>CM062812.1:855640723-856082887 GCA_031772625.1 Pinus tabuliformis | reverse complement strand
TTTCCACCATTGTCCGATTGTACCAGATATTATCATTTCCCCCCTCCGCCCTGGTTTTTTACATAATTCACTGAACAAACTAAGAAAAGAAGAAACACAGTAATTTCAAGAAATCCTCATGAACCACTGGTCCTTCTCCACACTGTAAGCCCAAGTTTACCTACAGAGGCTCCACATTGGGCCAAATTACCACAAATTCACAGTTTGTTTGCGCATTCACAAATCTGAACCTCTGCCCGATAAATCCACCGGGAAAGCAACTCTCAAATCCCAGCATTTGCTCACTGAATCTATCCTAGGAGCATTTTGACTTATTTTCACCCCAGTTTGCCTCTTCCCCTCTGCAAATTGCCCTGCTCCTGCAAAATCCACTGCTCTATATTGCTGTGCCCAAGAAAAAGACTTCAAATACAATTCCAAATTCAGTTAACCATGGAGACTCCAGTAGCTCTAAACATTGCACCTTTAAATGCCCCACACAGAGAGCTAGAATGGCTGCCCCTGGCTGATAGAGACTACCAGATGGCAAAGGTAATCCCAGCTTACAGCAAATACCATATTCATCTAATCAATGAGCTAAGAGCCAGACATCTCAATGGAACTGATATTCTAGGGATTTGGGACTCCTATTTGCCCATTTTCAAACTTCCTCAAGTCAATGTCTTCCCAGATTTAATCCATCAATGCAGGCCAACTACGATCCAGATCAGAGAGTTGTCCTTAGTCCCTCAGGCTCAGTCTTGTTCTATGTCACCCCTGAGGCTATAAATCAAATGCTGCACTTCCATACTGCAAAGCCATTGACTCCTCTATCCCTGATGCACTTGATAGACCAAGGAGGCAAGCTGTCCAGTGCCCAAATCATAAAGATTAATCAACTACTCATTCAATCAGGCTCTTAAACTGTGAGGTCTCCGCCTATCTCACATGTATATCTCAATGAGTTGGGCAGGATTCTTGTGGATATGATCAGTTATATCCTAGGTTACAATTCAACTGAGTATGTTGATGAAACCATTCTGGTTATGATGTCTGTCTTCTCCCCTGGAAAGCCTCTTTCGGTTCACTATGATTATGCTACATTCATTGCCAACAAAATTCACGAGCAATTGATGAATTTAGAGAGGGAAAGGGTGTTTAGATACACTTCTTACATCTATCACTTGTTCCTATTTTATCAGTCCGACAGTTTCCCTGTTACTCTCAAGAAGTTTGATGCCCAGGGGAACCAAAGGTCTGTGGTATTTTGGTCTTCAATCTTTCATAAGACATCTTTTTCACCATATAGCTACTGTGAATTCATAGAATTTTTAATCCATCCAGCCATGTCCTTGCTGTTGAGTTCTCCTCCTCCGAGATTGACAGATGAGATGCAAAGAATCCTCTAGCTCTCAAAGGCCTACAGCATTGGGGATTGGTACTTCTACCAACACCATACAGTGATCAGGATATATGGTTGTGAGTTAGCCCCATACAGGCTACCAAGATATGTCCCTATGAGACTTTTTGCCTTAGAATATTTCAGACAGTTTGGAAATGCAGACATGATCCATTTCCAAAGCAAAAATAAAAAGGCACAGCTCAAAGTTAAAAACCAGCTAGGCCCATTTATTTACAATAAAAGGGAAGAGGCATGGCAAGAAGCAGATAAGATCCTGAAGCGCCTCGAGTTGCAAACCAGTTTCCTCTGGTCACCCTATGACCCCAATCACTTCATTAGTCTTAGAAGGGTCAAATATAGATTGGCTAGCTATGATCATCTCAGGTTACCACATATTGAAAAATATGCCAATCAATTAGAATGGAAAGAGGGCACCCTAGAAGAGGCAAATTCTAAAGAGGAAATAACACAAAAAGCAGCAAAGAAACTTGAGAAGGAAGCTGACTTGGAATATTGTGGACAGGTTTTTTCTCTTCCTCATACTCAAGTTGGAGCAGCTGCCTCTTCGTCCACTCTTCCCCAGCAGCCTGCCAAAACAACTGATCAAGCAGCAAGCATGGCTAAAGGCAAAATAGTGCAGCAAGAAGTGTCATCTCCAAATATGGAACATCAAGCAGAACAGCAGGAAGGTGCAGCCAAGGAAACTGCCTCCACAGAGCAGCAAACGCAAGAACAAATCCCTCTAAGGCAGGAGGTAACAGTTGAATCATCAGTTTTACAAACACCTGCCAATGAGGAAAGAACAAGGAAAAGGGATAGGCAAGAGGACACTCCTCTTACTACCTCTACGGACCATCAAGGAGAAAAAAGACAGAGGTTAAACCCTTTTTCAGAGGAGGAAGTACCAGAGAGGCCAACTGATACTGTACCCCCTCCTAGCATTGAAACATCAGCCAGTTCCTTACAGCAAGGACAGGACATCCCACATGGGACAGAGGTGAGCTCTTCAAGGCAGAAATCTAAGGCGGACTCTAGCATCAAGCAACAGTTCATAGATATCAATAAAAGGAATGAGCCCCTCAAACACCAAATCTACAACCAACTCTTGAAAATGGCACCAACTAATCAGCAGATATTAATGTCTGCTTATGACATTCAAGAACAAAAAATGACTCTTAGTCATTTTAGGCCTACCACGCAGCAACCTCAAACAGCTGCTGATTATATCAGAACTAATCTAGAAATTTTTGCCAAAGACATCCACCCTTTGGATCAGATTGAGCTACACAGGCAAACTGGGGAAATGATATTTTCCACATTAGCTGATAAGACCTTATTGACACAGCAATTACAAAATTCTTGACACAATACTGCTGCTCAACTGGAATTGGAAAAGGCATCATCTCAAGCCAAGGACAACAGAATCAAGTCCTTGGAAGAGATCATTATAGAATTGGGTCATGATCCAAAGGACCCCAAGGGTGTGCAGGCACTGTTAAAGAAAAGAGATGAAGACATAGCAGCTATGAGAAAGCATATCAAGCTGCCAGCTACCCTTCACCCTCAAACTGGAGAAGTGGCAGAGCAAAAGAAGGATCAGGATGTAATGGCTCTACTCCTGAGTTTATACAAGAGATTGATGGAAACAGAGAGTGCACGAGAGGTGGCACTAAAGTCAAGACAAGGTGAGGCACCAATGCAGCCAGCACAAACATCTGCATCCACTGAAGGTGTGCCACTTTCTACCACTACAGCAGGTCCTCCCACAGGACAAACATCAGAGGCAGGCCCTTCAACATCAGCACCAGCTACAAGAGTATCAGCGCCGGCAACAACACCAGAACAGGGACCCAGCTTAAGCATGTAGAACATGATGAAGGAGCTTGAAGCTTTAGAAGCACAGATGGCAGAACTGAATGAGACTAAAGAAAAATTGGCCACAGTTAATGAAAAATATGACAAATCAAAGCAGAGTGTAGCTGAAAAAACAAGAGAGGTAAGGGCCCTGGAGAAAAGAATAAAGGAACTAGAGAAAGAGCTCTCTCTTGATAAGGTTCTAGTTGAAATCAAGAAAATCCTGTGGGCCAATATTGGTCAATCTATAACAGACCAGTGGCAATATATTGAAACCATCCATGAGCATATGGATCTAACAGGCAGGGCCCAAAAAGAAAGTCAAAGAGCAAGAGCATCTCTTGGAAACATGCCTGAAATAGCCAATAGGATGATCAATGTCCTTAACAATCGCACTGGCCCCCAGCTGGCAGCAATGGGTATCGCTAACAAAACTGATACCATTTTACTAGTGAAGAGGGTGCTCACTTTGAGAAATCATGTACAAACATTGGATAGAAGGTGTCAAGAAATGCAGACAGAGGTGAACATATTCATTGAGAAGATTACAACATTACATAACAGAGGCCTTCCCAGCTTAGTAACCAGTGCAGGAAGGTTACTATCTCATGAAAACTATGCCAAGAGGGTAGATACATATGCCACAAATCAGATCACTACAGCAGCAAGTACCTCAGAGGGAATAGGGCCTCCATCTAGGCAGAGTCTCTATGACAAAATAGAGAATTTATTTTTCATTGCAAATGAGATCAGACATCTTTTTGAAGTGCCTCCAAACTACTACAAATATACTGAGGTAGATGAAACTTTAGGCATAATCTTAAGGCACCAATTGCCTACTCAGGAATGGTGAACGGGCATGATACAAACACTGTTGTGAAAAACAGATTGTTCACCATATTTTTATATTTTTATCACAAAGTCAGCACTTTCAGAAAATTAATGTATTCGCTCTGACTGGGAAAGCAATTGAAAGGGCCAACTCAGCAATCAAGTTTGACCACCAAAGCATATGCCTACAGATGCAGATGACGGGCTGAGATAGCCACACCACGACAAAGCAGTAAAGAGCGTATCACTCAGAATCAATACGAAGCACCCAACCGACCCAGTTGCCTCCAAAATTCAAAGAATTTCTGACAGAGCTGGAAAGTCATTGATTGTCCATTTAAAGTAGCAATAACTATTGCATCTGCTATTCTTGAAAGTTGGTAAAGACAGTTATTGAGCAAATGACTCATCGTTAAGATATTTTGTAAAACGATTGTATATATATCCCCACGCATAAACTTATTGAGGTTGTTGATTTTTCTTCTGGAGAAGCTATACTGTAATTTCAGACTTTTAATACAGGAAGCTAATGGAATTTCTGAAGTTCTGAGTTGTTTTGATGTGTTGTGGTGCGATTGCTTACTGCTACAGGATTCCTACGCTGTTTCATGTCACAATAAGTTTTCTGAACCATCTTGTTATGTATTTCGTTCTTTCATAATCCGCTCATGTTCTATATTTCACAGGTTTAATAACACAGAAAAAGAATAGTTCAGGATTTGTTCATTAAAACACCCTAAACTCAATCTATGCTGTTATGAATGTTTTCTTCAGTATTAGTCATGAATGTGTAATTCTTATTTGCTCACCTTCATACTAAATCTTTCACGGTGAATACTGTTCAGGAATTCAAATCTGCTCCTGAGTGATATTTCCTTTCCCCACATCACCAGCTTAGTGAAAGATTCTTAGTTGCCTCTCACTGGCTGGACATATTCCATATTCACAATTTGAAGTTTGTTTCATGATATATCTATATGGCCCTGCAGTTTCATCACTCTTACTCAATACCTCAAACAACACATAATCACAGACTCCATTGCCCAATGGACTGAACCTTCTAAAGATTTCATCTTAGCTGCTAGAAGACATCATTCAACCAAAACTTTAAACAAAATTCAGTGCATCATAACTAGCCTAAACATTATCAACACAAAGCTAAATCCTAAAGAGAGAGCCCTCTCTGATTGCAGGTAGGCTAGAACCTGTGATCCAAAGATTGGTCTGTGGTTACCTCGGCCGTATTCCCTTAGGAGTCAAAGGGAACAACCTGAGTGCTAACAGGTATAATCTAACTTTTTTATGTTTTGATTTGTTTTTAAATCTTAAAACAATATTATTTTGGTAAAATCATATTTTTTTTAATTTGAAATGTGCTTTTTAATGTATAAATGGATTCAATATCTTGAAAATCTTCTAGAATTGTTATACTATGGAGATTTTATAACTCAAAATTGCGGAGTGAGTCATAACCCATCAAATTGTGGTTTTAGCAAAATTAATCTTTCAAAAGATTAGAAGATCTAAACTATGGCGAAACTTAATGTAGAAACACAAATATGATTAAAAGTGGTAATAATTTATAATGCTAAGTATTAGTGTACTGATAATATATTTTTATAAATCATACTAGCATTTAAATAAATCTTATACATGAAGAATAATATTAAAATCAATAGCTCTTTGACAGGGTTCTTGGGAAGATTGAATGTACAATAGGTATATGCTCTATGTTTTGAAGATGGGGATCTAGGATAAGTGATTTCATAGTAGATCTATGTAGTAAGGTGTTTCCGTGATCTTAACATTAATCTTTCCCTTGGATGTTCTTGGGAAGATTGAATGTGCAATAGGTATATGGTCTAGGTTTTAAAGATGCTGGTGGTTAGGATAAGGGCTTTCATAGTAGATATCTCTCATAGATCATGGATAAAGTTTCAAGTAGCTTACCCATGGAAATAGGATTGGAGAAATATTACAAAAATGGAGGAAGCCACAAATCACCACTATTTTTTCCTAATTTCCTTTTCCTTTAAATAATCTAGTTTATTTCTAGCTTGACTCTCTATTTGGCTCTGTTATGTAGTGATTTCCCTTATTAGTTGAGTATATTTCTCTTGGTTAACCTAAGGTTTTATCTCATGGCTTCTCTTTATTGGTGTGTGGTTTATGTTCTAGATTTGAAATTACACCCCCACTCGCCCCACACCCCACTCCCACCCCTCCCTCACTCTCCTTCATACCCCCCTATCCACCTACCCCCACCCCCAATGAAACAAAAAAAAATATTGTTAGTTGTCTCTCATAGTGCATCTACATAGTATGTCCTCCTACATACCTATTACTCATATCTAATCCAAAATGTTGAATCCCAATTACAAACCACAACTAGAATCTAGCAAACATAAGGACAGAAGGATAACCAAGAAAGCTAGAAGGAATACAATGAAGCAAAAACTCCTACACTAGATTACTTGGACTTATGATGATGTCATGTCTATTGCATCAAATTATCAACTCCAATTTCCCAAATCCATAAGGATGAGGCTACCCATGTAGAAAACAAACCTAGAAAAAAACAATGGAAATTACTAATGATAAAATGGAGGAAAATTTGTATGATTTGGTTCCAAGTATGTGGTTCCCTCATCCTAGGAACACCAATATTTTTAGGTTGACAAAACTTGATTGTCTTAAAAAATATTTCATAACCTAGGTCATGGAAGAATGTGGTAAGTAACAACAAGAAGTTATCCACAAGACCTAGATTTATTCCACAAAGAAAATGGAGTATTTTGTAGAGTAGTTTACCACACTACATAATTGTGACAAACCCAAAGGACATGAAGCATGACTGAAACGATATAAATAGCTCAACACTTTTAATACACTCCTTCTAGCCCAATTCTAGTAGATGAAGAAATTGAGGATAAATGGAACACCTAGTAGTAGTAGAAGTAGTGAATTGTAATATTGGGCAACTACACTTGTCATCTTTTACATTCTTTATACATATTTTTTGGGGTTCCTAATTAGGAATTTTCAATCTAATTAATTTTTCTAATGGTATATTCAATTTACACTATGTTACTACTATGGATATAAATTTAAGGTACTATGTATTGCAACCTCACAAGAGAAACAATAATATTTTGACTGATGGTTTTGGTGTCGTTCGAGGGAATTATTGGTTACCTTGATTATATTTTATTTCCTACTATACCAATATAAATTCTTAGTTTACACACATATACACACCTAAACCAAAACCTATATATATATATATATATATATATAGCTCAAGTATAATAACTTATATAAAAAAAATATTAATATCAAAACAATATATGCAGTTATTTATACTAGGTATTATAACCCAAAATTCACTCACATGGCTTCACAAGTGATTATAAAAAAAATATCATCAATACACGAAGAGAAAGGTCATCCATGAAAATTAATTATAGCTTGAAGTGGTTGAGAAAACATTATAAACTAGGTTTTTATTTATTTACATAGAGTCACAATGTACGTTTTTCATTATACACATGATTGTCCCTTTGACAACTGCATAGATCCATAGAAAGTGATAGTTCATTAATGAACACAATGGGAAATATTAAACATACCATCAAAAGGCAAGTACCAAGTATGAGTCAAACCAATTTAGAGCTTTATGATATTTAATGATAAGTACTTTTGTAGCTCAAATATCCTATCATGTCCCTTTCATGCATGGGTAATCATGATGGACTTGACCATTATTCACACTATGAACCACTTTCAACGAAACTTTAGAAAATCCTATAAATAAGAGTCACAAGTAACCATTTGAATAGTAGAAGTTGAATGCAAAGTTATGATGTCTAAGTTTTGAATAGAATTCCTAATAATTTTGAGTCTTCATTGTAGTAATGTTTTTTTCCTTTAAGTATTGTTTCACCATTGCCAAATCTTGCAACCTTCTTATAGTGAATGATAATATTCCAAACTTCATCAAAGGATCCTCCCTTTGAAGGTTTGGACGGGATTCACAAGTGTGATCCAAAACTTCCTTGGTCTCGCATTCAAGGCCCTTTGGCCTTGTCCATTGGTAATATGGATATTTCTTCCATTTTTATCATTGCATTCTTCTTTCTATGTTTCTCTCTCGTTTCTAATATCATGCATGTTCCTTTATTGTTATTCATGTATGCAATTTATTTTCCATTAAAATCACTACTAATGATTTACTATTTGTTTTAGGTTAGCAACCAACTCTTACAGAAAGTGTTTTTGGTAATCCCTCTTGGCCAAACACACTCTACACTAGGTTTTTCCACTACTACTATGAATGGAACTAGAATTAGAGGAATTATTACATTCAATCAATAAGAATGTAGTTGAATGCTCATACAAATTGTGAGGGTATCAAAAATTCAATAAGAGGTCTATAAGAGCATTAGTATTTAATGTAATAGGTGTAGCAGCAGTGATCAATACAAGGAATTGCATTTATTGGAATAGATGGAATGATAGTTGGAGTAGTAAGTTCATTAGTTCACAAAGTAATAGGTGTAGTATTAGGTAAAACAATATATAGCATGGCAATAGTAGGTTTTCGCATATGTGGAAGAGGAGGTGGATGAGAAGCATTCTTAAATATCTCATCACTAGAATACATAAAATATAAAGAACATGGACATCCATGTAACTTAAATCTCCTCTCCTTAGTCCTAATCCTATCCATTGCCTTAGAGATACCACGAATATGGAAAAAAAATGATATATCTCAAGGAGGTCTCATAATGATCCTCGTAAGATCATGACTCTATGTAATCACTCTTGGTTAAGCCAACTAGACATTGTACCCAATAAAAAATTTAGACATGTGATCAGTGACCCAAGGACATTATGATATATATTGTCTCATATAATGCAGGTCAATTATCCACTCCCAACTTGACTTATCAATCTCAACCTTTTCCAAATGAACATAAGGAGGAATCCCCTCATCAGCATGCGAGGCATATCTACAAGATAGTAGACAATAATTACATTGTTAAACAAGATCTTATAATAAACAACATGTGCAATAGATGTAAAAAAATACGAAACCATAATAGTGAAAACGTCCCAATAATATTACCCTCTTCCCCATTTGGTGACCCAATTTTAGGAAATCATATGTATTGATATCCCCACCAATTCACCTATGCATAAGGGTATTCTATGAGGTCAAGGACATGATCATCCTCACTACCTGTTATTTGAATGACATTGTTGAATTGACCACTATATGGAAACTCTAATTCACTCATCTTGGGAAACATAAGACACACATGTCCATATTCAAATAAGTTATTTGACTAGGAGGATAGTGCTCAAAGTATAGTTGAGTCGTATGAAACCTCTTACAAAGAAAATAAATAAATGAAGTAAAGAAAAGTAATATATTCTTATGGGGAAGGGTAAAGTAAAGTACTCTTCATGGAAAAAACACTTACAAGCATCACGGGGATAGTGAAAACCAATAATGACACCAAACCCTTGAGGAAAATAAGAAGAAAAAAATACTTTTGTTTAAGTGTTTTCAAGTCTATAGAATGAAGGACAACAAAATGTACACAAGGAAAAATAGAGAGAAGATTTATAGATGACAAGTTTAGGGATTAGGAAGGTTGCACTCTAATAAGAAGACTCTGTGTCAACAACATAAAATAACATCAATATACATGGATAATTAAAGCATTATAGAATGAGCACCATCACCTATTGAATGATATAGGTCTATTATAGGTTGACATCCTCATCTTTCATTCCACATTATTACTTCAATTCATTTTACTCAACAAGTTCCAATTTCCTACATCATCACCCCTCCAACATGAAGCTAATCATAACCCCACCTCATCACCCAACACCACAAAATGTCATAAATTTAAACTTCATCTTCATCGAGTGGAACATCACCATAAAGAACTTATATTATCACTCAAGTAGTCACCATAATCAAATCTTTCTACTTTGTAACAATAAATATTTCTATGGTTCATAAAATAATATATGTAATTTTGGATTTAGCATATTATAGATTATTATCAACTAACATATATTCCTATAAGAAACAAAATTTTGGGGCACTTCCATAGGAAGTAGGCTAAAAAGTTTCTAGCTAGCAAAATAGGGCTACAAAGCCTCAAGTTGATACTATATATCACATCATGTAATGGTTTATCCTCAATAAGCTTAAATTTCGGATTTACATCTACCTCAAGATACTTTTCAAGAAGAAAAAACTTTAATGAAGACGATAATCACTTTTTAATTCTTGGTTTGTACCAACAGCTCCATCTAACATCTCCATCTACAAACAACATAATATGGACATTGAAATATTTATTGACACTTGCCTACAAAATCTAACCTAGAAAACTTGCGGATCATATCCTTATGCAAAGTCGGATAATTATCTCCAGATACACGCACAAAGGAATTCACTGTCAACATTTTACAACCTAGAAATATTCCACTACATCAATATTCTCAACCTATGCATCTCAAAATAACTAAGTTAGCAAGGCTAACATGAGTATAAATATCCATATCAACCTAATGCAAGTTATAACAACAACAAAAAACTACATGCAAAATGTATTAATCCAGACTCGAGCAAAAATTGCAACCATTTCTTCACTTTGACATCTTCTTGTCTTTACAACACAATATTTAACAATGGGGAGTCATGAAACAACTGTATTTCATGTTCCACTTCCTTCTTAGGTGGTAATCATTGAGGTTCATGAAAAATTCTTTGTATACCTACAACAACTACTCCAATTGACATTTCTTTTCTTTAGTGCTTTACTCCATAAATACCTTTACTTTTCTCAATTCATCACCTCATTAGCCCTCTCTTAAGAAAAATAATACAAACTTTTTATTAAAATGTATCAATTTCTTAGCTTGGTTGAAACTTTGAAAAAATATCTTACATTTTCCTTTTTGTGCATTATTGATAAAAGACTTATCATCTATGATAAGTGATACTAGTGTGAAAATTTCATGCCTCTAAACACCACGCCACACGTATTAAATGGTACCAAGTCTAACTCCAATTCTTTAATATTCTACACATAATCCTACACTATGTAATGATCTTGAGCTCAAGTTCTTTAATATTCTACACATAATCTTACACTATTTAATGATCTTGAGCTCCCTAGATATAGGTTAAGATGATCGTGAATGTCCAATCCAAGCTTGTTGACCAAAGCTCAAGAAATCTTCTACTCTAAAGTAAAATAGAGAGCATACGCCATTGTCTTCTTGACCTAAACATTAACATGAAAATGGTCAATTGTCTCTTTCTTTTCTTTATTACGCCGTAAGGCATTCCCTCTGAAATCAACTCTCCTCTTATCTTACTTGGCTTATTACCAACCATTTGATTTGATGTTAGATGATTAAAATGTTTACCACCATTGATTTGAAACAATAACCGTTTAAACTTCATCTTTTTCCTCTACCAGAGAACCTGAAAGGTCAGATCACGTTTCAGAGTTCTTTTTCTTCGACCAGTGAACCTGAAAGGTAAACCGCCCTGGCTCGTGTTGCAGAGTTCTTTTTCTCGACCAGCGAACCTGAAAGGTAAACGACCATGGCTTGCATTGCAGAGTTCTTTTTCTTCGACCGGCGAACCTGAAAGGCAACAGCCCTGGCTTGCATTGCAGAATGAAGGTAGACCGTTTTTGCATTGCAGAATGAAGGTAGACGGCCATGGCTTGCAACCGGCTTGTGTTGCAGAATGAAGGTTGATGACCATGGCATAAAACCTACTCTCATTTGCATTCTTGCCTGGAAAGTTTCCTACTTGTCATTGTCTAGCAAGTTTCCTGCTCGTCTCTACACAAGAAGGTTTCATGTTCAGGAAACGTCTCATTAAGGTCCTCCACCATGGTATTCCGTTAGCTTAGTTGGCATTTTCTTGCCCTCATCTCATGTCGATTCCCCATTTTCCCTTTTTCCCTTTTAGCATAGAAAACAAAACAGTTAGTTCCATATTTGGTTCCGTTGTAATGAGTTTCTATTTTGTGGCAAGATCCTTAGATCTCTGGCCTGGTTATTGACAGGCAGATTAGAGATTTATGGTAGGGATTTGTAGTCGGTTATTAGAAGGTTTGTGGCGTTCAATTTTTGTTGGATCACTAAGATTCTGGCAGTTTGGTGGTTTTGATAAAATTGTGGCTGGACCTGTGATAGGCAAAGGCCGGTAGTAGACATTTTCAGGGTAGACTGAAGGATTTTCTACTCTCAAGTGGTTAAAGGCAAGTTTTTATTTTTCTTTGTTTTTGTGTGTGATTTCATCTTCGAGAACACTTTGAAAAATTGATATGGGATTAATTGTTCATTCAAAAAGGTAGTCTTAAGAATCTGGGAATTCATTACGGCCTGAAACCCACATCAAACCTGCAAAGATTTCCTTGTCACATTTGTGACAGCAGAATGGCACTCCTTAATGGTGGATTTTGAAGGAAATATGGAATCCTGTCACCTACAAATTGAAGTTAGTAGAGGTTATTTGTTAGAGAATTATCGCATCCATGCAAGAGTACTGAATCTTGGCAGCCGACTAAGAGTACTGAATCTTGGCAGCCGACTAAGGAAACATTGGAAGCATACTCCTTCCCTTTGAGCAGATCTAATTCCATAATCAGCATTAGCTTGAGCTACTTTCCTTAGAAGCATGCTAACATAATTTTCACCATGATTCATCATTAAACCAACAGTATTATACCCACAGGTTAGGCAGCCCTTAAAACCCGCAAAGGGCGTCATTCCCAACAGAGTATGATCAGTTTGTTAATGATTCAAGGGGGCAGAATTGATGTAAATGGAGGTATTCCCATAACAAACAACCTTGTCACTTTGTTGGGTATGGTTGCGTGAGACACAAATATATATATGCGTCAACTTTTGCAGATTTCATTACGACCTGAAACCCACATCAAACCTGCAAAGATTTCCTTGTCACATTTGTGACAACGGAATGGCACTCCTTGATGGTGGATTTTGAAGGACATATGGAATCCTGTCACCTACAAATTGAAGTTAGCAGAGGTTATTTGTTCTATCTCTTGGTAGCGAATTATCTCATCCATGCAAGAGGACTGAATCTTGGTAGCAGACTAAGGCAGCATTGGAAGCATACTCCTTCCCTTTGAGCAGATCTAACTCCATAATCAGCATTTGCTTGAGTTATTTTCCTCATAAAGATGCTAACATAATTTCAACGTGATTCATCATTAAACCGCAACATTATACCTACCATAGGGGTTAGGCAGCCCTTAAAACCCTCAAAGGGCGTCATTCCCAACAGAGTATGATCAACTTGTTTATGATTCAAGGGGGCCGAATTGAAGTAAATGGAGGTATTCACATAACAAACAGCCCTGTCACTTTGTTGGGTATGGTTGTGTGAGACACAAATATATATACGCCTCAATTTTTGCAGAATTTTATTTTTGTAGCCATTTATTGATTAATTGAAGTAGAAATGGGTTACAGGCTTACTGTTGAAAGGTTTGTGTGTATAATTCTTGCTACTGTGCTGTCTGTTGATCATTAGTTTGTGTTGGTTGAGTTTGACTACAAAGATGCTCTGCATAAATCTATTTGGTTTCCAGACAATTTCCAGGTGGTAAAGACAATTTGTCATGTTGGAGTCATGTAATGTATAGTGTACATAGGTCTCACACACTGTACACTGTGTGTTTTTCCTCAGAAGGATTCTAACATAATTTTCACCATGATTCATCATTAAACCAATAGCATTATACCCACAGGTTAGGCAACCCTTAAAACCCTCAAAGGGGCATCATTCCCAACAGAGTATGATCAGATTGTTTATGATTCAAGGGGGCCGAATTGATGTAAATGGAGGTAGTCCCATAACAAACAGCCATGTCACTTTATTGGGTATGGTTGCGTGAGACACAAATATATATACGCCTCAACTTTTGCAGATTTTTATTTTTATAGCCATTTATTGATTAATTGCAGCAGAAATGGGTTACAGGCTTACTGTTGAAAGGTTTGTGTGTATAATTCTTGCTACTGTGCTGTCTGTTGATCATTAGTTTGTGTTGGGTGAGTTTGACTACAAAGATGCTTTGCATAAATCTATTCTGTTTCCAGACAATTTCCAGGTGGTAAAGACAATTTGTCATGTTGGAGTCCTGCTATGTATAGTGTACATAGGTCACACAGACTCTGCATTGTGTGTTTGTAAGTGCCACCACCAAGCAGTAGGTATGACATCGATCAGACATAAATAATAGTGCTCTCTGAAAATAGGAGACAAGATAGCTTACATGATTTATTTTTCAACTGCAAAGCAAGGGACAATAGTAAGTTTCACAACATTGAGATCTTCAAGACCAAAATATGATGACAACCTTGAAATTGTCAACTGTAAATTTACACAGTAGGTGTAACCTTTTACATAGCCGAATGAAATCATTAAGATCAGTCAATGAAATACATGGGGTTGGGAAGCCCGAAGGTCCTATCTCCAAAAGAATATCCAGACAAATCACTCCACTAATCACCTGAGTTCCCTTGGATCCTAAACACGTTTTTCTCAATCTTCAATCTTCTCTCAGATTTATAAAGAACAGCTGGCATCTCATATTCGTAAGGACCCCTACAACATAAAGTCCCAATAAATTCAACCTCCAATAGATCGAATAGACCACACTAGTGATCTCATAACCTTTTTCCATGCATTAGCCTTAATAATAATCTACACTACCGTCAAACAAGACGATGAATATTCCGATCACCTAAACGATGGTCAGTGAAATAAGGTCCTGTAAATTTACAGAGCAGCTGTAACCTTACACGTAACCGAATGAAATCATTAAGATTATGCAATGAAATACATGGGGTTGGGCAGCTTGAAGGTCCTGTCTCCAAAAGAATATCTAGACAAATCATTCCACTGATCACCTGAGTTCCCTCGGATCCTAAACCTGTTTTTCTCAATCTTCAATCTTCTCTCATATTTATAAAGAATAGCTGGCATCTCATATTCATCAGGACCCCTGCAACACAAATTCCCAATAAATTCAACCTCCAAGACATTGAATAGACCACACTAGTGATCTCATAGCTTTTTTCCATGCATTAGCCTTAATAATAATCTACACTACCATCAAACAAGATGATGAATATTTCGATCACCTCAACGATGGTCAGTGAAATAAGGTCCTATAAATTTACAGAGTAGGTGTAGCCTTTTACATAACTGAATGAAATCATTAAGATCAAGAAATGAAATACATGAGGTTGGGCAGCTTGAAGGTCATGTGTCCAAAAGAATATCCAGACAAATTGCTCCACTGATCACCTGAGTTCCCTCAGATCCTAAATTCGTTTTTCTCAATCTTTAATCTTCTCTCAGATTTATAAAGAATAGCTGGCATCTCATATTCTTCAGGACCCCTGCAACACAAATTCCCAATAAATTCAACCTCGAAGACATCGAATAGGCCACACTAGTGATCTCATAACTTTATTCCATGCATTAGCCTTAATAATAATCTACACTACCATCAAACAAGACGATGAATATTCTGATCACCTCAACGATGGTCAGTGAAGTAAGGTCCTAGTGGATGCAAGGTTGGTCTTGCCTGGAATTTCTTAAGATTTTTCCTTGGTACTACTCATCAAAATGCACCAACTAGATTGATTTCAGAGTGTTGGAATTTGTTTTTTTTCCAACGACTGTATTGCCGAGGAGCACAAGCAGTATTTTTGACTTGAACATTGGGAGTGTAATCAATCTTGTTACAATCTCAATAGTAATTATTATTTCAGACGGAATTTTATATGGCTTACTGATAAACATACGGTAACTTCGAACCTCTAAACTTTTGGAAATTTTCAGTTATATTTTGTTAATATGGCTTTCATGTTTTGAGAAAGAAAATTAGCCTTACTGCCTATGTCTTGAACACATTTCTTGGAACTTTGAGTTGGTAGTATGTTAGTTTGATAGTAGTTTGTCCAAACAGAAGCCTTATTTCCATTGCATCATGAGATCAACCTTGAATTACTCTGTTCTGCTATTTTTTTGCCATGCATTCTAAATGGACCTGCAAATTGTAATCAATCTTGAGACAATTTTGAAGATCGTTATTATTTAAGATGGACATTTACATATAATAATGGAAAATATAAAAAGCCAAGGAGATAAAGGATGCTGAATGACATTTAATGGTTTACTGATGGATAGAAATCATGCTGGCTGACATTCAATGGTTTACTGAAAGAGTATAACATTGAAACTCCAAATTTCTGTAAATTTTCATATGATTTTGCCGCGGTACTGGTGAGCAAAAAAAAGAGTTGTACTAATCAGATTTCAGGATATTTTGGAAATATATAATTATCAGATTTCAGGATATTTTGGAAATATATAATTAACATAGGGATTCCCCACAACCAACCCACAATGTGAATTCTTCCTCCAATATTGTGAGTTTGCAACAGCTTGAATTCTATCAACATTCTCTGTCCATATAAATTAGGAATTGATTATTTGGTGCAGATCTTCAAGAGGTCTGGAAGGAAACAGTGGAATTGAGGAATGCAATGGATCAATACATCTACAACATTAGCAAAAGATTGAGTAAGGAAAAACTAAGGGGAGTGACGGAGAAGAAAGATGCTGAAAACATCCAAGCTGTTCTCAAGGAGTCAGGTGAATGGCTTAGTGAAAACGAGAATGCAAATAAGGATGAATTAGTAAAGAAAATGAAGAATGTTAAAAGATTATGTAGAAAAATAGACAAGAGCCCAAAAGGGCTGGCAACTTGATTGAAATTCTAAACCATCTGTAACAGCGTCCATATTACATTTTTGAGTTTGCTAAATCTCTCCCCTATGTATAGTTGTTACATACCAATATTTATGATGCTTATATCATATTTGTATATTGTGTTCAAGCTGCAACTTTGGTATATGGACATCATAATTTTTCCTCCAAGATTGTCTCTGAACGATCAATGGTGTGGATTGTGATTTTATGATTTGATTTTAAAGGATATCAGTTGAGTCTTTCAATTGAATTTACTAAGATTTCACATGATAGAACAAAATAACAACCTCACCAACAAAGTGTTTCTACTAGTACATAACTTATGCAACACTTTTACAGACACATTTATGGTTACAACCATAACAGGCACCGGAGGTCTTCGAAAAGCTTAAAATGATGCTTTTGACAACATTATTATTGATATTTAGCCTTCTCCACAATCAAGGGAAGAGATCTTAACCTTGTGTGTTTTATTTTATGTGCTTGCTTCTATGCTTACATTCTGGTTGGATTACAGGACAAAATATGTATTTGCATTTTAAGTTACACTTAAAACTCAAATGCTGACAAGGTTGTTCTTGGCAGTGTAAGGATAGTTGCAGGGTTGAGCTGTCTTATTTGTTTTGTTATTCATTTTAATCTTGAATTTTTAAATATAGAGAAAAAAAAATATGCCCAAACAATTTTTACTCGGTAGATTTTAATCTGATAGTTTATATATTTAAGGTTAAAATGGGGATCAGTTGGTGATAAACTGTATTGTTAAGTCACTCCTTAGGCATATAATAGTTGGTAATAGAGTGTACTGTTAAAACACTCTAGTCTCAAATTCAGAAAGAAGAAAAGAAAGAAAAAGAAAAAGAGAGGGTTAAATGAATCTATACTCGTGCACTTAAATTTGTTTTATATTTAAATCTTTCTCGCTGGGGTAGCTGCCAAGCAGGCTTAACACCTGAAGGACTATGCCAAAACTGTTGTCCTTTACATTATCGAGATTATAATTAAAACATCTTAACTTGCGTCCTGTTGAACATAGAGATTTCCCATAATTTGATTGATTTCAGAGTGCTCGAATTTGTTTTTTTCCAACGACTGTATTGCCCAGGAGCACAAGCAGTGTTTTTCACTTGAACATTGGGACTATAATCAATCTTGTTACAGTCTCAAGAGTAATGATTATTTTAGATGGAATTTTATATGGCTTACTGATAAGCATACGGTAACTTCGAACCTCTAAACTTTTGGAAAATTTTAGTTAGATTTAGTTAACATGGCTTTCATGTTTTGTGAAAGAAAATTAGCCTTACTATCTATGTCTTGAACAAATTTCTTGAAACTTTGAGTTGGTAGTATGTTAGTTTGATGGTCGTTTGTCCAAACGGAAGTCTTATTTTCATTGCATCATGAGATCAACCTTGAATTACTCTGTTCTGCTATTTTTTTGCCATGCACTCTAAATGGACCTATAGATTGTAATCAATCTTGAGACAATTTTGAAGATCATTATTATTTAAGATCGTTTACATATAATAATATAAAATATAAAAATCCAAGGAGATAAAGGATGTTGAATGACATTCAATGGTTTAATGGTTTGCTGATGGAGAGAAATCATGCTGGCTGACATTCAATGGTTTTGACCCTTGTGGAAACTGAACATGAAGCATGCAAAATAAACTTTGTGGTAACTGAAGATGAAGTCGGGGAAGGTATAGAATAAATAGAATAAAACATTTTAAAATATGGCACACTGAAAACAGATTAGTCCAGGCAGATAAAAGATAAAGCATTGAGGGAAATAAATAACATTCTAAAATAGGACAAGTGAAAAGATTTTATTTTATGGCAGATGAAGCTGGGAATTAATAGGAAGATTTCACAGCAAAAGAAGGATATAATTTTTTTTAATAGAACACGCTGAAAAGAGAATACAACATTTGGAAGAGTGTGAAAGGAGACTGTGACAAGAAAGTATGGGAAATGAATCAGAATCACGGCTAGAAATCATTTTTAATAGAACATGCTGAAAAAAGACTACAATATTTGGAAGAGTGTTAAAGAAAAATGTGGCAAGTATGGCTAATGAATCAGAATCACTACTAGAAAACACTCTCATCTTCTCTTTGACTCTCCTATTTCTAGTTGCAAATTCATACAACTTGCAAAAAAAAGTTGATCAATGTGAAGTTCATAGGATCAGGAATTTCTACTTCTAATTGTAAGTTAATTAAACCTACCCATCCTTATTAAAAGAAGGTTACATCATTTACTTTATGCCAAACAGAAACAAAAACATATATCAAAAGTAATATATACAAGAGGTGGAATTTCAATTCTACTTAAAAATAATTTCAGTCACTAAAATGTCAATGCATCTACTTAAAAAAAAAAACTTAAAGAGCAGACTCTATTAAAAGAACAATGTTGCAAATTAAAAACTAAATAATTGTTTCCAGACAATTGCCAGGTGGTAAAGACAATTTGTCATGTTCGAGTCCTGGGATGTATAGTGTACATAGGTCACACAAACTCTACACTGTGTGTTTGTAAGTGCCACCACCAAGCAACAGGAATGACATCGATCAGACATAAAGAATAGGGCTCTCTGAAAATAGGAGTCAAGATAGATTAAATGATTTCTTTGTCAAGTGCAAAGAAAGGGACAATAGAAAGTTTCACAACATTGAGATCTTCAAGACCAAAATATGATGATAGCCTTTAAATTGTCAACTGTAAATTTACATAGTAAGTGTAACCTTTTACATAACTGAATGAAATCATTAAGATCAGACAATGAAATACATGGGGTTGGGCAGCTTGAAGGTCCTGTCTCCAAAATAATATCCGGACAAATCACTCCATTGATCACCTAAGTTCCCTCAGATCCTAAACCTGTTTTTCTCAATCTTCAATCTTTTCTCATATTTGTAAAGAACAACTGGCATCTCATATTCATCAGGACCCTTGCAACACAAATTCCCAATAAATTCAGCCTCCAAGACATCGAATAGACCACACTAGTGATCTCATAACTATTTTCCATGCGTTAGCCTTAATAATAATCTACACTACCATCAAACAAGATGATGAATATTCTAATCACCTTAATGATGGTCAGTGAAATAAGGTCCTAGTGGATGCAAGGTTGGTCCTGCCTGGAATTTCTTAATATTTTTCCTTGGTATTACTCATCAATATGCACCAACTAGATTGACTTCAGAGTGTTGGAATTTGTTTTTTTCCAACGACTGTATTGCCCAGGAGCACAAGCAGTAATTTTCACTTGAACATTGGGAATGTAATCAATCTTGTTATAGTCTCAAGATTAATGATTATTTCAGATGCAATTTTATATGGCTTACTGATAAACATACAGTAACTTTGAACCTCTAAACCTTTGGAAAATTTCAGTTAAATTTTGTTAATATGGCTTTCATGTTTTGAAAAAGAAAATTAGCCTTACTGTCTATGTTTTGAACAAATTTCTTGGAACTTTGAGTTGGTAGTATGTTAGTTTGATAGTCATTTGTCCAAACAGAAGTCTTATTTTCATTGCATCATGAGATCAACCTTGAATTACTCTGTTATTTTCATTGCATCATGAGATCAACCTTGAATTACTCTGTTCTGTAAATTTTTTTTTGCCATGCACTCTAAATGGACCTGCATATTGTAATCAATCTTGAAACAATTTTGAAGATCATTACTATTTAAGATGGACATTTACATATAATAATAGAAAATATAAAAAGCCAAGGAGATAAATGATGCTGAATGACATTCAATGGTTCAATGGTTTACTTATGGAGAGAAATCATGCTGGCTGACATTCAATGGTTCAATGGTTTACTTATGGAGAGAAATCATGCTGGCTGACATTCAATGGTTTACTGAAAGAGTATAACATTGAAATTCCAAATTTCTGTAAATTTTTATATGATTTTTCCGTGGTACTGGTGAGCAAAACAAAGAGCTGTACTAAATGACATATTCAATTACATGAGTATCAAAAAAATTTGAAGAGGAAAATTCATTAAATTAACTTTTAATTTTGAATTTAACACAAACTCTATGGACGCCTTAAAAATAGACATCCTTAACATGGGTTTTATTGTGTATTTGAGCAGGCGGATTTAGTGGGTGGTTACTACGACGCTGGGGATAATGTGAAGCATGGTCTTTCCATGGCATTCACTGTTACCATGTTGGCATGGGGAGCCCCTCAGTACAGAGATGAACTTTCAGCAGCAGGAGAGTTGGAGAACGTTAGGGATGCCATTAAGTGGGGAACTGATTATTTCATCAAAGCAAGCGCCACCGAAAACCAACAGTGGGCTTAGGTGAATAAATTACCATGCCAACTAAATTTACTAAAGGATCACAACAAATAGAAATGGGTAAAATTAATTATGAAATTAGTCCAAAAAAATATATGTAGTGTAATTTTGACTGGTTTTCTTTTTGGCTGGGAGATCCAATTGCAAACCACAACTGTTGGGAGAATCCAGAGAGGATGGACACTCTAAGGACTTTGTACAAAATATATACATCCACTCACGGGACAAAAATTGCAGCACACTGCTGCAACATTGGCTACTTCCTCCATCGTCTTTGTAGCCATTGACAAACCTTATTCCATTGTCTTGCTCAAAGTTGAAAATAGATACATCCACTCACGGGACAGAAATTTCAGCACACTGTTGAAACATTGGCTGCTTCTTCCATTGTCTTTGTAGCCATTGACAAACCTTAATCCATTCTCTTGCTCAAAAGAGCTACTTTGGTATAAGATTATACATTTTCTCTTGTTCCCATGAGTTCATTTCATGTTGGTAACTTTTATATTTTGTGGTTTTATTTTAGATATCTTTTCTAAAAAATTTCTAGAAATAGGTAATTATCAATGTCACACCTCTATCTCTATTTTATGTTAAAAGGCAATGAAAAATATTCTTAGATTATTAGAAATTCATAAATTTGTATCATGAAAATTCTAGAAGTCATACTCTAAAATAAACTACACCTATTAGCATAACTATATTTGTATCTAAACATAATTTATAATTGAATTATTATTACATACATAATATTATATTAAGAAATATATTTTTAATATTATATTAAAAACAATTACATATTTCTCATACATATAAAAATGTTCCTAGATTTACCTTATTATATATAAATAGAAAATAAAAATTAATAATATTTCAATAAAAAAAATTTAATATTTCTTCTTGCCTTACCACATTCCTATTGCAACATATGGTACAACTGCTAGTATAATTTCCTTCTCATCCTTTTGATAAAAACTAGTCAAGTTCATTAAGGATTTGTCTCTTTCTTTTCTTTTTATAATTTCCTTCTCATCCTTTTGATAAAAACGAGTCAAGTTCTTTGGGATGCTTCCACTTGTAGTGCAGTAACCTAGCATGGGTAGCATGGACTTTGATTATGATCATATAAAGTCTCTGAGTTGAAAGTTGCTATTGAGGCTTGCTTTAAAATCACTCAACTATAATTGGTGCAGCAGTGAGTCTATATAGTGTCTGTGGCATTTGTCATGGTGTCAAGCTTGTCCACGATGTCCAAAGTATATGCAGTTGTCAGTGAATCAACTTATTTCACAGAGAGGATTGACTTTTATTTCACTACGGGAATTGATCTTAACTTCGTTTATCTTGAATCTTCTGGTAGTGCGTTGTTGTTCCCGATTGGTGTCGCTCAGAAAGAATGCATCTTTTGGTGACATTTCCAACTCATGTCGCTTCCTTGTCATCTACACTGTCAGGCCAGGGTAACTCCAGAATGAGCGGGAGAGAAAACTGATATCTATTATTCATTAGCTAACTCATATTTATATACATAAATACAACGGATCAATTCATCTTCCTGATGACTGTCCAGTTCACCCATCCGTTTCGGATTAGGTGTCAACATTCCCCCCCTTAATCTGAAGGGATGTTGGTGAGTCCAAGCATCGTTCTGAATCTTTCAAGCTTTTCTCTTCCAAGCGCTTTGGTGAAGATGTCTGCAATTTGCTCGTTTGTGGAACAATGACGGAGATGGATTGTTTTGGCCTCAACATGATGTCGGATCAGATGATATTTAGTATTGATGTGCTTAGTACGATCATGGAACTTTGGGTTCTTGGCCAACTTTATTGCAGATGTGTTATCAATCATGAGTGGAGTTGATTGTATTTGTTTTACCTGCAAATCTTCAAGAATTTTCCTGAGCCACACAATTTCTTTCGTTGCTTCAGCTGCTGCCACATATTCTGCTTCTGTTGTGGAATCTGCTGGTACTGATTGTTTGCATGATCTCCAGGAGACAGCTCCTGATCCAAGACTCATAGCATATCCTAAAGTAGATACCCCAGTTTCTTTGTCTCCATCGAAGTCTGAATCAGAGTATCCAATCAAGTTGAAGTCGTCCACCTGTGTATACTTGATTCCAAGGTCTTGAGTTCCCTTCAAGTACCTTAGAACTCTTTTTGCAGCAGACCAATGTCCCTCACAAGGCTTTTGCATAAACCTGGAGAGGATTCCAACAGCAAATGAAATGTCTGGTCTGGTAGTAGTGAGGTAGATGAGACTTCCTACAAGCTGTCTATACTTTGTTGCATCCTCAAATTCCTTTCCTTCAATAGATGTGAGCTTCAAGTTTTGTTCCATTGGAGTACAAAGGAGATTGCACTCTGTCATGCCAAATCTGTTTAAAAAATCTCCAATGTATTTCTTTTGAGAAAGAAATATGGACTTTGGATGTTGGGTTACTTCAATGCCAAGATAGTAATGAACATAGCCCAAATCAGTCATGTTTCAAAAAAATTTCCTAATTCTTTCTTTATGGATGCAATATAGCTTTCATTGTTCCCTGTCATTAAAAGATCATCTACATATACCACAAGATATACAACTGTTTTGCCAACTTTCTTGACAAATAAAGTTGCATCATCAAGATCAAAATGATTGAAGTTGAGTTTCAGAAGATGCTCAGTTAGTTTTTCATACCAGGCTCGTGGTGCTTGTTTGAGGCCATACAAGGACTTCACAAGTTTGCATACTTTGTGTTCATGTCCTTTCATAGCAAATCCTTCAGGCTGGGACATAAAAACATTCTCTTTTAGATCTCCATTCAAGAATGCAGTTTTTACATCCATTTGATGGACTTTCCAACCGTTCTGAGCAGCTAGTGCAAAGAGTGTCCGGATGGTGGCCCATTTTGCTATGGGGGAAAAAGTTTCCTCATAATCGACCCCTTCCTTCTGTGCAAAACCTTTTTCCACAAGCCTAGCTTTGTGCTTGTCAAGTGAGCCATCAGCTTTGTATTTGTTCTTGTAGACCCACTTGCAGCCAATTGGTTTGGTTCCAAATGGAGGATCAACCAGCTTCCAAGTGCCATTCTTTATGAGGGCATCATACTCCTTCTGCATCGCTTCTTTCCATTCATCATGAGAAGCAGCTTCTTTGAAGGAAGTTGGTTCAAAATCTGTAGACAAGTTCAATTCACAATCATAAGTAACATCCATATCAACAGGTGAATTAGAGTTATCTACATCACCTCCATCTTGTCGGTTTGTATTTCTGGTTCCTGTTTTTCCAATTTCATCAGGATGAACACTTTCAAGTGTCTTTGTCAGCCACTTTGGGGGACCTTTCTTAGATGGTCCAGGCTGCTCTGTTGATTGAGTTGGGTCTGAATCAAGATTGAGTCTCCCAATTCTATCAATTACATCACTTAAAGCATCATCCGTTGTTGGAGTGTCATGCAGGGGAGATTGTTCTTCAGAAGAAGATTCCACATGTTGATCTAGTATAGGAATCCCCCCTTCAAGATGTGGAATCTGATTATCAAACTCTTGAAATGATTTCGGTTTTGTGAATCTATCCAAGCGATCAAGTTGCCGCTCAACAACACTGTCAGATTTGGATGATTCAAGAAAAATGACATCTCTAGATAAAACAAACTTTTTATTTACTTCATCATAGAGGCGGTATGCTTTAGATGTGTTTGAATACCCCAGGAAGATACACTTACGACTTCTAACACCAAGTTTGTTTCTATGTACCTTTGGTATTAAAGCATAACAGGTGGAACCAAAAATCCTAAGATGTTTTACCGAAGGAACATGTCCATACCACAATTCATAAGGAGTCTTGTTTCTTATAGCACTAGATGGACATCTATTCTTTATATATGCAGCACATAGAACAGCATCAGCCCAAAACATTGTCTTTACATTTTTGAAGAAAAGCATGGATCATACCATATTCAAAATTGTTTTGTTCATTCTTTCAGCTACACCATTCTGTTGAGGATTATAAGGCATAGTTGTTTGATGTTTAATCCCATGTTGGCGAAGATAGTGTTCAAATTCATTTGATGTATATTCTTTTCCATTATTAGTGCGAATAGACCCAATATGAGATTGTGCATCATTTTCAATCCATTTATGAAAATTCTTGAATGTTTGAAAAGCATCAGATTTGTTCTTCAATAAATAAACCCAACACATTCTGGTGTAATCATCAATAAATGTCATGATATATTTATTTCCATTTGCAGAAGAAATAGGCATTGGACCACATAAATCTGAATGAATGAGTTCAAGCTTCCTATGTGCTCTTGAATGTGAATCATGAAAAGACTGTTTGCTATGCTTTCCTAGAATGCAAGCATCACATTGCTTATGTTTTCTAGGAATTGTAGGCAAACCAACAACACCATTTTTCTTCAACAAGCGGAGACTATCATAGTTTAAATGTCCAAATCTAACATGCCATAATAAACTTGATGGAAGTGTACCTTCTTCATGATGAGAAATATATGAAAAATGTTGTGCATGAGCAGAGGTTCCTTGCAGTTTAAGAAGTCTTTCTTCTTCTATACCCCTCATGACAAGTGAATGGTCAAATGCCTTTCTTACCTCAAGCTTTCCATCAAACATATGAATGGAGTGACCTTGCTGGCGGATGTGGACCAGGGACAACAAGTTTCTCTTGAGCTGTGGGAGATATAGAACATGATCCAGAAGAAAGTCTGGAAGACCAGGCAGTTTAAGCCTGATTGTGCCAAGCCCTGATGGCTTGATTTTTGACTGATCTGCAAAGTATACTGCTCCATCAACATTGTCAGTGAAATCTTCAAAAAAATATTTCCTATGAGTCATATGACAGGTTGCTCCTGAATCAAGCAACCAGTCATTTTTCGAAGAAGCAAGTGAAGCATTAAACAAATCTTCATTTACTCCAATGTTACATTGTGCCTCAATATAGTGAGCTGATTCAGGTGCTTTACCTTTGTCTATGTCATCAGTTTTACCTTTCTGTTGATTTCTTCTCTGCTCAACTTTGTCTCATGGTAGCTTGCATGTAGAAGCATCATGTGATCCATTTCGTTTGCAGCGAATGCAATGCAGATCTGCCTTTTTTGCTTGAGGATGTCTGCCCCCCCTGCCTCTGAAGTATCTTCCTCTTCCTCTTCGTCCACCTCTTCCTCTTGTAGAATCTTGAGCAAGATGCTTTTCTTTATGAGCAAGGCAAACAGTCTCTTCAGAAGATTCAGGGACTGTTTTCTTTCCAAAGGCTTTCTTTCTTTTAGCAAACTTTTTCACAAGAGAGTCAAAGGTTATATCTTTAAGATTTCCATTTGCTTGTAAAGACTCAAGATAATTGGAGTAGGTAGGATAGAGTGCTTTGAGAAAGGCAATAAGAGAGATATCCAGCTCAACCTTAGTGGATTTAATATCATGCATTATAGACTTTATTTCAGATGCAAGAGCAAGAGGATCATTATTTTTCAGTTCAAGAGTGAAGAGTTTAATCATGAGCTGAACAAATTCAAGTGCAGAATGTGTATCATAGAGTTCTTTCAGCTTTTGTAAAGCTTCAAAGGCAGTGGAATAGGATGAAATATGACGACTTACTTCTTCATTTACAGATGCTGTGATCAATGCATAAGCTTTGCTGTTCTTGTTTTCCCAAATGGCAAGTTCTTTATCTGATGTAGGCTGCACAGGGTCTTTGTCTTCTTCTCCGACACACACTCCTTTCCACAACTCATTGTAGATGAGGGTGTGTTTTACCATCCGAGACCATTCTGAATAGTTCTCCTTGCCAGTGAGAACTATTCCTACCATAGAAATGATTGAATGCATTCTGTAAAAAAAAATATCTCTGCTAAAAAACTTCTGTTGATAAAAGACTTCTAGGTTAGTGGAGGTAAAACCAAAATGTACAGTTGTTGTTTGTCGGTGAAATGATATCGTGATATGAATCACAAACCAGAAATATCATCATTCTGCCTTATAAAATCTCAACCAATCCTCTTTCTTGTCCCTAAATATCATAATGCTGACTTATGAAAAAAAATCGAACTTCATTTACTGCTGCAATAACATCACTTTGACTTCAAACATTTCAAATAATAAAAATGTCGAACTTCATTCCCATTTGCTGTTGCAATAATATCACTTTGACTTACAAAAATCTCAAACCATAATCGGAAACCATAATTTGAGGCTCCTTATTACTACACCGGATAGAGGCACAGCGGTTAGAGCGTGCAACAATAGGAGCAGTTCTTACAATAAAACTAGGCCTGTTCTTACAATAAAACTGAGCGAATAATAAAACTGAGGCCTGTTCTTACAATAAAACTGAGCTAATAATAAAACTGAGGCCTGTTCTTACAATAAAACTGAGCGATACCACAGTTCTTACAATAAAAACGCAGTCAGCTTCAAGATCTCCCATTACTCGCCATGGTTCAGGTGTTTCTGCAATGCACCGTGTGGGCAGTACAGGGAATACTTCAAATTCGTCCCGTCCTCGAAGAGAAAAGCGGTTAACTTATGTGTTAAATGATGCAAATGGTTCCAGACAACAGAGACGGCAGAATCCGATTTTTATATGAGAGCAGTTTCGACGAAGGCCGTGGCGACTCAGAAAACATCCGACAGGACCATGAGGGGACCGGTGCTGCGAGCAGAGTGTATATGGGAGAGCAGCATACTCAAGGTGTATTCGGATGGGCATATAAATCTCTTCGCACCCTTATCGAGAATAGAGCGAAAAATTGATACCATCCGAGAGCAAGCTAAAGGACTTAGGGAACCGATTAACGACCCGGAAGCGCTAGAAGAGAAGCGTGAGGTATTAACTGTGATATCAATGGAGGCACAATTTATATGCGTATGGGAGAGCGCATGGAGGACTGTTGAAGGGTGCGACTGTAATCCACTACCAATGGAAAATCCACGCCAGCGCTTGGATAGAAGGAATCACTACATAGGTTTGTGCTACATGGCATCTATGCCCTCAATATTCAATATCGAAAACGCATCAACGCTCAGGTGTATTGAATATCAAGAACGCACATTCAGCAGCACAGAGACACGCAGTCTCAGGTGTAACTGAAACGCACATTCAACAGGGCAGAGGGCGCAGTGTCAGGACAGAGGGCTCAGTCTCAGGATAGAGGCAGGAGTTACAACTATTTTAGGCACTGGGACCTGTGCTCTGATACCATGTCAGGCCAGGGTAACTCCAGAATGAGTGGGAGAGAAAACTGATATCTATTATTCATTAGCTAACTCATATTTATATACATAAATACAACGGATCAGTTCATCTTCCTGATGACTGTCCAGTTCACCCATCCATTTCGGATTAGGTGTCAACATACACAGTACAGCAGTTTAGTTGTCATATTAAGAAAATTTAAAAGAAAATTCGTACACGCAATACGTGTTTTCGTTTTTACTTATATGGATCGCTGAAATGATTGTGTTGAAATTACATGAATGGGTGAAATTATTGTGTTGAAATTATATTGATTGCAAATGTTGAAATAATAACTTGTGTAATTATACATCATCTAGATAACAATGACCAAGAAAATGTAATTTCATCTGCTTTGCTGTGCTTTCCCTCTCACCTCTTCTGCATTCCGGTGAATGGAGCCCGCATGGAGTACCCAGTAACGTTCTCACAAAACTTTGTCAACAACCCCAACGTTCTCATCCAATAAATGCCGTTTACTTGTAGTTAACGACTACATTTGTTTCTCTAATACCATATCGAGAGAAATTGGAGAGACCTCACACAAATGTTTGCAATGATTTAAAAATAGGCAATCACCATTATGTCATTCTGTAATATTGTTCGATAATAGTAATCGTGCTTATTTCCATGGATGAGTATCTTGTGACAGTGCTAACCTGACACTAAATGCAAACCAGTTGTTTACGCATTTACAAAACAAAGGAATTGGTACCTCCATTAAGGCATATTTTCTGTCAGTCACACCATGACGTTAAGGGTAACATTGGTTTCTTTATTTTTAAATAAGTCAACTGGAGTAGAGCCCTCTGGCATCGCTACAGTTTTGATATCCTTCATCAATCATATTCTATTACACTCGCTTGAATTGTAAGCAAAATCCAAGGATTTATGTCACAGATCTCCAGTCACAGTTTCAAGATGAGTTGTGTTCACCAAGGAGGCAGGCAAGGCATAGCAAGTAAAATCCGAGGATTTATGTCACAGATCTTCGTGTACAGTTTCTAGACGAGCTTTGTACACCCAAGAGGGAGGCAAGTGATGTAAGTGAGTAGTGCTTTTTTAACTATCAATTTCATTAATAATGCTGAGTAATCGTCAACTCTATAAATTAGTTCAAAGTAGTTGAATCAAATGATTAAATACTGTGACTTATAAGTAAAAGAAGTAAAAAGGTATGAGTCAAATCTACTAACATTGAGTTGATATTATTAGTCTCACTGGATCCCTGTAAAACCGCGACCAACCAATCTATCGAAGTAACATCTTAAAAATATATAACAAATTAATAAAAGATAAACTTGAATTGAAAAAAAAATGGTTAGACGTCATGTGGTGGATATATGTAACTGTCCAACAATTTATTATTAGCATTGCATCGGATTCCCTTCAATCAAGGAAACACAGAAATACATTAATGAAACTGCTTTAATGTGTTCTCATAATGTCATACTCGTTTTCGGTAGAGTATGGTTTGTACCTGTTCATACATTTGACGATCATTAAAATCAAATTAAATGCCATAATCCGTGATTAATTTTCTTTCCTATGAAGATTTCATCTCCATGTACATGGAGACGTTTCTAAATACTATACTACTTACATTAATATACAGTACTAGTTCTATCTCCATTGCTTCAATATACTTTGAACTTGTAGTAATTTTATTCTACACAATTTGGTGACTTTGAGTTCTATATCCTTATTTATTTATCTCAATATAGATATGGGTTAAGAAGATCATGAAGTTCCAATTCCATCTTGTTCATCAAATTTTCTACTTTTCAATTAACCTATGAATTGGAATGGAATAGAGCATACATATTTGTCTTCTTAGCTTAGATCATAATAGGGAAAAGTTTAATCATCTTCTTCTTTTCGATTTGATGAAGGCTAATCAAGTTCACCTCTTTCTACTTTGTAGTGTTTACAATACTTTTATATGCATTCAAGTTACATTCTAGCTAGTTCCGTAAATCCATGGCTAGTAGGTTCTTCTTTTTCTTATCATTCTTATGATATTTTGGACTCAACTCTCGGTGTAGTTTTCAACACTTATTTTTAATGTGATAATTGCTATTAAAATTATCGCAATGACTATTTGAATCCTTATGTTGAAGCATAATGGTGGTGTTTCTATTTGGAACCACTTGGATATCCTTTCTTACTTATATTCTCCAAGTACTATGATTACATAGGGGCCCCATCAACTATCCTATGTTTGAAGAAATCATTTGCTTTTATAAATGACTATGTAAACCCCCTATATACTTGTCCAATACATCTATGTTCTTAGGAGATATAACCAATACAACCACCATTTTTTTGAACTTGGTGGTGTACTCTTGCACACTTTTTCCCTTGTCTCTACCTAAAGTAATGATAATATGTCCATTGGTCGTCTAGGTATCCAATAACTTAGATCTAACACTTGATGAGGATTTTATAAACCTTTGAATTCATTAATAAGGGATTACCCTCCATCTTGAATGTCGCTACTTTGCTTTCCAACTAGGCTAGGGCATGGCCTTCTAGCTTTAGTTAAGAAAACTATTACTTTCCCTCTTATTTTATGTTATGGACACTAAAATAAAATTCTAATCAACATTTCGACTTAACAACATCTTCTCACCTTGGTAAGGTTTGACATGTGCTTTTGCTTCCACTTTAAATAGAGATCGTGAAGAAGTGATGACATTGGAGCGTGGCTGCTCCCTCTAGCTCTTTTCTTCCTTCTACATCTTCAACACGGGGGATTCACTCAGTGAACCACTGACATATCACATGTGTTCGTGGCATATTAAACAATACCCTTAATTTGACTACATATTGGAAAATCCCTCTAAAAATCACATTATTTAACCCCCTACCAATATCAACGAAATACAACTTCACAATTTAAAAAGCCCCTACTTTCACTAGATATTGTAGGTATCCATTGTTTCATTAACATTTTTTATACCCCTTTATATTTTTTCATTAACTTTAAGCTCCATTTTTTTATATTTGCCAATATAAAAACCCTTTACCCCCTATATATCCCCCGATATATTATGTCATTTTTATCTCAATATATATCCCCAAATATGAACCACGTGGTATGATATTGCTCCCCCAGTGAAGCCTCCGTGGTCTTCAATATCTCCTAATTTATTGATTTTCTGTCCTCGTAGTCATATCTTCCAACGCATTTAAAAATTCCAAACTTTTTCACTAGAGTCACTACAAGGATGGACATGTTATGAGATATTTTAATGATTTATCCTTCTATCTTCAAAACTATATCTTCTACCTCATCTTAAAGGTTATTTTGACTAGCTATATCCACCATGGATAGGGTTCTAACACTTCATTCTTAATATAATTCTTGGATCCAATAATTTCTCACAAAACCTCAAAGAAGACTTGTTCTAATACCAAAATGATCTAGAAATTTCCTTGTATATTCCAATAAAAATATTCATCACAATTAATATTAGAATATAAAAAGATATTTTATTATGCAATTTATTACCTTGGACCACAATTTTAATCTTACTAATCATGGTCAATATTATGAAAATAACTAAGAAACAAATGAATGTACACACCATGCAAAAAAATGAACACAAGAAATTTCTACCATACAAACTTTGAGATTCATTCTATCTCTCTTGCTGATTTCACAATATAAAATATCACAAAAAAAAAGCTATAGACAAAATATCAAGTTGACCTATTTGAAGGAGATTTCAAGAGCATTGAGTGATCCTAACTTCCTTAGACAATATATATATAATTGTAGTGAAAATTTGTGTAAAATTTTAATGATAAATACATAATGATATTTTATTTATATATACCAATTTTCATGGTCTGCAACGTCCTCGAAGAAAAGATGTAGTGAAAATTCCAAGTGGACTTGTTTGAAGTAGATGTCAGGAGCATTCAGGGAGCCTAACTTCCTTAGAGCATATCTCTGAAACCATAGTAAACCAAGGTCAAAAATTTCAACCACGGGTACTTGAAGGTTGTGTCTCAAGGGTTCCCAAGTTTCATAGTTTGAAACCTCACGAAAGTAAAGTTATAGAAAAAATGTTGAGATCGTTGTTTCAACCCATAAATCACATTTTGCTTCCACCTTTAAACTCCAAAAATCACCCCAAAAATATCTTTCAACACCTCTTGTGCACCTAAGATCTCTTCTAGCTTGGATACCCTTCAACTAAACTCATCTACCCTTTGTTTATAGGGTTTCCATATTTAATTATGGGGCCAACTTGTAAAATTGGTTGGGTCATCCTAATGAAATATTTCATATCTTCTCATTCCTATGGAGTTAGAGGGAGTTCCATATATAGTTGGAAAGGTCTTAGAACAAAATTTCCAACCATATATATTATTCTCCAATTTGATATCTTAATTTAGAGAAAAATTTAATTCAAAAATATAAGATATTCAAATTGAGCATCAAAAAAAAAAAAAACAATATTTCCAACAATCTTCATTTTCCAATTTTCATTTCGAAATAAATATCTCCCCTCATTTTTACATCGATGACAATAATTTATAATATAAACAACCAAAAATATATTAAAAAATAAAAATTATGAATTATTATGATTAATATAAGTATTTGATGTCACCAACGAGTATTCTAATTTTTTTTGGGAAGTTATCACTTCCTAGACTAAAAGAGTGCCCATTAAATGGGTATCCTCTAGAAATTAGTTTATCAAAAACTACAACAAATTTCAAAATATTGATTACTCATAGTAGTCAAAATATAGAGTAATAACAAGGTATTCATAATTATTTGAGAATTATTAAATTTAAGACTTTATCTTTGATTACTCATATTGGTCAAAATATTGAATAATAACAAGGTACTCATAATTATTCGAGAATTATTAAATTTACGACTTTATCTTTAATCTTCACATAAACACAATAGAAGCAATGACAGAGATAATTGGTTCTTTTAGTGTGGCTAATTGTTGCGGATTCTACAAAAACTCTTATTATTTTAGTGTCCTTATAAGATATCGGGGCCCTTATTATTTTTTCTTCTCCTTGACTAGTGAGATATTATTTTTATTTTTCTTTTAAAATATTTTAATATAAAATTTTTGTTATTTTTTTTTCTTTTATTTTGTTTTTTCGTTCTAATATATTTTTAAAAGAAATGCTTTTTCTTTAATATTTTTTTTTAATTTTTTTTTTTTTTTTTATTAAAATTAGTTTATAATTCATTTTAATATTTTTGGAAAAATACATAAGTATACCTTGATCTGAGATAATTTGTATACTACATTCCTTGGATATCCAGATCTTGGTCATCCATATCCAAGATAAACCTTTTACTCAATATGAAAATTTCAGAAACCCAGATGACTATCATCCGGATCTGGGTCACACTTTAGTGAATTGAGTTCTATAATTTTAACTAGATCTTGAACGTCCAAAAATACCCCCACTATAGATATAACACTTATCTACATCTAGAAATAATTTATAATGAATTTGCTTAAACTCCTAGATATATGAACTACGGTTAATTTTAAATGTACTCTGTCAATATCATATTTCCTAGAAACTAGATATTCAAATTCACTCTACAATCATGACATCCAACTCATAATGGTAAAGGAAATCAAAGATATGGAATAAACAAAAGATCCATTTGTGATATGTGGGTTTTAGGTTATCATTATTTTACAAAAGTATTTCCTTATTATTTTGATTTATGGAATGAAATTTTTAATCAGACATATATTTATATGATAAATATTAACAGTATGAAATAATACATTTAGTCAAAATATCATGCCAATTAATACAAAACTAATATGTGACATTCCATTGAGGTAACTTAATGTGACACTATGACAGTCTAATGTGCCATCTAGATACTAGATATGATTTTTCATGGAATTTGTAGTGTAATTCTATTCGAATGTCAAATATCTAAATTATTGACATTTAAATTGTTAAAGATTGCTGAAGCGATGGAATAGAGAGAAGAAAAAACACAAAATTATCAAATAAAGCGAACTCAATATTCCCATTACTCGATAATAATTAAACAAAATTATAATTATTAAATTAAACAAAAAAGACCTTTAACATCAAAACTTGGGCTAGATTTCATTTTAATACAAAGAAAAATAATGTTATTTTAAATAAAAGTGATCAGCCCAACATCACTTTTATTATGAATAATGTCGTTTTCTATAAGTAAAATAAGTAATTCTAAAAATAAGACTTTGATACGTGCAAACGAAAATGCTTTTAAAATTCACATGCGCCATTTTTTAAAACAATATCATCCCCTTTTAAACCTTTTCCAAAAGTTTCATAAGCACGTGCATAAAGATTCATAAGCACTTTTTGGGGATTTCTTCTTAAGTTTCACAAGTATTTGTGCTTCCGAGTGACTTTTCAGACAAAACTTTGACTCCGTGTGATTGTTGATGAATGGAGGCTACAATTTTTTTTTGTTTATAGCTTTTGACTTCGATAAGAAAAAAAAACTTTAACATCAATACTTTGGGATATATATTTTTTTCCTTTCCTTCTATATATTATGTATTTTTTGAATTGCTTCTACTTTGTCTTTTTATTGTAGGCTTTAAATTTCAGTTTGTTTATTTCTTGTTGTAGCTTTTCGATTTATTTATCTATGTCTTCAATTTCTTCAAAAATATTCTTGTATGTCGACTATTGCCACATGTTATCTTCTATGGTTTTCTCTTCATTATTAGTCATTTGGTCATCAATTTGCTGCAATCTAAGATGAGAATAAAATTTTATCTCTTTAGGACTCTAATACATGAAAAGTTCATTAATATTTTCATTTTCTACAACATCCATGTTGTCTTCAACATTTATTGGTGCAACTTCTATGCAGGCTTCATCAAAACATGGTGTTGTAAGCCATGCTTCAAGGTGTTAACACCTAGGTTGTTCCCTTTGACTCCTGAGGGAATACGGCCGGGGTAACCACTAACCAAGCTTTGGATTACAGGTTCTAGCCAACCTGTAATCAGAGAGGGCTCTCTCTATTAGTTTTTAGTTCTGTTCTTGAGGATTTTAGGCTAGTTATGAGGTGGGAGTTTTGATTTAAGTTTTGGCTGAGTGATGTCTTCCAGTAGCTAAGATGATATCTTCAGACAGTTTCAGTCCATTGGGCAATGGAGTCTGTGATTATGGGTTGTTTGAGGTATTGAGTAAGATTGCTTAAAACTGCAGGGCCATTTAGATATATCATGAAACAAACTTGAAATTGTGGTGATGAGGTATGATTAACCAGTGAAAGGCAATTAAGAGTTTTTCACTAAGCTGGTGATGTGAGAATGAGACATATCACCCAGGAGCAGGTTTGAATTCCTGAACAATAGTCACTGTGAAAGTTTTAGTCTGAAGGTGCAGCAATTAAGAATTACACTTTCATAACTATAACTGGAGGAAAACATTCATAACAACATAGATTGAGTTCAGGGTATTCAATGAATAAATCCTGAGACTATTCTTTTTCTGTGCTATTAAACTGTGAAATATAGAGCATGAACGGATTATGAAAGAATGAAATACATAACAAGAAAGGTTAAAGAGACTTATTGTGCCATGAAATATGCAGGAATCCTGTAGCAGTAAGCAAACACACCACAACGCATCAAACAACACAGAACTTTGGAAATTCCATCAGCTCTCTGTATTAAAAATCTGAAAGTTACAGCATAGTTTCTTTTGAAGAGAAAATCAACAACCCCTGCAAGCTTATGCGAGGGGAAATATATACAATCAGTTTTTACAAAATATCTGAACGCTGAGTCATTCACTCAATAACTGCGTTCACCAACTTTTAGAACAACAGATAAGAAAGTTATTGCTGTCTTAAATTTACAATGAATACCCTTTGGTTCTGTCAGAGACCTTTTTGACTTTTGGAGGCCACTGAGTCGGTTGAGCGCTCTTCATCAAATCTGAATGGTGTGCCTTTATAGCTCTGTCGTGCTGTAGCTTTCTCGGCCCCGTCATCTGTACCTGTCACTGTTGCTTTGGTGGCCAAATTGCTTTGCTGAGTTGGCTCAGCCCCGTCTTTTACAATCATAGTGGATGTATTACTTGTCTGAACACGATGATTTGTATTTTGATGTGAAAATTTGATGAAAACCTGTGTGTTTACAGCAATGTCTGTATCATGCTGGTCCACCATTCCTGTGTAGGCAACTGATGCCTCAAAATTGTGCCTAGTGTTTCATCTGCCTCAGTATATTTGAAGTAATTAGGAGGCACTTCAAACAAATGTCTGATTTCATTCATGATGAAAAATAAATTCTCTATTTTTTCATAGAGGCTCTGCCCAGATGCAGGCCCTGCTTCTTCTGGGGTGCTTGATCCTGCAGTGATCTGATTGGTGGCAAATGTATTCACCCTTTTTGCATAATTCTCATGTGACAGCAACCTACCTGCACTGTTTAGTAGGCTGGGAAGGCCTCTGCTATGTAATGCTGTAAATTTATCTGTGAACTTATTTACCTCTGTTTGCATCTCCTGGCACCTTCTATCCAATGTCTGCACCAAACTTCTCAAAGTTAGGACCCTCTTTATCAGTAAAATGGTGTCAGTTCGATTGGTGATTCCTATTGCTGCCAGCTGAGGGCCTGTGCGGTTATTGAGGACATTGATCATTCTGTTGGCTATCTCAGGCATGGTGCCTAGAGATGCCCTTGCCCTTTGGCTTTCCTTGTGTGCCCTGCCTATGAGCTCCATGTGCTCATGAATGGTTTCAATGTATTGCCATTGATCTGTTATTGATTGGCCAATATTGGCCCACAGGACTTTCTTGATCTCAGCTACCACTTTCTCAAGAGAGAGCTCTTTCTCTAGTTCTTTTATCCTTTTCTCCAGAGCTCTAACTTCCCTGGTTTTCTCAGCCACAGTTTGCTTTGATTTGTCATATTTCTCATTAAGTGTGGCCAATTTCTCCTTGGCTTCATTTAGCTCTGCCATCTGGGCCTCTAGAATTTGAATCTCTTTCATCATCTTCTGCATGTCAAGGCTTGGAGCCTGTTCTGGTGTTGTTGCTGGTGCTGATGTTGATGGGCCTGTTTCAGCTGTCTGTCCTGTGGGAGGGGTGATAGTTTGAGGGGGTTCCTCAAGGTTTATGACTTGCTGAGGGGGCTGAGATGTGTGGCCTCCCTCTTTCTGCTTTAGTGCTTCCTGTAATGCAGCTTCTGTTTCTACCAGCTTGCCTTCTGTTTGTACCAATTGCTTATGTAGTGTTAGCAGCATGGCTGCTACATCCTGGTCCTTCCTCTGTTGAGCAACCTCTTCTGTTTGAGGGTGAAGGGTTGCTGGAATCTTCACCATCTTCCTCAAAGCTGCTATATCTGCATCTCTTTCCTTTAGCAGTGCTTGTACAGCTTTGGGATCCTTTGGGTCATGCCCAAGCTCTATAATTATATCCTCCAAAGACCTGATCCTGTTGTCTTTGGCCTGAGAGGATGCCTTCTCCAACTCAAGTTGGGCAGTTGTATTATGCAGACTGTTTTGTAATTTGTGCGCAAGGAAGGTCTTATCTGCAAGAGTTGAATACACCATCTCACCCGTTTGCTTGTGAAGCTCTATCTGGTCCATTGGGTGGATGTCTTTTGCAAGAACCTCAAGGTTGGTCCTTATATAATCTGCAGCTGACTGTGGCTATAGCATGGTGGGCATGAAATGACTCATAGTCATTTTCCCCTCTGTTATGTCATATGCTGACATAAGCCTCTGTTGGTTTGTGGGATCCATTTTTAGCAAGTGATTGTACAGCTGAAGTCTCACCAGCTCATTTCTCTTTTTGATGTCAATGAACTGTTGTTTTATGCCTGATTCAGCTCTCCTTTGCTGGCTTGAGGAGTTGACCTCTCCTCACAGTGTTCTTTCTTGTTCCTGTTGAAAGGAACTAGCAGATGCTTCCATGCTTGGTGGGCCCATACCCAATGATTGCCCAATAGGCATCTCCTCTTCAGAAAGAGGATTCAATCTCTGCCTTTTCTCCCCTTGATTTGTTGATGTGGTGAGGGGAGTTTCCTGCTCTCTATCCATCTTCCTGCTTCTTTCTTCATTTAGCGGAGTTTGGAGGACTGAGGCCTCCACTACTGTTTCTTGCCTTGGAGGCACAGTTTCTTGAGCCTGCTGCTCTGTAGATATTGGGGCCTCAGCTGTTTCTTCTTGCTGCTTAGGCTGCTCTTTTTGCTGTTCTGCTGTAGGGGGTGGCTGTTCCTACTCCATCTCTTTTTCTTTACCTTTGCTGGCAGCCTGAGAAGTAGTTTGAGCTGCTGGCCGGGGGCTGTAGAGGATGAGGCAGCTGCTCCAATCCGAATATGATAAGAAGAAGAAACCTGTTCACAATGTTCCAAGTCAGCTTCCTTCTCAAGTTTCTTTGCTTCTCTTTGTGCTATTTCTTCTCTAGTACTTGCCTCTTCTAGAGTGCCCTCTTTCCATCTTAACAGGTTTGCATATTTTTCAATATGAGGCAACCTGACATGATCATAACTAGCCATCTTATATTTGACCCTTCTAAGACTAATGAAGTGATTGGGGTCATAGGGTGACCAAAGGAAACTAGTTTGCAATTGGAGGCCCTCTAGGATCTTGTCTGCTTCTTTCCATCCTTCTTCCCTTTTATTATAAAGAAATGGGCCTAGCTGGTTTCTGATTTTGAGTTGTACCTTCTTGTTTTTGCTGTGGAAATGGACCATGTCTGCATTTCCAAACTGCCTGAAATACTCCAAGGCAATGAGTCTCATAGGGACATATCTTGGCAGCCTATATGGGGCTAATTCACAGCCATATATTCTGATCACTGTATGGTTTTGGTAAAAGTACCAATCCCCAATGATGTAGGCCTTTGAGAGCTGGAGAATCCTTTGCATCTCATCTGTTAATCTTGGAGGAGGGGTACCCAATAGCAAGGACATAGCTAGATGGATAAAGAGGTCTATGAATTCACAGTAGCTGTATGGTGAATAAGATGTGTGATGAAAGACTGAAGTCCAAAATACCACAGACCTTGGGTTTCCCTGGGCATCAAACTTCTTGAGAGAAATAGGGAAGCCATCAGGTTGATAAAATAGGAACAAGTGATAGATGTATGAAGTGTATCTAAACACCTTTTCCCTCTCTAGATTCATCAATTGTTCATGAATCTTATTGGCAATGTATGCAGCATAATCATAGTGCACAGAAGGAGGCATTCCAGGGGAGAAGATAGACATCATCGCCAGAATGGTTTCATCAGCATCCTCAGCTGATCTGTAACCCAGGACATAACTGATCAAATCCACAAGCAACCTGCCCAACTCATTGAAATATACATTTCCTATAGGAGGGGTCCTCACAGTTTGAGAGCCTGATTCAATGAATAGCTGATTAATCTTTATGATTTGGGCACTAGACAGCTTGCCTCCTTTCTTTAGCAAGTCCATCATGGAGAGAGGAGTCAATGGCCTTGAAGTTTGAAAGTGTAGCATTTCATTTATGGCCTCAGGGGTGACATGGAACAAAACTGAGCCTGAGGAATTAAGGACAGCTCTCTGGCATGGGTCATAGTTGGCACTGCATCTATGAATTAAATCTGGAAGGACATTGACTTGAGGAAGGTTATAAATGGGCAAATTGGAGTCCCAAATCCCTAGGATATCAGTTCCACTGAGGTGCTTGGCCTTCAGCTCATTGAGTACATGAATATTATATTTGGTGCGCATTGAGAGTGTTTCTGTCATCTGGTAATCTCTATCACCCAGGGCCTGCCATTCCAGCTCTCTGTGTGGGGCATTCAAGGGTGGAATGTTTAGTGCTACTGGTGTTTCCATGGTCTGTATGTGTTTTCAATCGGAATTATAACAAACTTCGGGCAAATGCAGTTTTGTGCAACAGGTTAAGGTAAACTTGCAGGTTTACAGTGTTGACAGGACAATTTAGGTGCAATTGGGCACAATTGGCCGGTGTAGGAGCAATTAGATTGATTCCAAGGCAGTGCAGGTCGAATTCTTAGGGGAAATGGGCAGTTCAGCGGTTTTTTACAAATGCAGAATGGAATAGACCAGGCGGATGGAGAATTTGGTAAGTACCTGGTCGTGGAGCAATGGCGGAGGCTTGGTTGAAGTCGACTTGTAGGCGGCAGCAGCTCTGGAGTAGCTTTCAGTAGGTTGGCGGCGAAATGGACGTAATTCGCATGCAGGAGGCAGAACAGTCTTTCGCTAAAAAATGCGAAAAAATCGTGAATTTTGGCAAAATATGGACAATTTTGGCTTTGGCGCGCTTTTTTTGGATGACATCAGCATGACATCATCGGGTGGGGTCGGGTACGGAAAGGTGACGTGGTGGCCTGTGAATGGTCCACGGGGACTGATGAGGTGGCAGACAGGTCGGAACGATTGCGGGCCGAGCGCTGACACGACGCTGACTTGGCATGACGTGGGCGTGACGTGGGCGTGACGCGGTCAGGCGGTATACGGAGGGCGGTAAGCGGTTCCATCGGACCGCTTATGGTACGGGGGCGGTAATGGCAGGCGGCCTCCCGATACGATTTGGGAGCGACGCGTGGCACTGGCCTGACGTCATGGTCTGACACTTTTCGGGAGGTAACGTCCGGACATCGGGGGCGGCCCGATATTGATATGGGCCGTCGGATGGGAAAGCCCAGATCCGACGGGCGACGGGTTCCAAAGCTGACAGGACGATACGGCGGGACCCGGCGGCATTTTTTAATAATTTTCTTTGTTTTTTGTGTAAAATGCGCATTATAACAAAACTTTGGGTTTGGCGGAAAAAGTGGGTTTTCACAATGTTTTTGCAAATGGCGCGGGTGAAGCTTTGTGAAAGGGTTGTAAGGGGAAAAAGGGTAGGGTTTAGGTTATTAAACCAACCAGGGGTTAGTTTAATCCCTATTTTTAAACAAAGCATCTTGAACCAGACTTTGATTCTGCATGGTTACCCAATATTTGGACATATGGCTATAATGCCAAAGGGGAGGGATATGTACATTTTTTTTTTTGGGGTTTTATACACCATAGTGTTATAGTAATAGGGAAAGGGGAACATAGGGATTTAAGTATAGGTAGAGTTAGTTAGTTAATATGAGATGGAAGATATGGAATGGGAGGAGGCAAAGACTAAGTTGTTAGGGAACAAACTTAGTTAGGAGAGTAGATCAAAATGAAAAAACTTTTTACACAAGAAATGTGGCTCTTTATCAAACAAGAATCAATAAAAGAGTTTGACTTCTCTCATGAACAGAGGTGGTATTGGGATGTTAGCAAGGAGTTTGATGGGGGATGATTGGGAAGTTAGACATGCCTCATTTTGCTGCTACAAAACTGCTGAATAGGAGGATCTGCACTGGCCACCATGTGTTTCCTTTGCTTAGGCTAGTGATATGAAAGAAATCATGCTTCTGCAACCCCATCTACCTACCCTTTCTAGTTCCTAGCATTTTTTGTTACTCCAAGGAGGGTGCACTTAGACTTGCAAACCCTCATGTGCCTTTTCTTTTCCTTTGGCTTTTTCTTTTGATTGTCTATCTAAGGCTAGCCTTATTACTTCCAAGGCCCCAGATTAAACAGTTGGGAACCTTCATTCTCTACCTAGCTACTTATCTGCCAAGATTGAACAGTTTGGACAGATTTCTTTCTCTAGTCTACAACAATAAATTGAAACATGGCATGACCCAGTTTAGACTGTTGGATCACCCATTCAAAAGTAGGACAGCATCAACCAACTGCAGATAGGTGTTTTCCACACAAATATGAGATCTTTGCATCACCAAAGTAGATCATATTGGCACTTCCCTGCCAATCATGAAAAATGAAACTTATTGGTATAGGTAGCTAACACAAGGAAATTTAATTCTTCTCCAAATTTTGTTGTTTCTTCTTGGTTGTTCCTAATATCTTGTTGATGGCGCTGGACCCACCAACATGGCAGGGGATCTCCCTGGTAAGAAGCCCTAACTAGACCTCAGACCACTTGGTGTAGGAGTCCCAGCAATGGGTCGCACGGTATTGCCTTGACCGCAGTGTCACACAAAGATAAGTAGGATGTCCTTGTTGGTAGAAAGGGTGTGACCAGTGCAGCAAGCTAACGACAAATTATGAAGGGTTCTAACACACAGAATGGGGAATAAGTCTGCCCCTTAGAAACCTGTGGAAACACGCAACTTAAAAGGGAACACAAGAGAAAAGATACATCACAGGATTGAAGGCAGGTTAGCCAATGATTCAAGGTGACGGTTAAACCAACAACAACATCTCAATAAGCTTCATAAATACATATATATAGAGAGTCCATACATACATACGCAAGAAAACAACTATATATATCATTAGAGTAACCAAGGTAACTGAAATACAATAACAACATATGCATCAAACGTGCTGACTATGTTAAATTAAGAAAGTGAAAGTTCCAATCATACATACAACCATGACCAACTACTAGTCCTCACAACAAAACGTTACAGTCAATGTCGCCTACTCATCCAAAGAGATATACTAGCTCTGTACTGTGGAGAAGTCAAGGCTCATTACAATACACTCTAAGCTTTCTCTAAGATACCCTATAGGAAGCTTGGCCCCCAAAATCCTATACAATGAGTTATGAGGTTCTATAAATAGCAAAGCGTGGTGTGACCCTTGACATTCCCCTTTGTGACTCTTCACTTACCCTCATGATGCTTCAACTACTACATGACTGTTACATTCTACTATCGACATTTGTTCTTTAACTTTTATAAGATGTTACATTACAATATGCACATATACCCATGTGAGACAAAACAGGCTTGAGTAAGCCATGCAAGACATCACTAAGACTCAGACAGTTGTGGGAAGAACAACTCTTTGACATCCTCGTGATGATTGATGGTGGTGAAATGATGCCAAGCTTGATAGTCTGTGATGGTGTCCATGTACTCTATGGTGACATCCTTCTGGAAGTGAACTCTTTCCTGTGTTGCATCCGATACACTGATTTGGCTCCTCTCTTCAACTCATCTAATAACATGTGCATCATAGCCTTGAGTGCAGGCAGACCAACAACATACTAATGCATAGCGTCTATGCTGACCTCCAAGTCTCTACTGGCAGCTATGTGCATTAACTCGTCAAAGTACATGTCCAACTCTAGTTGGACATGGTTCTTTGTCTTTGCCTCAGTGAGTGTGCCAATGGATGGGATCGCATGCCTGCACACAATGACATCCATGCTCCTGAACACCTATGCATGTGATCGACAATACTTCTCACCCTGTCTGCTCCATGCGAACTGCTGGGATGGGTCTATAACCTGTATGGGTGCAGTTTCATCAATCTGTGCATGTTGTGCCTCCTGTTATCCCTATTTCTACTGCACTTCCTTCTCACCTCTGTGCAACTCTTGTTCTTCTCTGAGTTGCTGCTTCAACTCTTGCAACTCCTTCTCTGTCTCCTCTGTCCTATGTTTCTCTCTTTTCCTTTACGTGATCCTCTTGTTGTGATGTCTCTTCTTAGCCTCAATCTCCAAAGCTACTTTCATCACAAGTGGATCTGCTTTGAGCTTGCAGCCTTACTTCACCTCTTCAATGTGAACAACCTTCCTCTTGCCTTGGTCGTGCACATGCCTTCTATGCTCAGCTGTTTCTAATGGTGTTTCTCTCTGCGATGCCACTACCATTTCATCTTCATATCCTTGTCTATGAACAACTTGGTGTCTTCATAGATAGGCAAGCTCATAGACACTAGCTCAACTGCATCTCCAATTGCGTTCTCAACAGTGTCCTTTGACCCTGCTCTCTGGGAGGCCATTGTACTTGTACTACTAAGAGGCAGATGAACACTTAGGATACCTGAAGACATATCAACACTCATGGAAAGTAATCTATCTGTTGAAAACCAAAACAAAATGGAGGACTCACATGCAACATACCTGCGTGACTAACTGTGAAGATTGCACAATTTTCAACGGGAGGCTAGGAGATTGACTACCAAAACTACGCAAGGCATAGTACAGGCTGTCAGGAAGCTAACTGACTATTGGAACTACATAATGCATAGTCTAGCATGATCTGCTGAGGACTAAAACTGTGCAATGTGTAGCTTTTGTCAGTAGTGACATGCAAACCATCAAACTTCATTGCACAATTTCTTGGGTTAACAAGGCACTACCTCCCAAAAATTGCGTAATGCAAACCTAGAGGCTAGTACTGGGCCAGATTTTCATAGTTTCTGGATGGAAGGTAGAACCTTCACTTCTAGAAATGTGCATTTGTTAGCTGGGCGAGGCAAGGTTTGGGCAAAGGCAGCCTAGACCCGCCGACGAGCGATTGAAAACATGGAAAGTCTAAATGCATGGCGAAGTTGAGTGCAAACAAGAGTGAATGATCATGCATGCCAACAGTGAGTGCAAGATTCAGAAAATGGGAAAGGATGCATGTGTGTGAATCAAGTCGCCGCAATGACAACTGTAAGTGGAGAAACAATGTTATGCATGTGACAACAATGAGATGCAAAGAAAAATTGAACTGGTGCTTCTACAAGCTACCATGCATCAAAATGACAACACGTGTTCATTGAAACCAAGAAGACAACAATTACACAAAGATAAATAGAAAAAGTGACATAAAAACAACAAAAGACATGAAAAAAAACTTACTCCGAAAAAGTTGAGCTGAATGTGCCAAAGGCTACAAGATGCGATGTGGGATGTCAGAGCTCCAAGATCAATGTGAGGAATGAGCTCTGCAATGTTGAATATATAAGTTTTGATAAGGATGAGGCTTATGATGCACATGCAACAAATCTGGGAAAAAGTGACACTTGGAGGGAAATTTCTGAAACGATCTTTGCATGTAACCTCCAACTGCTCAAGATAGATTCGTAAAATATAGGGATGCTTTTGCTTTTTGATTTTTCAGGAAAAGAAGGCCATGCATACAAATCAAGATTGCTCAATCCTAGAGGGAACCAGTCAACCGGACAGCACATGCAATAACCTCCACACATGTCGATGACATTTGCGCAATTTCCAGGTTGAGCAAGACTGGTTGTCCCTCATGCATTGTGCAATTTTTGGACTGAAGGCCTGGCTTTCCGTAAAAATTGCACAATTTCTGAGCTAAAGCCAAGTGTTTGGCTAAATTATGCATTTTCCAGAGGCAAAGTTGCCTGACTGGATTGTGAATTTCTAGATCCCAGTAGGATTACACAATTTCTGGAGGGAAGGTTAGTTCCCCTCCATAATTGCACAATTTTCAGGGGTAGCATCTCAGCCAAAAAAATGACTAAGTGTGGCATGCCAGCCTGCGGGTGGGAGAGAAAGAAGTTAATCAACACCGTCTAGGAAGCCACTGAAACTTAGTTGACACCTATGTACTTGGATAGTGCAAGCCATGTTGCTAAGAATGGCTGGTAGGGAGGCTCCAAAATGAAGCTAAGGAAAAATTTTGGAGGGTGGTTGTAGCCGCTACAATGCTTGGAGACACACTGGTAGAACTCCAGCTCTCTGAATAGATCTTGCTTCATGAAAAGCAAGTCTAACTCCTCCGGAAGTATTGTTCGATTCTTAGATCATCTTGATTCCAACACTAGCTTGATTGAAAGATGTAGCACCTGCCATGCTCTTGGTCAGTCAACACACATTCCAAGCCAAGTCAACACAGCTTTTTCGATTGGGGATGAGGGGTATATTGGTACACAATCAATATGACAGTCAGAGTTTAAGTTTCATCTCTGGTGTTGCTCTGTTGTTAGCAGGCCTAGGCAATACCCCGATGGAGTCACACAGGAACACAAGCATCGCTCCGCTTCCAGTGAGCCTGGTTAGTACCCTAGCATAGTTACTTGCATCACATCTCTCTGCAGGAAGCCTTTCTCTTCTTTTGCCTTATTCATTTTTCATCTTTTCAAATTTTTTCATATTTTCATTATTTTTTTTTTTCAAAAGCTATGTTTAACACTTATTCATTTAAGAGGCGTAAGAGGGATCTCGACTTATTGAGAGCATAAGAGTTTGTTCCTTTGGAGAAGTATTTTGTATATACCTCTGACATACTTGTTAAGGTTTTCCCCCTTACCTTACTCTACTTGAATGAGTTGATACAGGTTAACCCAAAAACAACTGACTATAGTCGGCGATACTAGTTAGCACGCAAGCGTTGTGTTTTCATCAAGGTTCACTTCGAACAAAACGTATTTTCCATTAGTGTATCATGGACTAAAAACAACAAGTTCTTCATACAGAGAGAGGATGATAGATAACCAAGTATTGATAATTGCACAAGTCCTCTTGTACTTTACCCATCTTGTTTCAAGAGTCACACATTGTTCATGTGAAACTATGCTATGAATGTAAACAAGCAACAAATAGAAAAGAGCGAAGATCATAAGAAAATGTGAAAGCAAAGGGAGTAGGAAAACAAGCAAGTGAGCAAACAAAAAACAAGAAAGCAAACATGCATGCAACTGAACCAACAAGAACCAAACACTACTACTACTCCTAAGCTAATAATGCATTTGTCTACTCACTTGAAGTGATACTTTTAATGCAGCCACTGGCGCATTGGTCGACCCATGTTGGTGAAGGCATGGTTCACGAATAGCATAGTCATGAGAACCCTGCAAATATGAGGGGTATAAAGATGAAGACAAACACACTCCAGGTTTAAATGCGTCCACAGAAAAGAAATGAGTGAAAGCACATGACATGCACTCTGTGGACTTTCCATGGTGCTATGCTACACTGCATGCAAATGTTAAGCATATGCATTCTCTTGACTATGACATGCAAGAAAATGTGAGAAAGGTAGACCACTTACATCGCGCAAGTGTGCTTGCTATGTAAGATTCCTTCAATGCAAGAGTGATGGGATCATGTGATTCGAGTGGAGGAAGTGAAATTTGGGTGTTTGGTTGATCTTAAATGCCAAGGAGAGAGTGATGAGGAGCCTTGCATGTTTCAACTATTTCCTAATTGGAAGTGAAACCAACCTAAGGACAAAGAGGGCCTGACATAACCATCAACTCGGGCTGAAGTTCCTTGACAGTCTGTAGGGTTTCGACTTCGGCGATAGGTAGATAATTGGAGACTAGTGGCCTAGACATATTAACATTGAGTGAATCAACATCGTGATCGAATGAAGAAGTACATAGATCACGACAACCACGATAAAAAAACTCGGCTTGTTCATCGACATCCTCATGATTTGATGAATCATACAGAGGTGTAGATGAGAAGCAAGGTTGTTCACCCTTTGTGCTTTCAGAAATGATAGATGACATATTGGACTGATTTTTAGAGGAAGATGTGTCCTCTCCACAATGTACTAACAGACTAACATCCGATGTGTCTTGTGAATGATCCAAAGTAGAAACATCTGGAAATGAGTTTTCAAAGGGAACATCAATAGTGGCAAAATCACAAGGGATGTCAGGAGAGAGAGGGTGAGGCATGGGTGGAAGGGAGTCATCCTTCACCATTGGTTCTTCTTTGGATTCTTGCACATACTCATCATGAATGATAGTGCAGGTTAGCTACATGACAACAACTCCATCAACAACTTGATCCTCATTCACAACAAGTGTGGAGCCGGGAATGGAAGAACATAAGATAGTACAATCTAGAGGATCAATGGAACATAGGGATGGAGGTTGAGGGAACGAATCCATGTGACAACCAACAGGCTTGCAAGCCAAATCTTTATAGATACTAAGAGTAGATGGGGTGGGACGATGTGACAGTTCAATAGATGTGTGTGCATGTTCTCCCACATCACTCCGCATTGGTGGAGTTGTTCGATGAGGTGAAGGCGGAAAGTCACTTATGACAACAATTGTGCTTGCCTATGATTGCGCAACTCCATCAATGAAGTATGCTCAACGGGGTTCAAATGATTTCAAGAATTGTGGATTTTTGGTTATGTAAAGAAGATACTCAAATCTTCCATTGAGAAATTCCCAATCAATTTCATCTTCATGAAATTGGTATGCAAGATTACAAAATTGTGTGTGAAAGTATTCAACGGATTCATTAGGTGCTTTTGGTAATTTCAGAATTTCCTTGTTGAGTGGTTTACAGTCAAAATGATTGAAAGCATGATCTATCTCTGCAACCAGATGAGCAAGAGAATTAATAGATTTTTCAGGTAGCATGGAAAACCAATGCACTGGGTTCCCTCGAAGTGTGTAGGCGAATTGCGTGTAGGTTATGTAATCTTTAAAGATTTCATGTCTTTCACAAGACCCTACAATGCCGACCGCATGTTTGACCAAGGCTACTTGGCCTCCACCATCATATGTTTTATGTGACAATTTATCCCAGAGCTCTTCCGAGACTTCAGAGTTGTTTCCATAAGACATACACTCTGGAAGAGAAACTCTGTAGTTAGTCACAATAGGCACGCGGAGATTCAAAATAGATGTGAGGACTCAGCTTGTCATCTGGCCCTCCTTCTAGCACCAAAATGTTTATGGTGCTGGACCAACCAACATGTCAGGGGATCTCCCCAGTAAGAAGTCCCAACTAGACCTTAGACCATTTGGTGTAGGAGTCCCAATAGTGTGTTGTACGTTATCGCCTTGACCACGGTTATGCGCAGAGGTAACTATGATGTCCTTGTTGGTAGTAAGGGTGTGACCGATGCATCAAGCCAAGGAAGATGTATGAAGGTTTTTGACACACAGAATGGGTAATGAGTGTGCCCGTTAGAAACCTGTGGAAACACACAGATTGAAAGGGAACACATTAGCAAAGATACATCACAGGCTGGAAGGTAGGTTAGCCAACAATCCAAAGTGATGGTTAAACCAACAACACATCTCAATAAGATTCACACATACATATATAGAAAGATTCCATACATACATGAGTAAGCAAAATAGTACATATATCATTAGAGTAACCGGCATAACTGAAATACAATAAAAACATATGCATGAAACGTGCTAGCTATATTATATTAAGAAAGTGAAAGTTCCAATCATACATACAACCATGACCAACCACTAGTCCTGACAACAAAACATTACAGTCATTTCCACCTACTCCTCCAAAGAGATATACTAGCTCTACACTATGGAGAATTCAAGGCTCGTTACAATACACTCTAAGCTTTCACTAAGATACCCTATAGGAAGCTTGGCCCCCAAAATCATATACAATGAGTTATGAGGTTCTATAAATAGCAAAGAATGGTGCGACCCCTGACATTCCCCTTTGTGACTCTTCACCTACCCTCATGACTCTTCAACTACTACATGACTGTTACATTCTAATATTGACACTTGTTCTTTAACTTTTACAAGATTTTACATTACAATCTGCACATGTAGCCATGTGACACAAAACAGGCTTGAGTAAGCCATGAAAGACATCACTAACACTCAGACAGTTGTGGGAAGACCAACTCTTCGACATCCTGATGATGATTGACAGTGGTGAAACGATGCCAAGCTTGGTAGTCTGTTATGCTGTCCATCTACTCTATGGTGACATCCTTCTGGAAGCACACTCTTTCCTCTGTTTCATCCAAGTACACTGATTTGGCTCCTCTGTCCAACTCGTTTGATAACATGCGCATCATAGCCTTGAGTGCAGCTGGACCAACAACATACTAATGCATAGTGTCTACGCTGATCTCCAAGTCTCTGCTGGAAGCTATGTGCATCAACTCATCAAAGTACATGTCTAGCTCGAGTCAGACTTGGTTCTTTGTCTTTGTCTTGGAGAGTGTGCCAATGGATGGGATTGCATGCATGTACGCAATGACATCCATGCTCCTGAACAGCTGTACATGTGATCGATAATACTTCTCACCCTGTCTGCTCTATGCAAACTACTGGGATGGATCTATAACCTGTATGGGCACAGTTTCATCAATCTGTGCATGTTTCACCTCCTGCTGTACATATTTCTGCTGCGCTTGCTTCTCTCCTCTGTGCAACTCCTATTCTTCCCTAAGTTGTCACTTCAACTCCTACAACTCCTTCATTGCCTCCTCCATCCTCTGTTTATCTCTTTGGCTTTGCATGATCCGCTTAGCCTCAATCTCCAAATTTTCTTTCATCACGAATGTATCTGCTTTGAACTTGCAACTTTTCTCCACCTTTGTACCCTGAACAACCTTCCTTCTGCCTTGGTCATGCGCAGGCCTATTACCCTCCACTACTACTGATGGTGTTGCTCTCTACGATGCTGCAACCATCTCATCTTGATATCCTTGTCTATGAACAACTTGGTGTCTTCATAGATAGGCAAGCTCATAGACACTCGCTCAACTACATCTCCAGTTGCATTCTCAATAGTGTCCTTTGACCCCGCTCTCTGGGAGGCCATTGTACCTGTACTACTGAGAGGTAGAGAAACACTTGTGATACCTGGAGACAAAAAAACACTCATGGCGAGAATTTTGTTAGTTGAAAACCAAAACAAAATTGAGGACTGACATGCAACATACCTGTATGACTGACTATGAAGATTGCGCAATTTTTGACTGGGAGGCTGCGAGACAGACTACTGAAACTACACAAGCCATAGTCCAAGATGTTAGGAGGCTGAAAGACTATTGGAACTATGCAATTCATATTCCAACCTGGCCTGCTAAGGACTGAAACTATGCAATGCACGGTTTCAGTCAGTAGTGACATGCAAACCAACAAACTACATTATGCAATTTCTGGGGCCAGCAAGGCACTGCCTCCCAGAATTTCCCAATGCAAGTCTCGAGGCTAGTGCTAGGGCAGATTCACACAATTTCTGGAGGGATGGTAGAGCCTTCACTTCTATAAATGCTCATTTGCTAGCCAGGCAAGGCAAGGTCTCGGCCAAGGCAGCCCATACCCGCCGATGGGTGACTAAAAACATGGGAAGTCTGAATGCATGGAGAAGCTGAGTGCAAACAAGAGTGAATGATCATGCATGCCAACAGTGAGTGCAAGATTTAGAAAATGGGAAAGCAAGCATGTGTGTGAAGGGAGTCACCGCAACAGTGATAGTAAGTGCATAAATAGTGCTTCTACAACCTAACATGCATCAAAATGACAAAACATGTTCATTGAAACCAAGCAGATAACACTTACACAAAGTGAAATACAAAAAGCAATAAAAAAAGTAGTAAAATACATGAAAAGTAGACTTACTCTGCAAAAGTTGAGTTGAATGTGCCGAAGACTCTGAGATGCGATGTGGGATGTGAGAGCTCCAAGATTGATGTGAGGAATGGGCTCTGTAGCATTGAATAGATAAGTTTTGATAAGGATGAGGCTTATGATGCACATGCCACAAATCTAGGAAAAGGCAACACTTGGAGGGAAGTTTCTGAAACAATATCTTCATGTAACCTCTACTTGCTAAAAATAGATCCCTAAAATATAGGGATTCTTTTGCTTTTCTTCTTTTTTCAGGAAAAGAAGGCCATGCATGCAAATAAGGATTGCTCAGTCCTGGAGGGAACTGGTCAACCTGACAGCACATGAAACAACTTGCAAGCCTGTGGATGACATTTTCATAATTTCTAGGTTGAGCAAGACTGGTTCTTCCTCATGCATTACGCAATTTCTAGACTGAAGCCCTGGTTGTGAGTCAAAATTGAGCAATTTCTGAGCTAAAACCCAGTGTTGGGCTGAATTGCACATTTTCCAGAGGGAAGGCTGCCTGACTGGATTGCGCATTTATGTAGCTCAATAGGATTGCGAAATTTTTGGAGGGAAGGATGGTTCCCCTCCAAAATTGCCCAATTTTTAGGGGGAGCATGTTAGCCAAAGAAATGACTAATTCCAGAATGCTAGCTAGTGGGTGGGAGACAAACAAGTTAATCAATACATGTTGGGAAGCCACTGAAACTCAGCTAGTGCCTATGTACATGGATAGTGCGAGACATACTACTAAAAATTTCTAGTAGGGAAGCTCCAAAATGAAGCTAAGGCAAAATATTGGAGGGTGGTTTTAGTTGCTACAACACTTGGCGACACACTGGTAGAACTCCAACTCTCTAAATGGACCTTGTTTCGTGAAAAGCAATTCTAACTCCTCTGGATGTATTGTTTGATTCACAGATCATATTGATTCCCACACTAGCTCGATTGAAAGATGTGGCACCTACCATGTTCTTGGTCAGTGAGCACACATTCCAAGCTAAGTCAACATAGTTGTTTCGATTAGGGATGAGGGGTACATTGGTCCACAAGCAATACCATAGTTAGTGTTAGGTCCCTATACTACTAGTGTAACCTCTTATTGTTCTTAGTGCAACTCCCTTATTATATTTTTGTGCCCATGTAGTCCCCATATTGTTATTATTGTGCCCCATAGAAGTCCACTATTGTTATTATTGTGCCCTTACATTATTATTGTTATGTCGACTCTGATTATATTATGACCCCTTAGAATCCTATATAGAAAGGAGGCCTTGTCATTTGTATCATCCAAGAATTGTTCATTTGTGTAATGTAAAGCATGTTGCCCCCTTGAAGAGGTTTAATTCTAAGGCATTGATATTTCTTTTCTATCTATTTGTGAGCTGGTTTCATAACAATTGGTATCGAAGCTTTGGATTCTAGGGTTTTGCTGCTCCAAATAGGTCAACAAGGAATTTTCAATATAACATTTGTTATACAAAGTTTTGGAATCTAAAAAAAAAAAAAACCCATTTGATCCGAAATCATTCTAAACCTTGGGTTTGAATTTTTGATCTTGTCTCACTATATTTGTGGAGATATGATCTGAGGAAGTTAGGCTTTTGGAAAGCTCCATAATTCCATCTCAAACAGGTCATCATGGAATTTTCACTATAATTTGGTTTCCATGAAGTTTCAAACTCTAAAATTAAAACCAATTTGATCCGAAAGGGTGAATCTTGGGTCCGAATTTCGGATCTTGTTTCTCCATATTTTCAGAGATATAGTCCAAGACATTTAAGGTTTCTACAGGCTTCCGAATTACATCCAAAATAGCTAACCTAGGGAAACTTGTCATAACTTCCTCCCTGAGAATCAGATTGAAATTTCGTAAGAAGCTACAGAAAGAGGACAGATTTTAGTTTTATGTGCATTGGTTTCAATTCCTAAGGTTGAAAACGTGACATGTGGCACTTCATACAAGTTCATTGTACCGAAGCAGTCTATAATCAGGTCATCGTGGGAGATTTGGTATAACTCTTCATTGCAGAATTAAATCTTGACCAAACAGGTGGGGTTAGAGCGAGGACTAAGGGAGCTACCACAGGATGAAATTGCAGAACTTGGAGATCCAAAATTATAGAGTTACAGTCATTTCAAGATTGAGATACTAAAAGCTAGAAAAAGCGATATGAGGATGTTTAATGACAAGTATCTGGTAAATTGGATACTACAGATGGAGCAATATTTTGATCTACATGATGTACAACTATTATAAAGGTACATATTGCATCATTTGATTTATAACCAAAATAGTTTGTATGGTATAGAGGGCTTTGTTCTCGTAAACCACTTGTCACCTGGTCAATTTTCAGGGAGGAAATGATAGCACATTATGAGGCTACAAAGAGAAATGCCTTCTTTAGCCAATTGATTAATCTCAAACAAAAGGGTTCAATGGCAGAGCGCGTTGAGGACTTCCAAAAATTGAATATAAGGGTGAATAATATTCCAGAGAAGCAAAGGATTGATGTCTTCATAGGGACTTTAAAGGATAAAATTCAACATGAGGTTCGTCTTTGGGAACTTGATTCATTGGAGAAGGCATTCAGGTTTGCAAGAAAATTGAAAGTGGAATTATGGAAGCAAGGAATCCTACCACTCACAGCTATAAATATGGATTTTTTTTTTTCTCCTAGTCTTCCACAACCTACAAGGTTTACACCACAACAATTGGAAGAAAAAAGAGAAAAAGGGCTTTGTTACAATTGTGATAGAAAATACAGTAAAGGTCATAAGTGTGCTAAGAAGAAATTATTTTGCATAGATTGTGAAGAAGAGGAAGAAAAGGATCAAGAAATGTCAAAAGAAGAGGATATACACTAGGAACTGACCCTAGAGAAAGAATAAATGAATCTGACCATATCTTGTAAATCATTGGCAAGAATTACCACTCCTCAAACTCTCAAGATAGAAGTACATATCAAGAAGAAAATGTTCAAGAAGTGAAAGATCACATTGAGCATTATGAAATGAATTTGACCATATCTTGTAATGCATTGGTAGAAATTACCACTCCTCAAACTCTCAAGTAGTGAAAGATCACATCGAGCATCAACAACAAGTTCTTCAACTTTTAAAGGATAACACCACTTTGGTGCAGAATTGAATGAAACAACATGTAGATCATCATCATAGTGAAAGAAGTTTTGATGTAGGCAATTGGGTATTTTACAGCTACATCTCATGCAAGCTATTTATGAGAAGGACATGTTGGCAATACTACATGCACTTAAGAAATGGTGACTTTACCTAATGGGAAGACACTTTAAGGTAAAAACACATCATGATAGTCTTAAATACGTTTTAGAACAAAGATTATCTTCAGAATAATAGAAAAAATGGGTCACAAATATGTTGCATTATGACTTCGAAATCATCTACAAAAAAGGGAAGAAAAATGTTGTTGCAGATGCACTCTCAAGAAAGGAAGAGGATGTGGAAGCATTATTTTGTGCTATTTCTATTATCCAACCAGATTATATAAATGAAGCAAGGGATGAATGGCAGAATGACGAAGAAGTATGGCCAATCATTCAAAAATTGCAGAAGATCCCAGTTCAAATAATATTGCCAGAACTTGATGAGGAAGGAAAAATCATATTGGAACATGAAGCAATCACAGAAACAAGAAATCGACAACTATGAAATCGATCAATTTCAGAGCATCTCATCAAGTGGAAGAACTTACCCACTGAAGATTCCACATGGGAGGATTAGAATTTTATACGGAATCATCCAGAACTACTCAAGCGTTGAGGACAACACTTTTTGATGGAGAGGGGCATGTTAGGTCCCTATACTACTAGTGTAACTCCTTATTATTATTAGTTCAACCCCCTTATTATATTGTTGTGACCATGTAGTCCCCATATTATTATTGTTGTGCCCCACAAGAGCCCACTATTGTTATTGTTGTGTCCTTACATTATTATTGTTATGTCGGTTCTGATTATATTATGACCCCTTAGACTCATATAGATAGAAAGGATGTCTTTTCGTTTGTATCATCCAAGGATTGTTCATTTGCGTAACATAAAGGAGTTTCCCCCACCGAAGAGGCTGAATTCTAAGGCGTTGATCTTTCTTTTCTATCTTTTTGTGAGTTGGTTTCATAACAGTCAGAGTATAAGTTTCATCTCTAGTGTTGCTCCGCTGCTAGCATGCTTGGACAGTACCCCGACGGAGTCACGCAGTAACACAAGCATCTCTCCGCTACCAATGAGCATGGTCAATACCCTATCAGAGTCACTTGCATCACCTCTCTGTGCAGGAAGCATTTCTCTTATTTTTCCTTATTCATTTTTCATTTTTTCATTTTTCAAAAATTGTGCATACCACTTATTCATTTTAGAGGTGGAAGAGGGATCCTGACTTATTGAGAGTAGAAGAGGTTGTCCCTTCAGAGAACTATTTTGTATATACCTCTGACATACTTGTTAAGGTTTTCCCCCTCACCTTACTCTACCTAACTGAGCTGATAAGGGTTAACCCAAAAACAACAACTAGATTTGGTGATACTAGTTAGTGCGCAAGTGTTGTGTTTTCATCAAGGTTCACTTCGAACAAAATGTATTTTCCATTGGTGTATCATGGACTAAAAAAAAAAAGTTCTTCATACAAAGATAGGATGATAGATAACCAAGTATTGATAACTACACAAGTCCTCTTGTACTTTACCCAACTTGTTTCAAGAGTCACACACGTTCATGCAAAACTAACCTATGAATGTAAACAAGAAACAAACAACAAAAAGAGTGAAGAGCATAAGCAAATGTGAAAGCAAAGGGAGTAAGAAAACAAGCAAGTGAGCAAACAACAAACAAGAAAGAAAACATGCATGCAAGCTAAGCAACAAGAAGCAAACACTACTCCTACTCCTAAGCTAACAATATTCCTACACCTACACATTCAAAATCAATGTTAAGCTTAAAAAAAGCTACTGAACCACATCGATTCTATTATTTATGCTCTATAATGATAGCTTTCTCCTCAAACTCTTCCTTCTGTGCCTCTGTTGCTTCCACTTCCTCTTGGATTTTAAACGAAGTCTGCTTCTTTCATCGAATAACATCATGTCAATAAGATGTTTTTGTTGCTTCATATGCAACCTTTCATCACTATCCAACTGGTCTTCATCAAAGTTGACGTCAACAATTTTAACTGTTTGATCAACCAAACCATTTACTACGTCAATGGAGGCTTCAAATTCACCAACAAAATTTGTTTCTAGATTCACTAAATATTCATCCACTTGTGGTTGTACACAGTGGGATTTGTGAGCATCTATGTGATCTTTCTATGGTTCTAGTAAAACAACATCATCATTGTGATCCAGTTTCAAGTGGGGTTCAGCAGGCGCTTAATATTTATGTAGATTTGTTGCTATAGATCCACCTTGCTTTCATCTGCAACTTGATTACTCCCCCTTACACTGAAACTCTTCTCAAGCAAATCCAAAGCATCCTTTGTTGTCTTTAGTTCTGCAACGAGGGCAAGAATGTTGTCATCTGCACATTCTATTATGCAGTTTAATGCGAAGGAATTATTTTTCCTTTTGAATTCCAACTCTTTCAAATAGAATTCAAACAACTCTTGTTGTTACTTTGAATTTCTCACTTTATTTTCTTTTCCCATTTGTTGGGTGCTAACTATCTGTGGCCCAACAAGTAAATCGACTTGCAGACATAGTTATTGCCTACAACGAAAAATTTATGGCTCATGTTTATGCCTCTGAAAACCCTTCAACAATTCACTTAATAGGGTCCACGTGGGATTCATAACATCAAATCATCAACCCTGCATCGTGAAATAAGCTACTTACTTACATTGTTATATATGTCACACCCTTCGACTGATCATGGCTCAAAAGAGTGAATATATTCTTTGTAGTGATCATACTGGATATTAGGGTTTTCTCTCGCTAGTCATCATACTTGATCTGGTAGAAGCAGCAATCAAAGTAGCACCAAACCTCTTCCCATCCTTTTCGAAAGGTGAATATATAATCACGTCTTTGCTGGTATTTTGTGATTTAGGATTCACACTTGTCTCTTTGTTTCGACAGAAATGTAAACCCTTGTGTCAGAACCCGATATAAGTGGTACTGCAGACAAGGCTCCGGGGGACTCCCTCAGCTACCCCCACAACAGCTATCGGATAGGGTGGAGGGATAGATCAAACTAGTCGATGGTAACACGGCTGGATAGTTTCATTTATTACCAGGTAGGAAGGACCATCCTGAAGTTAGGGCCTTCACGAGGCTCGCTGGTCCGGGGAGATCTCGCTAATGACGCCCCCCTGGTCACATTGCTCTCCTCGCTGGATAGTTACAACTAGAACATCTCCTATTTGTACCCTGCTTAACGGCAGTGGCTGCGGGATCAATCTCTGGCACGCGCTACATTTCACCCCGGCATACATAAAAAACCATGGTAAAACTACCTCGAGTGAAGTGGTGCATAACCACGTAACGTTCAGCGAGTGAAGTGAAGGGGGAGCCCGTATACTAAAAGCATTATCTATATTTGGTGATCCCCTCCCACTGAACAAGAAAGGCTGGGAGAAACAGTCAATCCCAGCAGTGGATGCAGGATCTAAGTTGACAATGATTGATCCTCATATGGAGCAGAAAACTTCAAACAACATAACACTATCTTTTACAAAACTCAAATAAATCCTTTTGAAATAAAATCCATAAATAAAACCCCTTTTTAATTTTTATTTAGAAAAAAATCAACCCCAAGTACTGATGTCAATTTTTTTTTAATTACTGTTGTCTCCTATGTAATCTAATTTAACAGTAATTGAGTAATGAGAATATTGAGTATGCTTGATTCACTAATTTTGAGTTTATTATTTCCTATATTCTACTGTTTCTAAAATATTTAACATGGTATGAGCTTGCATAAGGATCCTTGAGAGAAACAAAGAGAAGAAGTGATGTTATGTAAGACTCTATGAGAGCCACATTTGAAAAGTTCAAGCACAGAGATCAAGAGCTTGAGGAGGAGATCAAATCCCACTCCTACCAAGAAGCCTACTACTACCAAGTTGTTGAAGATTAAGAAGAATCATTATGGATTGAAGACAAAGTCAATATTTTTTTTCTTTTAATTTTGTGAGGGGTTACCAATAACCCACCCAAGTATTTAAGCAGATGCATTACTAATGAACCCTATCACCTTAGGAAGCCACGTTACCTGTCGTTCCTCACAATGATCCTATTGTAACACATATGGCTTTCATATCTAAGTCTGTTAGCTTTCATTTAACAAAGAAGAAAGGCGTAGGGGGAAAGAAAAGTCAAAGACCTTGTATGGTGTATTCATACGGTTTCCAACAATGAAAAGCCATCACATTTAAAAGAAAGATTATTTATTTTTAACAAAGTGGTTTTATTAAATATTTTTTTATTATAAAAAGGGTGACTCAAGGCTTTTTTTATATGAAAAAAGGAGTTCTATTATTAAAAAACGAGCTTATGTGAGTTTTCAAAGGGGCTTATTTTATTTTTGAAAGGGCTATTTAAAAAAAAGGCCATTGCTTATATTTGAAGGTTCTTTTAAAACAGGATAATGATTTCTTTAAAAAGGAATTCAATTTTTTTAAGAGGGACTTTGAAGAGGGGTTTGTGAAAGCTCCTGTGAAAGCATGGGCCCTTGTAGAGAGTTTGTACACCCGTTTCATTTGTAGACTCTAAGAAGTTGAGAAGCCATCACAGAGGCACAACCATAGGCAACCACTATGTCTGAAGGTCAATTTTCCTATTTATCCATAGTCAACCTGAGCTCAACAAATGGGAAAATCCAAGAGGCTTAGAAATTCAAAGAAAAAAAAGAGTTGTTTGAGGTTTATTTGAAAGAGTTGGAAGCCAGCAGGCAAAGGAACGACTTAAGATTATGTTGTAGTCACTACATCACCCTCCAAATTTTTGGCTTGCACTCAAATTTCAAAGCTCTCCTTGGTCCTTTCCTTGGTTGTTGCAAACACTCAAGCTCATTTCATGAGCTTTCTAAAAGTTCTTTGGCCCCTTTTTTCTTGTTGGATTAACTGTCCTCTTTGGCATGTTTGTTTGTTGCATAATGTTTGTGATCCTTTTTTTGGTGGTTTCGAAGGTTGGTCTTTGTGTATATGAGTTTTCCTAACCATGTAAACATTCATTGCATCCAGAAAAAAAGTCGTGAGCACTGTCACATAAGTGCCATCATGGTTGTCCCGAAGTCTGTCTTAAGTGTCGCACTTGTTGCATCTTGTCATGAGGTAGTCACACAGAGGGGAATGCTTTGTTTGTTTTTTCCGATGATTTATGTTATCGTGTCATCAAAGTATGCTAAGTGTGTGATCATAGTTAAAGTTCATCATGAGTCCATCTCCCTTTTCACAATTATCCATTTTCAGAAAATGTTCCCGACCGAGCAAATTAGCTTCATCGGGTGTTGATTGAATTGTGCACTGCGTAGTCTCAACCCTGTTGGATGTGGCCCTACTTCCTGTAACTATGCAGTGAATAGTCACTATCCTCCAAGGTTGTTTTTCTGCGCAATTCCAGAGTCCAACATGCCCCCTTTACCTCCATAATTACACAGTTGTGCCTCCCATCTTGCCTTGAACTATGCACTTCACACCTTCAACCCTCAAGATTTTCCTTTGCCTGCTAGAACTGCACAATGCATAGAGATCCCAACCTCCTTTGGGCTCTGAAACTATGCATATGATTCCCAAAGTGCCCTTCCCTCTGCTGGATCTAACTGCCTTCAGAAACTATGAAGATTTTCCATCCATGCCTCTTTGTTGTCCAGTCCCCCTTTCTTCTAGAAACTACACAGTTTGTCCTCCCATGGAACCACCCCGCAGCTTCCACTTCCTTCTTGAACTACAAAATATTTTACCTCAGTGGGCACTATGCAAGTTTTTCCCTGAGTGGCCACTGCATAAAATTTTCCCTCAGTTGCCACTGAGAAAATTTTTCCATCAGTGGGAAATGTGCAAAATTTTCCCTCAATTGCCACTACAAAAATTTTTCCCTCAGTGGGCACAGCACAAAATTCCCCTCAATGGCCACTCCACAATTTTTTCCCTTAGTGAGGAATGCATAGAAATTTCCCTTAGTCTAGACTGAGTTGCGCACTACGCAGTATCAGTGATAAAGGTCTCACCCTGTCTGCTGGAACTACACAATTCGCAGTCACTGAGCCCTTTTTCCCATACCGTGACTTGTCCTAGGCTCAGTTCATGAATAATAATGCATCATCTTATACTAGGGGGTTTTAGGATTGATGTAGTTCTATCATGAGTGAATTATAGGACAAGTACACTATCAAGTCATAGCGAGATGATGAAGAAGGGAAAGTAGGAGGGTACCATTCCTAAAGACTCTCTTACAGCTAAATGCACAAGTGGATCTATCAAGGGGAAGCAAAGGGACACAAGCTTGCAACTACAATCCAAGACTTAAGATCATTGAAGACTCTGCATTACCAAGCCATGCGAAGGACAAGAGAAAGCATATCCAAGAAGAAATCTAGCACTCATTAGAAATAGTGACCTGACATTGCCACATCATCAAGAAATCCATGTCAACAGTGTCATGTCATTTCATGTCATGAGTATTCATATGCCACATCACTATTATGGACCATGTGTACTCTATCCAAATGTATTGTAAAGTGGAAGTCCAAAGGAAAAACATGAATATGAAGAGTCATGTAAGTTGAAAAGTCATAGGAAGTTTAATTGTCATGATGGTAGTCAAACAGTCCCAAGGGGGAAGCATCACCCCTTGGTTATATATACCCCATCCTTATATGAGCAGAGGAGTTTTCACCTTGGCTCCTCTTGCAAGGAATTAGAGAGATCAACTAGCTCTTTGAGGAGCAAGGAGTGGCTCCAATGTGCCACTACTAGGACTAGTGACGTACATTATAAACATGTGTCTTGGAACTTTTTCTTAGTAACATAAACCTTTTAAGGCCAACACATTCTTCATGCATTGTGTATGAATGTTTGTAAGACTATTCTTTGGACGTTTGTATTTCATGTTTTCTTTCACATGTACTAAGATAGTTGAACTATTCAATTATTTTAGTGTTGATCATAATGAGAATGTGTTGTAATGGTTGTTATTGTTGTCTCATCCTTGTGGACGATTCCGCGGGATACTATACAAATATTTCCTTGTTTTATGGTTGTAACAATCGTCGCACCTGTTGTGGCCTATTCTATTGGATGTTAGATAGAGCCTTCTGGTTCATGTGTGTCTCTTCATGGATGGTACTATTACCTCTCACTTAGAGGCTCACTTTTCTCTCCCTTTTGTAGTAAAATAATCTTGATACAGTGGCAACCACACACGCACCAGACACACCTCCCTTTCTTTTCGAAAAAACCATTGCATCACTCTCCTATGATGACAACTAGAGCCAAGGAAAATCTTTAAGGATTTGGAAACTAGGCCTTTATATCAGATGGTACTTCTACACCAAATGTTGTGAGGTCTTATTGGGACTTCATATTAGGGAGATCCCCTTGGTTGGTGGATTTCTAGCACCATCAACAAAATGACGCTATAAGGAGTTCTAGATGACGGGTTATGCCCATTGAGTTTCATTTGAATATATTATTTAAAATGGCTCTTCCCCAAATCATAATCACAATATGTATTTCTAAAAATCTTAATTGTACCATCATTGTGGAAGTTATACATAACCTACTCGAATTTAAGTTCGATGGTGAGGGTGAATCAAATTTTCATTAACATCTATTTCAAGTTGTCTGTATTTGTCTTTCTAACCAAATACATTGCAAATATGTCATGGCTAGATTACTTACCCTCACATTCGATGGTCGTGTTAATCGATGGTGTCATACATTACCCATTGCTTCTATCCATTCACTTGACCAACTTTCTAAGAAGCTTCATAAAGCCTTTGATAAGTATAACTACCGATATTTTTGTGGAAGAATCAATATTTTAAGAATGAAGCCTAATGAATTAGTTGAGGATTTTTCTAATTTATTCCTTCACCTATGTTATAAAATTCTTGAAAAAAATATGAACTGAGATTTCTTGAAACATGAGTTTGAGTGCTTGGTTCTTGTTTCTTCATATGGTGAACCTGAACTCCTTGATTTTTCTGCTCCCCCAACTCTTGTGAATCATGAGACACCTCAAATTTCAGAGGGGGAGCTTACTACCCATTTTGTTCTTTTTCCTCCTCCCTTTCTAGTCCTAATGTGAGTTCCTACTTGCGGTGGTTGTAAAATTGGAAAATTTGCAAATTAAATCTCCACTCCATCTTCTCATTCTTCTTCTGCTTTGCATGATTTAAATTCAATGGACAAAATTCTAGAATGGCTCATGAAGCCTACATTGAAGACTCATTCCTCCATTCCACAAGATGATGTCACCGTTCACAACTCTAGTCTAACAACTAATATGGATTTATGTTATCCTCTACCATCTACATATCTTGACTCTTTCTACCATGACCCACTTTTTCAATATGCTCCACTAGCTAGTTCTTCACATTCTCTCAATTCCTAAGCTACTGGCTCAAATTGTGATTAGGTACAAAGAAGGAACATTACGCAGGTAGGGAAGAAGAAAGGTGAACATGCTTTCAATATTTCCTCTCTTTTTTAGAATATTCCATGTCAAAATAATGAGTTTCCACTCTTGGATGATTCTCAATCTACTAATCTCGATAGACAATCCAATGCAATCAATTCTTTCAATTAACCCCCAACCTTGGGAAGTAATCATTCTAATGAAGATGACTCTATTGTTGTATGTCGTGATGAATTCCCAAGCACATCACGTGATCTTTTAGTTTCTCATGAAGATTTTAATTTAGATCTAGAATCTAGTTCGGTCAAAGAAGATGTTCATATCAAAACTTCCTCTTCACCTCACTATCCCTTGTGTCGTACTGTTTTCAACGCATGTAATTGCGACAGAGATACTCCACGCTCCTATGTTTCCTCATCCAATGAGTTATCGCCTTGATGGATATAAGGCAGTGAGGTTGTCCATGATGAAATTGAAAACAATCAAATCATAGAGAACCCTTCCCACCCCTCATCATCTATTATCTTGCATGAGAAAAATCTTCAAATCAACTTGCTCATGAGATCTCACCAATTCATTTATCTTTGAATTTGCGATTAGAAGAGTCTTTAGACTTGAGCAATTTGGTTATTGAAGTTGAAAAACACGGTAACATTTGTGACAGAGATGGTTGCTATCTAATGAGAAGTGGTTTTACTAAAACCAACAATAAAATCTATCCTAAAACCATGCATGATATGGTCCAAGCTTCAAAATGTGATTCTACAATCTTTGGAACTTTCAAGGCCTACTAGGGAGTCGAGGCACTTTAACTACCGTTGATGGTTATGTCAGGATCTCATGACTCTACTAAGCCCCTCAAATTAAATCAGATCTAGTTTGTCTCGGACAATCCGTCTCTCTGCATGGTTTCAATCGATGTAAATTTTTTATTCCAGGTGTGACCTTTCAAATTTTACTTCTGACCAAATTCAAGAATCTATTACAATTCATTCATCTTCATGCAAATCTCTCACAACAAACTCAGGTTGGGAATGTGCATATCTTATAGAGTCATGGAATTGTGAAGTTCATCATTCCAAGGAATATCTTTTCTTGAAGGAATCATACGTATCGAATTTATCCCTTAATGGTCAGCTTCTAGGTCTTCTTGCGAATTTGGTGTTGCAAATATTTCCTCTCATCACAGCAAAAATACTCTTGAGTGATATTGAATGCACAACTTGTCTGAAGAATCAATTTCTTCTCCATTTAGCATGTCCCAATTGTCCTCGTGTATTTTTGCTACTGGCATCCTTTTCTAACTCTTTTAATGACTATGATGCTCAATGTACAATTTTTCACCAGTTCTAGGAAAATGATTTGTCATATTTGTCTTGCAAGGAACTTGGTTTGATTGCTCTGAGCATTTGCGAGATTGTTCAAACTGATTTTTCTTCATTTATCGCAAACTAGGAATTTGATGCTTTAATCATCTCATCTGATGATTATTTTCTCTTTGGAGACTTTCATTTAGCTTATCATCTTCCCATCAACACATCCAATGATAGTTGTTTCACACCCCTTGATCTTCATTGTTCAACATCTCTCTATTCATTTTTTTGTCAGGCAAGCGAGGCACTTCTACCTTCGCTGATGGTTATGGAAGGTCCTCAGAGTCTAGGCATGATTGTTAAGATTGATCAAATCTATTTTCCCTTCCAAGATTTGCATTGTGATCCCACTCTAATTGGAAATTGATCTTTTCCAAGATTTCAGAGTTTTCAAGAAGGCCATTATTAATTTTATGATCCAATAGCTAAATGGATGGAACACTCTTACCTCGCAAGATGTGTATCAAACAAAGAGTTACAATCTTTTCACGCACTTTCTAAGGGTCTTGGTGTAGATTAAGAAACATCTGCAAGAAGCTTTTAAGGTTTGTTGAAAAATGGTATTCATCGAAAAGGTAATAATGTGAATTGGATGAAAGTAGTGGGTGTGACACACCTTTCAACCCACAGGCAAGACTCTCCTTTTCTTGTGCAATATTTTTAGGTTTTTATATCTTCTGTTGCACATCACTTTTTATCTGTTTGAATTGTTCATATCTTTGTGGATGCAGTTTGGGAATGACTATAGTGGATGCACTAGAAATTTAATTATACATGACCTCGAATTTCTATCTGTTATGTTAGGAGTAGAATTAGATGCATCATAGTTTTCCCTTTATTCCATTCATTCTGCACTCATTCCCTATCATTTGTCCTCGTTTTTTTATTCTGGTTCTACATCATGTTTTCTTTAGCCATTTTGTTCTCTTATCTTCTGGTTTTGTTTCCTTGTTTTTTGTTTTCTTTCTTGTTGAGTTTATCCTTGTGTGTTCACCATGAAAATAAGTGTTGTGCCTAGACCTCTTTCGGCTTCTTAGTATGTGTGTGTTCAAACTATAAAGAGTCTTTTGACACTTCACCATTTGGCTAGGCCTCTATCAGTCTTCCTTGTGTTGGTTACACCTTTTGGCCAATGGAGTTCCAACGAAAAATACGATTCATCCGTAAGGAGAGTTTTGGTCCATCCATGAACCCACATCTAGTAGGGGAACCTCATGCATATAGTTGATTTTTCTGCTGGTGTTCTCACACTTATCCAATTAGTAGAAATGGAGATGGGGGTAAAACTAAACAAGAAAATCTAAATCATAGGTCTTTATATGCTTCTTTGAAGGACCAACCTCTTCTACTCTCAATAGGTTGGGATCCCTCTTCCACCCCAAAATAAATAATTGTCAATGCATAGTTATCTTTATATAAATAAATAAAGGCGACAGAAGAGAAAGGATTCATGTGGAGAGAGGTGAATGAAGCAACTCCATTAGGGTATTGTCCAGGCTCACTTGTAGTGGAGAAATTTTTGTGTTCTTGCATGACTCTTCCAGGGTACTATCTAGACCTATTTTTGCAAACACTCAAGCTCATTCCATCAGATTTCTTGAAGTTCTTTGGCCCCTTTTGCTTGTTGGATTAACTATTGTCTTTTGGCATGTTTTTCTGTTGTATAATGTTTGCAAGCCTTGGTCTTTGTGTATATGAGATTTCCTAACCCTATAAACATTTGTCACATCCATACACAATGTCTTGAGTGCTCTTGCACAAGTGTCGCACTTGTCGCATCTTGTCATGAGGTAGCCACACATAGGGGAATGATTTGTTTTTTTCTTCTGATGATCTATTTTTTCATGTTGTCAAAGTATGTTAAGTGTGTCATCATAGTTCAAGTTCATCATGAGGCCATCTCCCTTCCCACACTTAGACATTTTTGGAAAATCTTCTCGACCGAGAAACTTAGATTCACTAAGCATTGACTGACCTGCACACTATGTAGTCTTAACCCTCTTGGATGTGACATAACTTCCTAGAACTACATAGTGCATAATCATTGTCCTCTAGGGCTGTTGTTCTGTGCAACTCCAGATTCTAGCAACCTCCCTTCACCTCTAGAATTTTTTAGTTGTGTCTCCCGGTCTAACTTTAACTGTGCACTTCGCACCTTCAACCCTCAAAATTTTCCCTTGCCTACTAGAACTGCACAATGTGTAGAGATCCTAGCCTACCTTGGACTCCAAAATAGCACATATAATTCCTCCAGTGCCCTTCCCTTAGCTGAAGCTCACTGCCTTTAGAAACTGCACAGATCTGCCCTTAAAGCCTCTCTACTACCCAGTCCCCCTTACTTCTTGAAACTATGCAGTTTTTCCTCCCAGGGCCCCTTCCTACAACCTCCATTGTCTTCCTAAACTACGCAATATTTTCCCTCAGTGGGCATTGCGCAAATTGTTCCCTCAGTGGGCGTTGCACAATTTTTTCCCTGAGTGAGCACTACGTAAATTTTTCCCTCAGTGGCCATTGGACAAAATTTTCCCTTCGTGGCCACTGCAAAATTTTTTCCTTCAATGGGCACCATGCAAAATATACCCTCAGTGACCACTACATAATTTTTTCCCGTAGTGGCCGCTACACAAAACTTTCCCTCAGTGGCCATTGTACAAATTTTTCCCTCAGTGAGGACTGCATAAAAATATCCTTCAGTCTAGCCTGAGTTACCCACTGCGCAGTCTCATTGATCAAGGTCCCCCCTATCTACTAAAGCAACACAATGCATAGTCATCAAGCCTTTTATCCTAGCCTTTTACTTGTCCCGGGTTGAGTTCATGAATAATAATGCATCATATTAGACTAGAGGGTTTTCGGATTGATGTCATCACATCATGACTAACTTGCAGGAATAGGTACACTATCAATTCATGGCGAGATGATGAAGAAGGAAAAGGATGAAGGAATCATGCCTAAAGGCTCTCTTGCATCTGAACTCACAAGCGGATCTATCAAGGGGAAGCAAAGGGACACAAGTTTGAAACTACCACCCAAGATTTAAGATCATTGAAGAGTCTCCATTACCATGCCATGTAGACGAGAAGAGAAATCATATCCAAGAAGACATCTAGCACTCAGCATCAACAATGACCTGACATTGCCACATCATCAAGCAATCCATGTCAGCAGTTTCATGTCATGTCATATCATGAGTAGTCATATGCCACATCACTATTGTGGACCATGTGTACTGTATCCAAATGTATTGTAAAGTGGAAGGCCAAAGGAAACACATGAATATAAAGGCTCCTGTAAGCTGAAAATTCATAGGAAGTTGAACAATCATGAGGGTAGTCAAAGAGTCACAAGGGGGAATCATCACCCCTTATTTATATATACCCCACCATTGTATGAGCAAACTTTTCACCTTGGCTCATCCTGCAAGGCATTAGACAGATCAACTAGCTCTTTGAGGAGCAAGGAGTGGCTCCAATGTCCCACTACTGGTGCTAGTGATGTACATTGTAAAAATGTGTCTTGGAACTTTTGCTTAATAACATAGTCCTTTTAAGGCCAGCATGTTCTTCATGCATGGACTTTGAATTTTTGTTAGACTATTATGTGGACATTTGTATTTCATGTTTTCTTTAACACATACTAAGATAGTTAAACTATTTTGGTTATTTTAATGCTTATCTTATTAAGAATGTGTTGTAATGGTTTTTATTGTTGTCCCATCCTCGTGGACTATTCCGCTGGATGTTATACAAAGCCTTGTAGTTCATGGGTGTCTCTTCCTGGGTGGTACTATTACCTCACATTTAGAGCCTTAATTTTGTCTCCCCTTTTGCCATAGAAGAACCTTGACATAGTTGCCACTACACAGTCACCAGACATACCTCCCTTGCTTTTCAAAGTTACCATTGCATCACTCTCCTGTAGGTAGAGCCAAGGAAAATATTTAAGGATTTGGAAACAAGGCCTTTATATTGGATGGGACTCCTACACAAAACGATGTGAGGTCTAATTGGGACTTCATATAGGGGAGATCCCCTTGGTTGAATGATTTCCAACACCATCAACACATTGGAATGCATCAGTGAATGCGTAGATGACAAAATTATTCCCCTCATTCCAAATTCAAAGACAACCAAGGAGGCTTAGGAAAACCTTGAGAGGCATTTTGGTGTAGGTGGGAGTAGTCAAGTTCAAGATGAAGGTGGATCTATAACAACAATTCTACAAACATATGAAGAATTTGGTGAATCCCACTTGAAAGTGGATGACAATGATGATGGTGTGTTAGTAGCAACATAGAAAGAGCACACAGATGCTCGTGAATCCCACTATGCATAGCCACAAGTGGATAAAAATTTAGTGAATCCAACAATAGAGCTTGCTGAAGATAGTGAAGTTTCCATTGGAGTAGCTAGTGGTATGGTGAGTCCAACAATTAAATTTTTTGATGTTAGCTTTGATGAAGAAAAGTTAGCTAGATATTAGTGGTTGCACATGATGTAATAGAAAAATATCATAGATATGATGTCATTTGGTGAGAGAAGCCCACTTGTGTATAAAAACCAAGTGGAAGGCAACTTGTTTGCAGTAGCAAAGGAAGTGAAAAAGGCAGAGAACAAATCACAAAAGGAGAAAGATCTCATTACAGAGCAGAAATAATAGAAACGATATGGTTTTGCATATGTTTTTAAACTTTACATTAATTTTGATTGTAAATATGTTCGCAACAACTATGAAGAAGCAACAAAATTTGAAGAAGAATTAAAGTTTGTTGAAACATGGCTTAAACACTATGTTTTGATGAAGTTTGAATATAATTTGCAATAGTGAATGTTGAAGACAACTTCGACACTCTAGAAAATGAAATTGTGAATGAAATGTTCTTGCATTAGAGTCCTAAAGAGATGCAACAATGTATTGATGATGAAAAGAGAATAATAGGGAATGACATGTGGCAACAATCCACATAAAATATTTTTCTGAAGAAATAGATGATATGCATGGACAACTTGGAACAATGGGAGAGTTGCACCAGCGAATGAATAAAATGGGGTTTGAAGCCTACAACAAAAAGAGGAAGCTGAAGCAATTCACAGGATACAAGACCTCAAAGAAAAGAAAAAGAAAAGGAAATCTAGTTGATGTTAAATTGTAATCCTAGATTAGACTTAGACAAGCATGCATCTTAGTTTATATTTTTGTGGTTGTAATTAACGAGGAGCGTTAGAGAAAATAATTCCAACCAATTCTTCCTGTTTAATAGGTGTCATAATTATCAATCTAGGTGTCATATTTAGTTTGAGTTTAGTTGAGCTCGGTTGAATTATAGTTGAGTTCTACTTTATTTATTGATTACTATTGTCTCCCACGCAATATTATTTAACTATTACTGAATAATGAGAATATTAAGTTCACTCCATTTTGCTAATTTTGAATTTATTCTTATCTCTGTTCTAACAATTCAGTTTTTTATTTATTTTTGACTCATTGTAAGCCTTGCTGAGGCCTAGACTAGTAGGAATCTTAGTTTAAATTTTTGTGGTTGTAATTAAGGGGGGGTGTTGGAGAAAATAATTCTAACCACCAGTTCTTGTTTGCTAGGTGTCATAATTGTTAATCTAAATGTCGTAGTCAATTTTAATTTAGTCCAACTAAATTGACTTATAGTTGAGTTCCATTCAGTTATTAATTATTGCTGCTTCTTATGTAATCTATTTAATTGTTTGAGAATATTAAGAAGAACACTTCACTCCACTCGTGTAATGTTTAAGATAAATTTATTCTTACATCTACTAACATACTTATCTATAGATACAAGATACCTGGTCTCCACTTATTATAACGATCCAATGTAGTAGCTGAAATGTAATCCCATGGATTTAGCATCTAAATTTTTCTTATATATACTAACATACTTATCTATAGATACAAGATACCTGGTCTCCAATTATTATAACTATCCAACGTAGTAGTTGAGTTGCCATCCCATGTACAAACATACTTGTCTATAGATATTAGATAATTGGTCTCCACTTATTGTAACGTAGTAGTTGAGGTGTCATCCCATGTACCATTTGACGTGGCATTTGGATAGGGAGTTTCATTTAAACCGTTTTTTGCTATTTTCCTCACATAGATAATGAATATCTAGTTTCTAGTAACACAATTTTTTCAAAGACATTTTAATTATACATTTTTCCACCAACGTGATGAAACACATTAATTATTGTGTTTATTCAAGCTTTCTCATGACAATGAATTAAACTCACATCACAAGAAATTGATAAAATTCAATATCTAAAAACCTAATCACCTATGACACTTACTCATTTCACATAACCTTGTTATAATACATATTCACATTAAAACCCTATTTAACTCTCTCTCTATATATAGATAGTGGGCATATGATTACTTATATTCCAATTAGACTTGCAGATTAAACAATAACTTTATTGAAACTAATATGTGGATAATTTTATGAGACCTATTATAATATATAATTATTACTATATAAAATAATTACTAATAATTATGAGATGTATGAATAAGAGTCATTATACGAATTGATATTAACATTACATATGTAATGATATAATCTATTAAATAGTGATTTAATAAATATTTTTTACGTCATTATGAGTAATTATATTATAGGAGATTAATTGATGATTATTAGGAGAATTCTTTACCAAGTGAACAAAACCCTTAATCTTGGAGTATTTTTTCATCCTTTTAGGATTGGTCCTTTGGCATATATGGTTACACTAGAATAGAACCACCTTTGATAGTCATGTCCCAAATATGCGACGGGTGTTGCATAAAAAAAGCCAACAATGAAGAAACTCAACAAAGAAGATTTAAAGAAGATGAACATAATTCCAATTGGGCCTAGGATAGATACTTGTAAGACTTCGGCCTTATTTTATGGAGCAAAAAATCATGTTAGGGTTGTATACGGAGTGGGAGTAACATTTCACCTAAACAACGATGACATTTTCCATCTTAGCCTATGGCTAGGGCCAAGAACTAATAATAAAGAAGAATTAATTTGTCTTTGGCTCATCCTTGACTTTGTAATGTCTACGAAGGTGAAGTGATTACAATTTTCTGGTGATTATTGAGTGGTTATAGATCAGTTCTTAGGGATCAATACGTTACAAATCTTGGCCCTAAATCCTTGGAAAGAAAGAGTGTACCAATTACAAGATTTTTTTGAGGAATTGGATGTATCATATATCCACACGAACACAACATTGATGAGGAGAAAATATCAAATGAAGCATTAGTCTAGCATGTAGGACATCTAGTGATTATAGAAAAAATCGTTGATGCCCTTAGGGCGATAGTGAGAAACATTTTCTAAATCTGAAATATTTTTAAACATTGGGACCTTGATTGTTTTTATGTTTGACTGTTTTATGTTTTGGATTGGTAGAATGCCATAGATTTTGATAGACACATTGGGGAAGTTTTAATTAAACATTAATTTCTATACTTTGATTTCAATGACATAGTAAATATGTGATTTTTTCCATGGAAAAAAAATTAAGAAATATGTATGGGTTCTAAAGCTTATGCTATCACATGAGTAATGCATGCTAGTTAAACAATTATCATATATATATATATATATATATATATATATATATATATATATATATATATATATATATATATATATAGAATGCAATTTACAACTTGATTATTCCATTACTTATATAGGCTCATATAGAGGTCACCATATTGATATTTGTCGAGACTGGAGATTATATCTACGATATATTGTCCTCTATCTAAGATGTATATATATTATGTCATCTATGTTTTCTTTTGTACCCTTTAAATTCAATCTCAATATCTTTAACCATTACTTGGGATATCAACTAGAATTAGTAACATTCCCTCTATTTAGCAACATAAGTTATAAACTTACCTGCAAATGTTGGGGTTTGGTTGGTTAAGATTATCATATTTGCTGTATTTAATATGGATAAGGATCTTTAATATTATCAAGGTTTTGGAATGCTATATTAAATTTCAAATGTCTATTCTTGAAGTTATCAATAAATTAGAGCTATAATATTACCATTAATTATGCTCGAAGGATATTGGTACAATTTAATATCCCACTAAAATTTGAATGGAGGATTTATTGATATGAGCATAGATCCATCTTAGCACCAGATCTATCAAGTGTTGAGAGAGATCAAATCTATTGAGGTGCAAACGTTTCCTCGAGTTCAATATTTAAACCTATTTTTTTACTGCAAAACTGAAGGAAAGGTTTGCACCCCGGGAGATTTGATCACTCTCGGTACTTGATAGATTCATAGTTAAGATGGATCTATGTTGGTTTAAAATATACAAATTATGGATACAAATTTATAATTTTGAAAGATGGATAAATGTAAATAGTTCACATTGTGATCTTTCTTAATCACAATTATTATATGTTTCTCATAGTCACACCTGCTACTTTTTCCATATTTCGAAACTTTTCCTAGAAAGCACTCTAATGCTAGAAGAAAACAATAATTATACCAACAAAAGGATAAATTTTTAGACATAAAGAACATTCACAAAGACCTTTCAATGAAGAAGTTAAGACACTTTCATAAAATAATCTCATACTAGAGGACAACAAAGACTAGAGGTATTTTTGTTCCAACAATTTTTTTTTAAGAGTTATTTTTGGTCTGAGAACGAAAAATAAAGTTATAAATGTAAAATTCAAATCAAAAACATGATTCACATGAAATCTATTATTTACATAATAGATAGTTATAAAAAAATAAAGCATAAATTTTCAGATATAAGGTGATCCAGGTGGATATTGGTGGCCACCTGCCAAGTCCACCTAGATCCCCACCATTGTCCCTCTTGACATTTTCAGTTTCCTTAATTATAGCACAATTTACTATTTTTAGCAGTTTTCGGGTCCTAAACTTCCGGAGCCGTTTTGAGGCCCTAAGTCCACCACCTTCCATCCTCAAACTGATGGCCAGACAGAGGTTGTCAATAGGATGATTGTACACATTCTGCGCATGTACAACTCAAAGCATCCACGCACATGGGACGAGAGCCTCCCCTATGTTCAGCACAGCTACAACCGAGCTCTTCACAACTCCACTGGCCATAGCCCTTTTCAGGTGGGCTTGGGATTCCAGCCATTATGCCCCATTGATGTGGCCATGCCATTTGCAGCTACTCACGCAGATTCTGCTCATGTCCAGTCTGAAACAAACAAGGCGACCAGCTTCATTGAGCACATCCAACATATTCGCCAGCAGGTCCATGACATTCTGGAGAAATCAAATGCCAAATTCAAGCAGCGACATGATCAACATCGAGTGCCACACAAGTTCCAGGTGGGTGACAAAGTCTGGTTGCATTTACAAAAGGAACGCCTTACTGGAGCCTATCGGAAACTGAGACCACTCCGATATGGTCCCTACACCATTACTAAGGCTGTGGGAGACAATGCATTTGAACTCAGCATTCCCCCATTCCTTGGCCTGCACCCAGTGTTCAATGTGGATCGCCTTCGGCCATACTTTCCACCATTGCTAGATACATCCGACATTGCAGAACAGCTCACCCCCACAGAATTAAATCCAGATTGCATGGAACAAGCTGCAACTGATCGAATCATGGACACACAGATCAAGAATACTCGCCGATAGAATATTCAACTGTATCGAGTTGTCAAAGCAGGCCAACTCCTTCACAATGGCAAGTGGCTCACCAGGGACCAAGTTCAGCAAAAGTTTCCCCATCTCATGGAGGAACTCAACGCAATGGGGACCATTGCTTCCTAAGGGGGGAGGAATGATCCAGGTGGATATTGGTGGCCACCTGCCAAGTCCACCTAGACCCCCACCATTGTCCCTCTTGACATTTTCAGTTTCCTTAATTATAGCACAATTTACTATTTTTAGCAGTTTTCGGGTCCTAAACTTCCGGAGCCGTTTTGAGGCCCTAAACGACGTTTTTTGGGAAATCCCGCTTCTGCGATTTTTTAAATAAAAAATCATTGTTTGCGTTATAGTCCTCAGAAAGATCTTTTCAACGGGCTATCATGCGCGTAAAACGGAGATCGTATGCCAAAGTTACGACCCCGGGAAGTTGATGTACCAATTTACCCAAACGGGGCCCATAGTTTGGCGTTTTCATCTTCTAGGGTTAGGTTTTGGAATGTTAAGGGTTTTCCATTGTTTCTCAATAATAAATAGGCCTTCGAGCCTCATTGTAAAGACAGTTCGGAATAGTTCAGAGGCATGTAGCCGACACATCTCTTCTCAGAGATAAGCTACCATCGCCCTAGCTGGGTCATTTCTATTTGTAAGCATATTTCAGTATTCTCCATTAGTGAAATGAAGTATTATTTCCGCTGCATCTCTATTTTTATGGTTATCGCATCTCTGTATTTATGGTTATCTCTGTAATCTATTGCGTTCCTACTTAAATCCGGATCATAAGGACTATAAATACATAAATCAAAATAATTGAAATGAGATTCCATTTATTTCTGGGAAAACTTTGCCTATACGACACCCATACAAAAGCAAATCCTAAATTTTTATACATAAGGACCACTCTCATGTAAATAGATTTAGTTTTGGTCTTTAAAAGGAAAAAATAAAAATAAAGAGAAAATAACTTTTGTTTTTATTTTATTTTTAAACTAAGAAATCATAACGAAAAAAGTTTATCAAAATTTTCACTGTTTTTTTTAACTTTTCCTATAAGACACTCATATTAAAAAATAAATCTTAATTTGGTGTTATGTAGGGCAAGGCTTCCCTTTACCAATAATAGCTACATCTGAGATTGATTACTATTGATCTCATTAATTGTTCCTAAAGGACCATTTAACTACTGCACATTAGATTGTCAACCTGAGCTCTCGTATGTCTATTTCAAGGTTATCCACACAGTCATGCAAGAGAATTGTTGGTATGACTAATTAGTATTGCCCTAATGGAAAGATAAACTACAATCATAAAGAAATCAACTCATCACACAATTAGGAACTCTGCTTCTAAATAAACCAAACTATTCAAAGCATCAAATCCTAAATATTTTCTCCACGAAACAACAAATGAAAAATATCAAGAACTGAGTTGTTACCTAAGGAACAACACCTATAAAAGAAAAGAATCAACATCACATAATTATATTATCCAAATGAATTTTCTACAGTAAATAACGCAAAAATAATGATCCTATGAGAATATACGAGAAATAACAATGGAGCAATAAGAATCCCTAATGAATTATCTAAAGTAAATACAACTCTCCAACATCCAACTATAATTTTTATTCAAAATAGAACATGCGATCTATTAATTAATTTAACTGATATACAATTGAAATTTGAGAAAAATTAAGTAAATAAATAACTGAATCGAAAGAACATAACGCAGACTTAATAGTACATATGAAGACAATGTTGCTTCCAAGATCAGGACCAAATTGCTAAAATCGAACTACCTCATAAAAGGAATCAACACATCATGTAGATTTTTACTCTAAATTCAAACTACTTATGTGACATGCTAAACCAAAAGAGATGAATCTACTCTACTCATCAGTGGAAACAAAAATTGATCGATGAAATCATGAAACACAAAAGGAAGAATTTCAATCACGCATAACACAATATTTTTTTGGGGAAATTACTCAAAACCTCGACTATCTATATTGCATCAACCAAAATATCTGAGAAGAAAATACAATGCTTGTTCAACCCAAATAATCTCTGAACAAGTACAATATCACTCATTGCTTCACAAACCAGCTGAAACCAACACATAGCCAAATATGCTTCCTGCCAAGCCCCTACTTCCTTGCACTCTTTCCTTGTGAATTAGCCCATATTTAATTGGGAAATTCCTCACTTATAACTCTGCAATCCATCATAGGCCTTCTTTAGATTTCATTTTTATCTATACAACTCAGAAAATTATACAAATGATAGTACATTGTCCCTGAGCTCTAATATGAACTAGGTCTTCTTTTGAACTGACATGCATGAGTTACTTTTGACCGAATTATCAGTTATCTGGTTGATCACTACATGTGAATTGAAAGCAATTTAATTCACTTAACCACTCACTAGTTCCTCCAATAATTAGAACTAGTTTAACTGAATTTAACTCAGTTAATCTGAATTGAATACTTACAACTCAATAAGAACTCATCCCAGGCCCCTAATATTTAGGGATCACTCTACATGAATCTAGATAGTCTTCCAACTCCAATTTACTGAGCTAAGTCATATTAACTTAGTTAACTATTGCAAGTTGCTTTGACAATAAAATTATAATTTAATTCAAGGACATATTAAATTAGGATTTTCTTGATGTTATTCTTAACATTTCTTGTTGTTATTTTCAACACTCCCTCTCAGCAAGAAAGGAATTCAACTCTATCCCGGTCTAGTAACTTTGGAATTTTCTACATGCAAGTCTTTTCATTGTTGTTATTACTACTGCAAAATATGCAATTGAAAAGCATCCAAAAATATATATGAATCAACTGTGTTTGCAACTGTCTACTCAGAAAACTCTGTTTCTACTGACTCTCCTCTTGAGCCTCTTTCTCTATTTTCAACACTACTTTGCACTCCTCAATATCTAACTTACACTGAGCCCCCTGCTATTGACTATTGTGGGCCCACATAGCAAGGTAATGATCCATGATACAAAAAACACCTCAATGGATCCTGCCCAATTTTTGAAACTCTTGGACTAAGGTTTCATATCGCCCCTCCTCACACTAGGAGGTATCTTTGCATGTTCTTCTTCTGCCCGCTTGGCTTGAAATTTCCCTCTACTGGAGGTCTCTACTTGAGTGGATGTCTCCACTCAGTCTCCTCTTTTCTTCTCCAATTGTGGCTGCTTGAAAACTTGATGAGGTTGCTTCTGAGGCTGAATGTCAAGAGGTAATTCATGCTCCCTCTCAAACACAAAGTATCTAACCTTTTCCTTTCTCCTAAATGTATTGAATGCATCTTTTACCTCAAGTGCATACAGGTTCATGACTCACACACCAATCTGTTTCAACTGTTCCATGGTGATGTGTCTAACGAAAACCTTTCCTTTTCTAAAACTCAAATCGTAACCACGGTCTTCCAATACCTGATGAAAACAAGATTCATCTTTAGTCCTGGAACATACATCATATTTGTGAGTCTGAGAGGGGAGTCAGAATCCCTCTGAAAAGTAACAATACCAATGATGGTTGTGTTATACCTCCCATCATCACCCATCTTGATATGCATCTGGATATCCTCCTCCTCCAAGTCACTGAAGAGCTCATTGTTGTCATTCATATGGAATGAAGCTCCACTATCCAGGTATCGCACACTATCCATATATCTATGACACAATGCAAGCGATGGGGTAAAATCCAGTTTCAATTTCGAAGCAAGAGCTTCACTTGCCGCTCCTCCTGAGGGCTTCTTACTGGCCCTCTTGTGCAGACACTGTGGCATAATGTCTGAGCTCGTGACAGTGAAAAAACTTGATTTTTGACATCTACATCTTCTTTCCCCCTACGTGGAATTGGATTTTGAATGGGATGACTTCCCCTTGCCTTTCTTTTCCTTCCTAGCTAAGGCACAATTCTCCTCATCAACATTCTTTGATGAGGATCTGTCATTGGTTCTCTGCCAAATCTCTTCTTGCACCAAGTCGGACCACAACCACTCCCACTCTGGTAGCTTCTCCCTCCCATTAACTGGGTCCTGGTAATTATGCCAGCTCTTGGCAAGGCTTAGAAGTGCTAGGCTCACCATATCATCATCATCTACCGTAACATCGACACTTCCAATGTCATCCTGACATTGGTTGAACTTGGTCAAGTACTTCGGTATTGAGTCACCCTTCTCCATCTTGATCTTTCTCAACTTTTCCTTTAGTGCCATCTTCTTGTGGTCACTATTGTTTTGAAACAGGTCTATCAAGCCCTTCCACATTTTAAATGGAGTTCCCTCACCATGGAGATTCAAGACAATATTATCTCAAAGTCCTTCTGGGATAATTCTTCTCGCCTTTTCCACACACTTTCTCCACTCTTCCAAATCTTTAGCATCAGATGTTGGAGGCTTTAGGATATCATGATCTATGAATTCCATTAGCTTGTGGTCTTCCAACATTTCCTCCATCCTTTCCTCCCAAGCTATGTAATTCGAGCTACCCTCAAGGGCATACTGAATTCTCAATTTGAAGAACGACATCCTGCTGGCTATGAAGTATGATACTTGAAATTTGATTTCTCCTGTGAAACTAACTTGTATTCTCCTCTTCTATAGTGATTTCAAGTCCGATACCATGTATATTTTTACTTTAGATTCAAACTACTTATGTGATATGTTAAAACAAAAGACATGAATCTAATCTACTCATCAGCAGAAATAAAAATTGATCGATGAAATCATGAAGAAGAAAAGTAGGAATTTCAATCACACATAACACAACATTGTTATGGGGAAAACAACTTCTCAAAACCTTGACTATCTATATTGCATTAACCATAAGATTTGAGAAGAGAATACAATGTTTGTTCAACCTGAACAATCTCTGCACAAGTACAATCTCACTCACTGCTTCACAAACTAGCTCAAGCCAACACTTAGCTAAATATACTGACTTCCAAGCCCCTACTTCCTTGTGTTGTTCCCTTGGGAATTAGCCCATATTTAATTGGGAAAATCATGACTCATAAATACACAATCCATCACAATCTTTCCTCTGATTGCATTCACCATCTGTACAACTCAAAATATTATACAATTGATAATACATTGTCCCCGAACTCTAATCTCAATTGGGTCTTCCTATGAATTAACATGCATGACCAATTTTTGAGTGAATTACCAGTTATAAGATTGATCACTGCATGTGAATTAAATCCAAATAGATTCACTTAACCACTCACTACTTCCTCCAATAGTTAGAACTAGTTTCATTGAATTTAACTCAGATAAACTGAATTAAATAATTACAACTCAATAAGAACTCAACCTGGGCCCCTAAAATTTAGGGATCACTCTACATGACTCTAGATAGACTTCCAAATCAAATTTAGAGATCCAACTAGATCAACTTAACTTAGTTAACTATTACAAGTTGTTGGAAAACACTGGGGAGGGGGGGTGAATCAGTGTTCCTTAGCAATTAACACTTTTAAATATTTTCAGAGCATTAGTTAGTCTTCAATTATCATTAATGTTTATGCAGCAACAACAATGAATAAAAGAACACATGAACCACAAAACTTTTATGTGGAAAACGCCCTCCGGTTCAAAAACCACTGAACTCTTTTCTAATAATTCTTTAATCTTCAACTCCAATTGAAAAGAAAGCTCCAACTTCTAGAATCTAGAAAAGCATTCTTCTCCTACTCCCACTGTATGGACGCTCCAACGCCTGAGATTCTTCAGTAGTCAACTAAATAGATGCCTTAACACCCAATGAGCTACAAATATTCCTAGCCCCACCCTACCACCTTGAAATTTTCACAAGCTTGTACCTATTGGTGACTTCATGCACCATCCTAGCACCACCTTACCACCCTATAGAAGAATAAAAGAAGAATGGATTCTCGTACCAGGGAAAATGGTCCAGTTTACAATGATATAGAATGATGTAGAAGAAAAAGACATAGTAGACCATAACCCCAACTATGACATAACCACCTAATGATGATCCTAGACCTCCCAACACTGCCTCTTCAAATCTTGGAAAATAGACACTTGTACAACTTTTACAATGATGCTTTTACAATGATTCTATATAATGATTGTATGCAGGGCTTCCCACTTGAAGACTTCATGTGGTGAACTTCTTGTTGTTATTCTGCACCTTGATTGCTACTCTTGTCATGCTACCCTTTCTCACTCTTCAGAACATTAGATTATGCATTGAGTCTTCTCTTGATGAATATATAATACCTGCAAAAAGTTTTCAAAGAAATATGCATGACATGATAATAGCAAAAATTACCTCATCCTGCAGAACATATGTCAGTGCTAAACAAAGACAAAAAATTAGAATACAAAGAAACTAATTCAATTAAGAGATGAACATGCATATATATAAGATAATTACCTGTAGCTTACCTCTGCTGCATCATTTTGTTGCACCTTGCTCTTTGTTGCCATAGAAGGTTTGGTCCTTTGCACCCCTTGACAACACTTGATCTAGTTTTTTTTTTCTTTTGGGAGCACGATATTTAATGTGATGGATCTCTACGATTTTAGATCCCCAACATGTGATATTCAGTCCTATAGAATCCCTCTGTGTCTTCTTTCCAATGCCATAGGTCTAACTCGATTTGGACTCTTCAAGACAAAGTTATGCCCAATCTCTCACAATGACCTAATTATGGACTAGTTCAGTAGAGCGAACTTGTACGATGTACCAAGTGTCACTATTTCCTCCTTTGGCTTTGAAATTGATACACATAAAACTATATTTCCTGCAATATCTTCCATGTTTTACAGAATTCCAATCCTCTTCTCTGAGAGAGAGTTATGACGATTTTCCCAAGGTCACTTCTTTGAGATGAAATTTGGAAGCCTGCCAAAACCCTAACTTCCACAAATTATATCTCCAACAATATAGTGAACCAAGATCTGAAATTCAGTCATGAAGTTCATTAAGATTTTGAATAAAATGGGCTTTAATTTCAGAATCTAAGACTTCACATAAATGAAGTTATAGCGAAAATGTCACGATCACTACATTTGGAGGATATATGAGATTTCTTTTTATAGAGTTGAGAGGGGCTTCTATAGAGAATGTTGGAGGGATTTTAGGAGCTTAAAAAATTATTAATTATTGACTACTCAATGACCAAAATCAACTATGAGTGCCATGCGGTAACCCCATAAGGTTTTAGCCCACTAATTGGGGTTACTAACTTCAAACATGAATATATCTCAAATTGTGAAGAATTACTTGGCGTGCCATATATCAACGGAAACATCTCGACGAGTAGAATCTATCTAGAAGATCCTTGACTCAAAATAGAGTAATTTTTCAAGTCAAAATTCCCTTGTAAGATCAGGGTAGCCCCTGGTGTTGCTTTTATTGACATCAATGACAACCTCATATCATCTTTCGATCAACAATCTACCCCTTTGGAATTGATGGCAACACAAGTACTCCCCCTATGATTAGGGCACATCTTCCTACTGCCTTCTCTCGCCCTTTGACATCAGTGGCAAAGGGTAACTCCCCCTGACACACAACCATCCTGTGGACCTGTACACACTTCCACTGCCCCTTTATTTTCTGAATAAGGAAAATCTAATGAGAACTTGGGAGAATCCCAAGCTTCTGGAGAATATATTCAAATGCTTCACAAGGTAAAGGTTTAGTGAAGATATCAGAGATTTGTTCTTTTGTACCAACATATTCAAGTTTGACATTCTTTTCAACAACTTGTTCTCTAAAAAAATGATATTTTATCGGAATGTGTTTTGTTTTTGAATGCATGATAGGATTCTTGGAGATGCTAGTGGCACTGGTGTTATCACAGAAGATGGGAATAGGCTCACTGAATTGTACTTGAAGATATTGAAAAGTTTGTTTCATCCAAAGGACTTGAGTACAACAAGTTGTCGCTACAATGTATTCTGCTTCCACTGTAGATAACGAGATTGAGGTTTTCTTTTTTCTCAACCATGATATGAGACAACCACCTAGATAGAATGTTGCTCCACTAGTACTCTTACGATCATCAATGCTTCTTGCCCAATCTGCATCTATAAAGGCTTGAATAATGAGATTGTTTCCCTTGGGATACCACACGCCATATTCTGTCTTGCCCTTTATATGTCGAAGAATTCTTTTGATGATAGTAATATGTGATTATTTTGGTGCTGCTTAGAATCTTGCTACTTGTCCAATTGCTTGCATAACATCTGGTTGGGAGGCTGTTACATATAGAAGACTACCAATCATAGATCTATAAAACCTCTGATCCACATCCTTATATGTGTCGTATATGCTCAATTTGAAACCTGTTACCATCGGAGTAAGGACGAGTTTGCAATCTTCCATTTTAAATTTCTTAAGCATTTCCTTGATGTACTTGGCTTGACATATACATATTCCTTTCTCTTGCTGAGATATTTGAAGCCCTAAGAAGTATGTCAACTCACCAAGTAAATACATCTTGAACTCACTTTGCATCTTTGTAGCAAAGTTCTTACTTAGTCTATCATCATTGCTATCAAACATTATATCATCCACATATACCTCAATGATTGTTAAAGTACCCTTATCTATTTGTACCTAAAGATTGCTCTCAATAGTATCTTTCTTGAACCCTTTTTGACGTAGATATCCATCAAGACGAGCATACCATGCTCTGGGAGCATTCTTGAGACCATACCGAGCCTTCTTTAACCTGCAAACATAGTATTCTTTTTCTGATAGTAGAAAACCTTCAGGTTGTTCGATGTAAAATTCTTCTTCTAATTCTCCATTTCGAAATGCTGACTTAACATCCATAGGTAGACTTTTATTTTTCTTGAGCATGCATAGGCAAGAAACATCCAGATGGCTTCCATTCTAGCAACTGGTGCAAATGTTTTGTTGAAATCAATTCCTTCCACTTGTGCATAGCCTTTGCAAACCAATCTTGCTTTGTTTCTGGTAACCTATCCATCTTCATTCAATTTGTTCCTGAACACCCATTTAGTCCCAATGACATTTTTATATTTTGGTTGTGGAACTAATTCCCAAGTGTTATTCTTCTCGATTTGATCCAATTCTCCATTCATAGCTACTACCAAATGTTCATTATGCTTGGCTTCCTCAAAACTACTAGGCTCAAAGGTTGCTAGAAAAGTAATGTGAGCTTGTTGTGGTGAATGAATTTGTTGACCTTTTCTTGTTCCAATTCCTTCATTTATGTCACCAATGATTTGATTTGATGGATGGTTCTTTTGAATCCATTATTTTGTTCTCTTTGAAGGAGCTTCTTGTTGTTATTCCTGTATATCTTGTTGATCATTATTTACTTCTTCCTGGTTGACAGTTGCTTCTTGTTCTATAACTTTCTCTGTACCTTTTTTAGCCTCTGTCTCAAGTTTCAAAGATTCTAGATCCTCATCATTATTCGTTAGAACACTATCTTCGTCAAATGTAACATTTATGCTCTCCACTATCTATTTTTGTCTTCGGTTATAGCATTTATAGGCCTTTCTTTTGCGTGAGTAACCAACAAAGATACCTTCATAAACACATGATTCAAACTTACCCAACTTTTGATCTTCTCTTTTGATATAACATTTACTTCCGAAGATTCTGAAATATTTTACATTATTCTGTTTTCTTTTCCATAATTCATATGGGGTCTTATTGCAATTATTTCTGAGAAGACTTTTGTCGATAATGAAGATTGTTGTATCAATTGCTTGAACCCATAATGTTTCATCCAATTTTGAGTCCTTTAGCATTCTTCTACCCATTTCCTATATGTTTCTGTTCTTTCTTTCAACAACTCCATTTTGCTGAGGTGTTCATGCTATTGAAAATTGTCTTTTTATTCCATTTTCGTCACAGTAATGTTGTAATAATTTGGAACTGAATTATCTGCCATTATCTGATCTTAGACATTTTATTTTTAAATCTGTTTCATTTTCAACCAAGTCCTTGTAGATCTTAAAGCACTCAAATGCTTCAGAATTTGTCTTTAGGAAAATGACGGCTGTCATCCTGGTATAGTCATCTATCATTAACATGAAATATAATTATCCATCTAAGCCTTTTGTTCCCATAGGACCTCATATATCAATATGTATCAATTGCAATGGATGTGATGCAAAGTGTTCTTTTGTTTTAGATCTGCATTTTATCTGCTTATCATGCCAACAAACCTCACATAGTGTGTTGGAAAGTTTTGAGATTTTCGACATTTCTTGTACTACTTCCTTTTTGTTTATCCTGACAATGTTTTCAAAGTTTATGTGACCCATTTTTTTGTGCCGTAACCAGCTTTCATCTTCTTTAGCTAGTAGACACGCTTTAGTTGCTTCATCCAGAACATATATGTCATTTGGAGCTTGACTTGCTATAGCCACAATTTTACCATACCTGCCTTTCCTAATTTCATATTTTGTGGAGTTGAATGGAATTGTGTGTCCTTGATCACACATTTGTCCAACACTGAGCAGATTGTGATTCATGTTTTCAACCAATAGAACATTCTTGACTAGAGCATCTTTGCTTTCGAGACTGATGGTACCTGATCCTATAACATTTGAAGATCCATCATTTCCAAAGGACACGGTTCCATCCTTCTTCTCTTTTAGAGATAAAAATTTTTTTCTATCTCCAAACATATGCGTTGAGAAACCACTATCAACATACCACACATCTTTGTTGTTTTGAGCCTTGAGAGCGATAGCACAATTATCAGTGTTCTTCTTCTTCCATGTTCGCTCATTCTGTGGCTTTGAAGATTCTTCTGGAGGATTTTCAAGTCTACAGTCTCTGGCTATGTGTCTAAAGTTTCAACATTTGTAACATTCAATATTACTCCTTAAATTTTCAAATCTATTGATGTTTCGTTGAGCCCTGGGAGGTTCATATTTAACAAATCTCCTAGAATTGTATTGGTTCCTTGTGTATGCGTAACATTCTACAACTTTATGACCAAATTTTCCACATGAATAACAATAGACATGAAAAATATGTTGGTACCTGGATGGAAATATTCATCGTGGAATTGTCTTCTAAGGTTGCTCTTGCGAATCTTGTCTAATGAAGTCTACATGTCTATTAGATCTCATAGGTTCATTGTATTTTGTCGTAGAAGGTCCTACTTCTTCTTCCTTGTAATCGAGGCCAGTTCTGTCGCTGTAATATCGTTGATTGTTGATGAGTTCTTCCAACGCCCTTGAGTTGTTGGCATAGTTTTGGACAGTTTTTCCCTTCTTCACTTCCTTACGCAGTGAGACTACTTCGGCTCCCAATGCTTCCCTTTCTCAATTACTTTCTTCTAACTTCTTTTGAAGTGACTCTTCAATACATTTGTGTTCTTCAACATCAATTTTGAGACCTTGAACTTGTTCTTCAAGAGTGTTGGAATGGATCTTCTCAACCTTGAGCTCTTTTAGAAGCTTGATTGCCTCCTTAGAAAATTATTCTATGGTCAACCATTCTTCTTCGTTGTTTGGTACCTCTTTTTTATTGTGCTTGGCCATAAAAAATACTCTCTCATTGGCTTCTTCTTCACTGTCATTGTCTTTATCGGATGATGAGCTATCTTCTTTAGAGAGAAAGTTCCTTTTGAATCCTTTCTTCTTTCCTTGCTTGTTGAATTTCTTAAATCCTTTCTTTTCTTTCGAGTTTCCATCACTTCTATTCAGATAGTTTGCTGCGAAATACCCATCCTCATCACAACCGAAACATATAAATGGAATTTTACCTTTGAATTTTCCCTTACCAATTTTTAGTTTTCTCGTAAAATAAGCATATTCTCCATCTGGAAAACCTTTTTCATCATCTTCCTTTTCTTCACACTTGTAGGTGCAGGTGCAGGTCTTTGCCTTTAAAGGTTGTTTGTCCTTATTGGTTTTCTTAGATACAGTGAATGTAGTTTCTAGATGCAAAGTACCCTCTTCTTCATCAAGTCTCATTTCATATGCTATGAGAACTCCATGTAATTCCTCTTTGCTGAGTTTGTGCAGATTTTCACTGTATTCTAAGATTGATACCTTTGGGTTGAATCTTCCTGGTAACATTCTAAGAATCTTTCGTATAATATTCTTCTCATCAATAGGGTCTCCCAATCCTTCCAGAGTGTTGGTTATTTCATCAACGTGTTGGAAGTATGCAGTAATGTTGTCATCTTCTTTCATTCTGAGTTGCTCAAATTTTGCTCTGTAGATTTGAAGCTTTGCTTCTTTGACATTTGAGTCACCTACATATATATTCTCAAGCTTGTCCCATACATTTTTGGCGGTTTTACAACCCAACACCTTATGATAAGAAGATTCAATAAGTCCACTGATAATAATATTCTTTGCTTTTGCATCATTTACCAAATTCTTCTTACCTTGTTCATCCACAGTCTGTGTAAATCCATTTTGAACAGAGTCCCATACTTCATAATCTTGTGCCAAGAGATAGACCTCCATTCTTCCTCTCCATAGTGTATATTTATTTTCATTGAATAGATGTACACCATTCTTGGTATGCTCGATGACCTTCTCCCAGTTGTTAAACTGCTATTGAAGGAACCAAGCTCTGATACCTATTGTTGGAAAATACTAAAGGGTTGGGGGGGGGGGGGGGGGGTTGAATCAATATTCCTTAGCAATTAGCACTTTTAAATCTTTGCAGAGAATTAGTTAATATTCACTTATCATTAGTGTTTATATAGTAACAACAATGAATAAGAGAACACAGGAAGCATAAAAATTTTAGGTGGAAAACCCCCTCTAGGTCAAAAACCACCGAATGCTTTTCTAATAATTTTTTAATCTTCAACTCTAATTGAAAAGAAACCTCAAAATTCCTAGAATCTAGAAAAGCATTCTTCTCCAACTCCCACGGGATCGACACTCCAATGATTGAGATTCTTCAGTAGTCAACTGAACAAATGCCCCAACTCCCAATGAGCTACAACTCACACTAGCACCACCCTACCGCCCTGAAGCTTTGAAAGGCTTGAACTTGTTGGTGACTTCATGCACCAGCCTAGCACCACCCTACCACCCTATAGAAGAATAAAATAAGAATGGACTCTCGTACCAGGTAAAATGGTCCACTTTACAATGATATAGAATGATGTAGAAGACGAAGACACACTAGACCATAACCCCAACTATGACACAACCACCTAATGATGATCCTAGACCTCCCGACACTGCCTCTTCAACTCTTGGTAGATAGACAATTGTACAAATTTTACAATGATGATTTACAATGACTCTCTACAATGATACTTTTACAATGATTGTATGCAGTGCTTCCCACTTGAAGACTTCATGTGGTGAACTTCTTGCTGTTGTTTTGCACCTTGATTGTTGCTCTTGTCATGCTACCCTTTATCACTCTTCAAAACATTAGATTATGCATTGGATCTTCTCTTGATGAATATATAATACCTGCAAAAGGTCTTCAAAGAAATACCCATGACATGATAATAGCAAAACTTACCTCATCCTAGAGAACATATGTCAGTGCTAAACAAAAACAACAAATTAGAATACAAAGAAACCAATGCAATTAAGAGATGAACATGCATATACAGAATATAATTAGATGTATCTTACCTCTACTGCATCATTTCACTGCACCTTCCTCTATTCTTCCCTAAAAGGTCTGGTCCTTTGCACCCGTTCACAACACTTGATCTAGTTTTTCTTGCCTTCTAGGAGCACTATATTTAATCTCATGTATCTCTACAATTTCATATCCTCAACATGTGATCTTCAATCCTATAGAATCCCTCTGAGTCTTCTTTCCAATGCCACAGGTCTGACCCAATTTGGACTCTTCAAGGCAAAGTTATGCCCAATCTCTCACAATGACCTAATTATGTACTAGTTCAGTAGAGCAAACTTGTATGACATACCACGTGTCACTGTTTCCTTCTTAGGATCTGAAATTGATATAAAAAACACTACAGTTCGTGCACTATCTGCCACTTTTCACATAATTCCAATCCTCTTCTCTGAGAGAGAGTTCTGTCAATTTTACCAAGGTCACTTCTTTGAGATGAAATTCAACAGCCTGTGAAATCCGTAACTTACACAAAGCATATCTCTGAAAATATAGCCAACCAAGATCTGAAATTTGGTCAGGATGTTCATCAGGATTTTGAATCAAATGGTTTTTAATTTGAGATTTTGGAGAAATGAAGTTATAGTGAAAATTCCATGATCACTACATTTGGAGGATATATAAGATTTCTTTTTATAGGGTTTTAGCCCACTAACTAGGCTTACTAACTTCAAACATGAATATCTCTCAAACCATGAAGAATTAATTGGCGTGCCATATATCAACGGAAACATCTCGACAAGTAGAATCTATCTAGAAGATCCTTGACTCAAAATAGAGTAATTTTTCAAGTCAAAATTCCCTTGCAAGATCAAGGTAGCCCTTGGTGCCGCTTGGGTTTACATCAATGACAACCTCAGATGATATTTAGATCAACACAAGTTTCTACGAGAATAGAATTACAATTTAATTCCTAATTTATTTCAAGGACACATTAAATTAGGATTTTCTTGATACTATTTTTAACATTTCTTGTTGCTATTTTCAACACATCAGATTAACTATAGATAAAAATATCTTTCATTGAATTATAGAAGGTCAATTACAATCAATGTCTTCTCAAGTTCACAACTTATGTCAAAAATATTATAGTTGAATAACTTGTCTCACGGCTCAATTCCTAGTCTTTATCCTATGACTGTAGAAGATAAGAACAATAAATCTATTTTTGATAAGGAAAAATTCTGAGAATCTGAATATTCTCAATATTCTCATTTTAAGTTACAAATAGCCTTAATATTTATGGATAACCAAGTCAGAAGCCTATCCTTAACCAATTTTTTCCAAATAGGAATCAACTACATTCAATTAGCCATGATTGGTCAAAAACAATCAAGTTATCTGATCTTCTACTATCAATCCAAGGAACAACTCTAGGTGCCATCTCATTAACAAATTCATGTTCAAAATAAGGATCCAACCTTGAGTAAATAATGAGTTTGTGATCAAATCAGTTCATAGAGGAAATAAAATAACAAAAATACATTTAATGCTTCTAAAATCCATACTAAATAGATTATCATATCCTAAATGCAATAAATACTTAAGAAAATAATATAAGAAATAAGAGATAAGTTAAGGAAATTATAACAATTATAAGGCCCAACATCACCCCCTCACTGACCTTTTTGCATGACCTCATGCAAAAAATGGATTAACATGCAAGGAAGTTAAGAAGTAAGCTTCATAAGATTATTCTCATCTATATCTAAATCCATTCCTACTTTTGAGTTCCTAAAAGGTGACATACTTACCTGATTTATAAATCATAGTCAATTTTATAATAAAAATAAGGGCACCATATCATGGGACATCTATACCTGCACCCTATCCAATTGATACCTTTTTCCAATACCATGTGAACATAGTCTTGTACTCTAGTCATAACATGTTGAAAATTACAGAAGAAAAAGCATTCTCTGATTTTGACCTCATTGGGTCATGTCTATCATCTCACTCTCGCTCAACAAATAGCCTAACCTTTGATTTCTTCTAGGTAGTCCAAACCTGAATATAGGACTTCATTATGAATCTGTGCAAGTGCAGATGCAACACCAGGTTTTTCTATGAAGATACTATGATGAATAAGTGTGTGAAAAGGGTTCTGAGGCTCTCATGCTACCCAAAGATAAAGACCATGCTCTTTGCTCTGGAAGGTGTGGTAATATTTTAACAATTTCACCTAGTTTTGGGTGAATGATATGAAGACCTAGACTTGAATGTCTTCAATAAATGGAACATGATTCTCATTCACATGTTCCTACAAAAATTAATTGTGCATATATAATTCACATAGAAGGTATTTTGTGTGCTCATTCTATTTATGGAAAGTAGTGATAAAATTCAATACATTTCTGAACTCATATGGTTTCCCAAACTGTACAACTTTGAATTTGAGCAATAAGTATTGCTCAAATAAAAACAAGGCATAACCCTGGGATGGCGACCTACATGCCAAGGCATCTGAATAAATGGAGTATATTTCCTTTTTTTTCTCTGTAGCCTTATTAAGGCGATCCTTTAATTCCTATATTTTCTTCTCAGCTGATCTCAGTTGTGCATAAGTTTCATCTTCTATTGTTGTCAGTTCCATGAATTGTTGAAGCAATTACTAATGTTCCTTGTGAGGCACCACTTCTCTCTGGTATCTTACTAGATTCTCCTACTATCTTTCCTTGGTTTTATTCAAGACTGTAATGGTATCCTCTACAATTAAGGGAGTATAAAGAGGTACAACCTCTGTTTTCACTCCTCTTTCAATAAGGACAAATGGTGGATCTATTTGAGTTTCTTCTTTGATGATAATAGAAGGAACATCAATCATTTGTATCTCAGAATTGGTCTGAGTTCCTACTTCAGTAGAAACAAAGGCATAATTTGTTTGCATGCTTGCTTCAGTGGATACAAGTGTGAGTTCAATCTGGGTTTTAGTCTCCTAAGTTTATGTCTTCCTTTCAACCTTCTTCACATGACCCTTATGAGACTGTTTACTACCTTGTAGCCATTTTTTCAATTGTCGTAACTTCCTTTGTAATATCTTGTTTTATTTTATTAATATATCAACTTCTTTGTGGATTTTACCTTTTTCTTTGTCTTTCACAACTGTGGTACTTCTTGTCCTTTGAACAAGCTTTTTAGCAAAAGCTGCTAAAGCTGCTAGGGAAAAAGGAGAGGAAACAACAACTATCACCTCGAGCTTTCCAGTGGTAATCTCTTGAGTAGATTCAACTATGAAAGGGTCAATAAATGAATTGTTGACTTCCATTGGTATTGTATCACTTACATATTTTAGGAAGTATTTGACAGGGGGACCAATGTGAGGTTCAACTGGAAAATTGGTATTGCAATCTCGGCTTTCACCAATAAAATATTTAAGGGGAAAATGTGGAGTCGTCTCTTCTAAAGAGGAGGGCTTCAATATAATATCAACAAAATATTGAGAATGATCTTGGAAGGAAACAAATTCGGGATCACTAGATGATTCCAGAATGACAGTAGCTAAAGAATTGAAAGGGGAGGTTGTAACTGATGAATTAGGTGAAGTATTCTGGACAGATTCTGGATGAGCTACAGATTATTCTATTGGAATAGTCATTTCTTCTCTTAAATTCACAGTTTCCAATAACTTATCTAACCCTTCTAATGCTTGGGCTACTTCCATTTCTGTTTTGTCTATTCCGGAGCTGGTGAGTGTTGAGCCAAATTTTCTCCAAGGGTTTCTTGTTGTGTCCCCTTCACATTGGAGAATTCTTGAGTCAAATTTACTTCTAAGAACTGCTTAGGGTGATATAAAGAACTTTTTCCTTGTTGTAACTTTATTAACCTAGCTGACCTTCTCCTTTTCTTTGGTAGTGAGGCTAGAAAATATGCCATTCTTTTCTCTACTTTACTATGTTTTTGAGGATTTTAATTTTGTGAAGTTTCCTATGAGGTGTCTATAGTCATCAAAAGTTTCATTTGGATTGTCTGCATTATCTTTTTCTAGCTATGCATTGTTAACTGAGACATTTCTAGATGTCTCAATGACTACTTCATTCTCCAAAGGAATGCTTTGGCCAGTGTTAGGGTTTCCTAGGAACCCTTCCCATCTCTGTTGTGCTCAACTCAAACTTCTTACAACTAATAAATTGATAAGTATATGACTATTAATGATCGAGACTTGGTCTTTGGATCTTCTTATCCTAGCAGTGGTTTCATCGAACAACGAATTAAGAAAATATGGAAGGTTTAGAGTCACATTTCACCTTGGAGTTGCCATTAGTTTAAGATGATGTCTCACCACATCATACCTTCCATCACAGTTAATATAACACTGAATGATACCTGCTACTTCTTTCCATGTCTCTGGTAATGACTTGGGATTATACTCGTTTTCTTTCCTAACTAACTCTTCACTAAGGTTCAAAAATTGGAGAGCTCCATTCTGGAGTCATTTATTTCTACCATTTTTCTCCCTCTATAGAAAGACCTATGACTTATGTTATTTTTCTTCACTCACTTATATCTGTATTTTTTTTTAACCATTGCTACACCATTATCTATATTATTTCTGAATTCTTGTGCCACTTCCTTATCAAAGCCCTGTAATATCCAAAGTATTCTGACTGTCCTGCTTGGTCCAAAATGTTGTGTACCTGCTTTGTGGCTTGTAATTGAGTAGGTTCATATCATACTGGATGGGAACCCATTGTCAGTTGTTCAACAAGAAGCAATTTGAAGTAGGAAATAACTTAATTAAAAATATACAATGATAATAACGCTACACAGTATAGGGACTCGATAACCATAACATGCAATGATATTTTTGGAAATTTAGGTAACATGTCATATATAAGTACCTCCCTTCCCCCACAATAGAGTTGAAGGTTCACAATGATCGTCAGTCAGTATTTTAATAGGTTGGAAAATTTGGCACGATTAAGAGATAAGGTGGTATTAATTAGGCATGGTAGGATAACTTCCAGAAATGGAAATGGAGGACGAGTGATATCTGTGACACAAGAGATAATCATTAAGCAAAATACTAATTTTGAGGTTTAATGAATAGGTTAATTATTATAATACACAGAGTATGAAAGTGAAATAAAGGCATGCATATATTTTTAGAAACGATAGATGGATGGAAAAAATATTCGCCTAAGGAGTATCATCAGAGGAAATTAAACAAAAGAAATTGATTAGACCTATGATTTTCCGAAAATATTGTATCCCTAATATGCTGAATTATAATCAGTTTCTTATGAACAACCAACATTGACACTTTTTAGGAGGTTTTTATAAATTTCTATAGTAAATCTAATAATATTCCATTATTAATTTTGAGGAAACAAAATAGCCAACTTAAATTGTAATATTCAAATTTACTTTAATACCGTACTGCTATCAACAGGCATCCATAGCCTCGACAGGGTGTCCATTTTAACCCATTGAGATGTCGGTTTCCCAGTTATTAGAAAATATTCATAACTTTTTTATTTATAAAAAATGTTCATGAGGCCATTATTTTGGCGTGGTAACCTGGTAATATCAATTCCATTCAACAGAGTTAATAATGTGAACAAGTTGGCTCATGATGAGACCTACTATCCCCTATTTGATTTTCACTTTTCTTTGATATGCTCTTTGTTAATCAGAAAATATTAGTTAGTGAATGGGGTGGCATATCAACTCCTTAAGAGTTAGGGAAGGTGTGAAAATTATTATGATAATACTTTTTATCTCACTAATTTTGTTTCCAAAACATATTTTTCAAAGAATCGTAGATTCATTAAAACTTGGAATGAAAGAAAGCTCCTTAAGTGGTGATGGAAGGTATGCATCATGAGTACTTTTATAGATTTATTACAAGATCAAGAGAGTTAAAAATTTAGGAAGTTTAGGATCCTGATAATTATTTATTACAAAGCAATCTCCTCTGATAATAATTAGGAAAATTAGTTATCTAGCCATCATATTGAAAGAGGGCTTAAAATATTCCTTATCCTAAAGAAAAAAAATAATAACAACTTAACGAAATAGTAATCACATTTAAGGAAACAACAACTGTGGTTAAGGAAACAACAAATATGAATACCGGTGTTGTGGCTCAAGAAACATTAATCATGACTAAGGAAACAAGAACTTCGATTAAGGAAACAACAACACTAACTAAGGAAACAACAACTGTGATTAAGGAAACAACAATTGTGGCTAAGGAAACAACAAATATAACTAAGGAAACAATAATTGTAATTAAGGAAAAAAGAACTTTAACTAAGGAAACAAAAACATTTTTATAAAAATATTTGCGATGTTTTCCCAAAGTGAAAGAAACATACATACCATAAAAATATACAAAACTATTTACATTATGTACAGAATGAAATATATTTTGATAAGAAGTTTACCTATTTGTGGCTACGAGGAAATTTTTTGGATGAACTACAACCTGCAAATTCGCATCATCATGAATTTCATGAAGAGAAGATTCTCGTGTAAGTGGTTGGTGATACAGATGAAGTCGATTCCCATTGAAAAGGAAAGAAATGCCATAATTATCAATCATAGTGAGGCACACCATTGCATTGTCATAGAATTGAGTAACTTTGTAAGGACCCAATCATATCGTTTGGAGTTTACCTCAAAATCCTTGGAATATGGAGACATATAACAACGCCTAAACCAATTTCTGAAATGTTTTGTTTTTAATCAGCTAATTGTGCAATTTAGCCCTCTGTTGCTGAACTATGGCTGTGCGTTGTAAGGAAAAAAGGCACATTTCATCCATTTCATTGAGTTGTTGTAAGCATGCTTTTGTTCCTTCATAAGATCCAATATAACTTCCTTAATAGTTTTGAGAGCCTTGACTTCAAATTTGATCAAAAAAATAGGTTCCTTACTAAAAAAAGTCGATAAGGTGAAAATCCAGTAGTTTTGTGGCATGTCATCTCATAGGCCCATAAGGGTTCAGGAAGCTTGGAGGCCTAGTCTTGGCGGTTTGTAGATATTGTCTTAGTTAAAATTTCTTCCAAGACTTTATTTGTGCTTTCCAACTTCCCCTTTGCTTGTGGATGGTAAGGAGAGGTAACCATATGTTTTATATAGTATTTTTGCAATGTGGATTTTCTTTTTGAGAAGTAAACTACGATCCCCCGTCAGTTACAACCTCCCAAGGTAACCCATATTGAATGAGCAGTTCAAATAGAAAATTGATAATTGCCTCTTATATGGCCCTTGCGATTGCCACCACTTCCACCCATTTGGTTATGCAGTATATACATATTATAATATATGTCTTCTAATTTGAAGGTGGATTAAAGGGCACTACAAAGTGCATTTCTCATCATTCAAATGGTTCTAATACAATATCGAACTGAAGGGGAATTTTGTTAGCCTAGATGGAATAACCCATCCTTTGACGACTATCATAGATCTGTACATATTTTTTAGTTTCCTTAAATATTGTGGGCCAGAAATAACACATATTTTATACTTTGTGTGCACTTCTTCGATCGACAAAATGACCTTCATAGTGTTCATCATGATAAACTATGAGGATATCATAGATTTCATCTTCTCTAATACATCTGCGAATTTGAAGATTATCCTTGGTATGGAAGTAGTAACCATCTATCCATGAAAATCATGTGCTATGTTGGATAATAATCTTCTTTTCCTAGGATGACAAATGTGATGCCAATTTTCCATCTGTTAGGTAATTTGCAACATCAACATACCACGACTATAAAAACCTCCCCCCACATTTACCCAAGCTATCTGATCCATTGGAGTAAACATGTCACGAAGAGTTACTATGATATGATTCAACTCCCCATGTACAATTTAGGAAGTCGAATCAACAAACCAAACCAAACTGACCTTCCTCGGGAGCTATAGGACCCCTACGGGGCTAACCAACCACTCCAGGTGCCCAACACTTGCGTTAACTTTCTTTCTACTAACCTAAAACCCTAGTCACTCCCATGACAAGCCCTCCATGCAAATGAAAGCCTCTAGTTGCTCCCACAACAAGACCTCCATGATACCGCAGTCATTTTTAGTCAATTTTGTGCTAGTGACCCAAAATATGAGCCACTTTTTCAGGGCTAGGACTCAGGTCTCTACCCAGAACTTGATGAAATTATAAAAAATAATAAATAGCAAGAAGACATAGCCTCTATTGTAAAACATGAACTAGGAACTGATTAGACTCACCCTAACCATGACAATTATTTCATTAAACATATCATAAACATGTAATGTATACGTTAGATAAACACATTTGAACATAGAGAACTCATACTTATCTAAGATTCATTAAGAAGTTCCAATGCCCTCTCACAATAGCTGCATTATCATCTATTAGGTCATACATTCATTAACATTTAGTTTACTAAACAAAACATGGTGAGAGCCATGACCAAATCTTGTCATAAAACCATGTTTATAACCGATAGATAACCAACATAACATCAATGATATAACAACAATCAAAGCCACATAATAATAGGCACATTTACTGATGAAATACAATAGGAAAATATATTTTTATCAACATATGCGGAATCCAACCAATTTAGGAACTTCCATGTACCACCCGATCATAGATTGGGCTAAAGCAAATCTTTCTTTCAATCAATCACCTTGTTCCATATTCCAAGCATGAATGTGGGATTCACAAAAATACCAACCAAGGCCTTTCAGGATTTACCGTGTATCCTGCCATTACCAGTCAAGGGATTCCTAGTCCTGAAATCCTCATCTATAGCACCTGGCTTTACTGTGTATCCCGCCATTACTGGTCAAGCAATTCCTAGGACCAAAAAAGGAAACATACACTACAAGCTTTACCGCAATACCTCCATATACTGGTCAAGGGATCACTAGGCCCTAATAAAGCATGGATTCCTCTCCACCTAAACTGTGAGGAATTTCCCGTCTCCACCTTCAGGAATTACCGTGTATCCCACTATTACTGTTCAAGGGATTCTTAGGCATTTGGAATTTTTCCTGAGACCACCCCAATGAGTTTTGATACCATCCGAAAATCCATCTCAAGCAAGTAAAAGAAGCCCATCACACCATGGCTATCCGGAAATGGAAAGGCAAGGTTGAAAACCACTGCCACACCTGGAAAAATGCATTCCAATGATAGAAAGAGAACCAAATACACACATGCATGTACCATGCATTCCAAAACCAGCAAGTAAATCATGCATGCAACTCCATACCTACAAGTAATCCCATTGTAGTCACTTGATCCAACTCGTCCTTGCTCAATTTTTGCTTCCCTTTGCCTCCTTGTCCTTCCTTTGCCTTCTTTCAATGCTGGAGTGCTCCAAAAATACTTTGTGTATGAGAGTATGAGAGAGAGAGAGAGAGAGAGAGAGAGAAGAGTGAGAGAGCTCCAAGTTAAAACTAAAAAAGAAGTTTTGAATTGATCCTCATAATCTGTTTTATAATGAAGGCTCTGTTTTCTTCAATTTGCATTATTTTCCTTCATTTTCCTCCTCACATGCGACTTGTGACCTTTCACCTTCCTTTTCTCCTAATTTCATTAATTTTCATAAATAAAATGTCAATTAATGCCCTTTTCATTTTCAATTTTTTTTCCATTCCATTTGCCAATTTCCCCTTAGCCATAATAAACCAAATGAACACCCACTAGGATTTTTTTACCAACTTTTAGCTTGGAATAGATGTCCCATGGACTTCAACTTATTTTTCTTTTATTAACTTATTACATTAACTTTTAACTCGACTCTATTACAAACCCCACCCTTTAGGGGAACACTATCCTTAGTGTTTTGTGACACCTACAACCAGAAAAACCACTAAAAAGACAAACATATTTCCCATGGAGCTTTATAAGTTAGCTTGTTTCTGTATTTAGAATGAAGAACTTGATAGAAAGAAAACCAACATGAAAACCATAATAACATGACGCCCATATCGCTTATTGGAGATTTATATTATAATTCATTGTGGCATTTACATCCATATGCATATATACATATACCAAAAATTATTTGTCTCAACTGACAAGTAACGAAGGATACATAGCCCACATATGATCAATGATCTCCCATGTAACTTCATCAGGCCCAAAGTGCTTCCACTACACTTTAACCTGCTTGATTGCTTAGTTCTAGAGCATGAGCATCTTTCTCTACATAATGCACAAAGGTTCTAGCTAGAATTATCCTTCTAGCTCCACCTGTAATACAAAACAAGAAATAACATGATCAACATCCTTTACATATCTTTTAAGCAATGAAACATGGAAAACATCATGAACATTCACTGTCAAAGGAAGTATAAGTCTATAGGCCACTTGTCCAATCCTCTCACGGATCTTGAAAAGCCTGTACTATCGAGGTGATCACTTTGCACATGATCCAATCCTCAAGTGACTGTTCTTGGGCTTAATGTGAAAGTACTCATGCTACCCAACCTAAAACTCCTTAAATTCCATGTTCTAATCTGTATAACTCTTCTACATGTCCCTTAATGCCTTTAGATTCTTCTTGATTACCTGTATTTCTTGTTCCATATCTACCAACATATCCAATCCTATGAACACCCTTTTCACTAGATCACTCCAACTTATGGGAGTATTACAACTCAGCCCATAGAGTGCCTCAAACAGACTCATCCTTAGTGACTCTTCATACCCATTGTTGTAAGCAAACTCAACCAGTGGAAGGTATGCTTACCACTTTCATTGCTAATGCATAATATACATTCTCAACATGTCCTCTGAAATCATGTTGACCCTCTCTATCTATCCATCTATATGTGGATGATAAGTTGTGGTGAAGTCCAACTTTGCACTGAAACCTGCAAATAAATCCTTCCAAAACTTGGAATTGAACTTAGATTCCCTTCCTGACATAATATTCTTCATTACAGCATGCAATTCCACTATATTTGTGATGAGGACCTATGCTACATCACTCGTTGAATAAGTAGAATTCGCTGGAATGGAGTGTGCTACCTTTGTCAACCTGTCAACCACAACTATAATAGAATCATATTGTCTGGATGTCCTGAGTAAATTTGTAATGAAATCCATGGAAATGACCTCCCATATCCACTCTAGAATTGGAATTGACTGTAGTAGACCACCTTAATTCTTGCACTTTACTTTTACCTATTAAGAATCTAAACATCTAACCATGAAATCTTCGACTTCCTTCTTCAAATTTGACCAATAATAGAACTTCTTCACCACCGTCAATGTCTTGTGATATCCTAGGTGACCTGAATAAAACTTAGCATGAAATTATCTTATTATAATCTTATTGAGCTTACTATTATCTGACACATAGATCCTATCCCAAAATCTGACCAAACCATCTGTTGTGAGACTATAGTCCACATCCTAATCACCTATACTATGTTGTTGTAACCTACGTCTAAGCTCCTTGTACCTGTCATCCTATTGATTTGCATGTAAGATCTGATCCTATATATCCATTTCATAAGAACTCATAGCTGCAATCTAATTTACTTGTATCTACCTACTAAGAGCATCTGCAACCTTGTTCTCCTTCCCCTTAATGTACCTAATCTCAAAGTCAAACTCATTAATCGTGGGTAAAGATATAGTTTTCCTGGAATTCATATTTGGTTGGTAAAACAAGTATCTAAATCCACTATAGTCACTCATAAATACAAACCTCTTATCAAGAAGGTAGTGTCCCCACATCTCCAATGCATGTATGATCACTACCAACACAATATCATGTGTAACATAATTCTTCTCATGCTCATTCAATTTCTTTGATTCATAACATACAACCTGTTCCTCTTACATCGAGGACCACCAAGTCCTCTCTTGCAAGAATTTGTACACACTACAAACTCTTTAATTAGGTCTATAATATTTAGAACTAGAGAATTTGTCAACAACTACTTCAACTTCTTAGAACTTGTTGAACATTCCTCAATCCATTCAAATTTCTTCCCTTTTCGCTACAATGATGTGATAGGATATGCAATCTATGAGAATTTCCTAATGAACCTCTTGCAGTAATATGCTAACCCCATGAATGAACTTACCTCATCCATATTCCTAGTAGCTTCCCACTCCATGATAGCTCTTATCTTTTCCAGATCCACTACTATGCCTTCCTTGGAAACAACATGCCCCAAGTAATGTACCTTTGTATGAAAGAATCTGCATTTGCTAAGCTTGGAATATAAATGATGCTCTCTTAGAACCCTCAACACTTCTACTAAATGTTCAACATGCTCTTCCTCATTCTTAGAATATATCAAGATATCATTAATGAATACACTAACAAGCTTGTCTAGATAACGATGCAACACACTATTCATCAAGCACATAAAAATAGTTGGAGTATTAGTTAAACTGAAAGGAACTGCAACAGACAGATAATACCCATACTTAGCTCGAAAAGTATTTCTGTAGATGAATCTTTTGTAATGCGTACCTGATGGTATCCTGATCTCAAATCAATCTTTGAGAACACCACTACTCCCTTCAACTAGTCAAACAAGTCATCAATCCTTGACAACATATACCTATTCTTGATGGTTACCTTATTCAACTACCTATATTTAATGCACAACCTAAGAGTACTATCCTTCTTCTTCAAAAACAATACCCGTGCACCTGATGACAATACACATGGCCTAATGTATCGTTTGTCAAGAATTTCCTTCAACTACAATTTCAATTACACTAACTCTGGAGTGCTCATCCTCACGTGGGATTCACTGGGGTAGAAATACCATACCATGTGGGTTCATATTTGGGGAAAAAATGACATAATATATTGTGGGATATATAGGGGGTAAAGTGTTTTTATATTGGAGAATATAAAAAATGGAAGTCAAAGTTAATGAGAAAATATAAAGGGATATAAAAAATGTTAATGGAAAAAAGGATACTTACAATATCTTGTGGAAGTATGGGTTTTTTTAATTGGGAAGGTGTGTTGGGTTCATATTGGCAGGGGGTTAAATAATGTGATTTTTTGAGGGATTTTCCAATATGTAGTCAAATTAAGGGTATTTTTTAATATGCCACGAATGCACGTGATATGTTAGAGGCTCACTGAGTGAAGCCCCCATGCTCATCCTATAAGGTTCCTTGGATTCCAGTGTTGACCCTAGTACCAGCTCAATAGAAAAGTCCACTTCCGTATTACGTGGAAACTCTGAGATCTCTATTGGAAACAAATCTTGAAACTACTGTAAGATTGGGTACCTCCTTAAAACCCTTTTATCCTCAACGTCCTTACTTTTATTACTAGAAATATACAGTGCAAACAATACACATCCTTTCCTCCCACTACGTTTTCCCTACATAAATATAATCATTCTAACTGATGTTTCCTTCTTCTTACCCTACAAGATCCTCTGTTCTTCATTATCATCTAAACACTCAATAGCATTATCATAATAATCCACCTTGGTCCTATGAAGATACAATCAATCCATACCCAACCACATACTGTATGATTCCAATAGAAATACATTCAAGTGTACTAATGTAGGCACACCATTCAACTCAAATGCACAAGCTCTTACCCAATGATGAACTCTTTTTTTGTACCTGTAAACAACTGCACTAACCAACATTCTACATACACTTCTTTATTCAAACCACATTTATCCGCCAGGTCAGGATTAACATAACTATATTTAGATTGAGGATCAATCAAAATAGAAAAAACTTGACTGCAAATCTTACCGTCCATAAGAATGTAAACTATGAAATGAGAAATTTACGAATAAGCCATTTTTTGAGGTAGCAAAAAATCATCTTATTTTGAAAAATGTTGATTCAGAATACATGTTTTTTCTTTAGCATATTTTTGACACTTTAACTTTTCTTATGTATCAAATATGAACAATTATTTTTAAATGATAATTGTTTTAGTGTTGATTTTGAAAAGTGTGGATGAGGCATCAACCCCTTTTTTTTAGAGGACTTATTTTTGAAACTTTAAATTTTCTAATGTATTAAGTGTCAATAATTTTTTTTAAATTTGGTATTTTTCATGTCGATTTTTAAAATCATCAACTTATTTTTTAAGGCATATTTTTGACACTTTAAATTTTCTTATGTCCTAAGTATGCACAATTTTTCTTTTAAATGTTGATTATTTAACCATTTTTCAGGTTGTCTAATTCCCATTAAAAAACAAAAAAACATTAAAACATTGAGAAAGAAAAAAAAAGAAAACAAACAAAAAAATATAAAAAAAATAATAAGTAAATAAAAATATATATTAAAACGTAACAAAATTTAAAAACATGGATAAAAAAACAAATATAAAAAGTATATAAGAAAAGACAAAATAAAAATAAAAATCTAACATAGAAATGTAAAAAAAAAAATAAAAATTAATTTATGATTGATAAAAATTTAAAGAAATATATTAAAAAAAATACAAGAAAATATTTAAAAAGAAAACATAATTTAAGAAAAATAAAATAAAAGTTAACGAACAAACAAACATTAGAAAAAAAATATCAAATAATTCAACTTAAAAAAAAACATTAAATAAAATAATAAAAACATTAAAAAAGCTTAAAATAAAACATTGAAATAAAAATAAAAATAAAAAAATGCTAAAAATAATTCAAAAAAATAAAAATAATATAAACATTTGAGAAATAAAATAAAAAATAAAAAATCGGCCACCAAGTGGCCCAACGGTCCTCCGTGTCAAGTCCTTGAGTCATCACCATCGCAATTGGACGATTTGGGTACCAAAGTCGGGTGTGTTTAACCAATGAGCTGGCGGGCGATTCGATGGGCGCATTTGATCGATGAGCTAGCATATGAGTTGACGGGCATGTTTAATTGATGAGTTGGGTGGGCGCGCACATAACCAATGAGCAGATGGGTGCATTTAACCAATGAGGTGTGGCGGGCATGTTTAACCGATGAGCCATGGCAAGCACACATAACCGACGAGCCGGGGGTGCCAACACAAAAATGACTAAGTGTTGGGCACATGTGGGTCAGCGAGTATATAGGCAGAGAACAAGTTGGGCGACGAGCTGATGTGAACTGGCAAGATGGGAACAGACGTATGAGCCAACATGAAATTTGGATGGGCCATCACAATATTATGGTGGAAAGGCACGAGTTGTGGGTCGGCTTGACATGGGCCGAGGCCCCTGCCACGACCGAGCAACATATATATTGGGCAGAGGCACTACTGAAAAGGACACAACTGAATCACAAACATAAAATGTAAAACTGAATGGAGATTGACAGAGATGAGCCCACAGGTAGCATGGTTCTAAACGCAGTGAAATAGTTGGGTAGATGACTGCAGGTTGGCGAGTTGACCCGACTCAGTTTTGGGTGAGCGCAGACAACAGGTCGTGATGACCACAGGTGGGCAGGTCTCCACGGAAGTATACATGGCGGACAATTGGGCCGTGGGTAGTTTTTACAGGCCACATGATGGGTTGGGCCAAGCTGCCAGGGCTGGACGATCCTGAAGAAGGTGTGGCTGTGGTCTGGTCATGCAGTAGGGCCAACCAGTTGAGCAGTGCATTGAACTTGTGACTTTTATGAAACAGGTTGAGGTTGTCTCCACGGGAAAATTTGTAAATTATAGATTTTTACATAAATTGAGTTATTACAGAAAGAATGTGTCTCTTGCATTAGAATGATGCTGTGACTATTTTAGTTAAGTAATTCCACACTTAACTGTTTAATAATGGTGAATGATGAAGTAAGTAGGCATAGTCCAAAAAATCTAAAGAACACTAATGGGTTGAGTCATTTAGCCAGTGCTGCATGTAGCTCAATTTGCAAAAAGAGAATTGGGGTCGTGACACTAGGGGTGTCAGGGATGATTCTGAGAACTGGCCCTACCACCCCCAAGGCCCGTTCGTCCGTAGGGGTGGGCGAGGAGGGATGGAGCCAACATAACTCCCTTCCTCCCCTCCCACCCCTATGTTCTAATGGACCGTGGGGGTGGAAGAGTCGATTCTGAGAATCGACCATACCACCCCTAGGGTTTATTGAGTCATGTAGGTGGAAGGGTCAATTTTGAGAATAAACCCTGCCAGCCTTGACGACAATTAGGCTGTAAGGGTGGGTGGGTAGGGAGGTATATGAACACAAGTCCCACCCTCCCTGCCTACCCCTGTGGCCCAATGGTCCCGGAGGGCGGCAAGGTCAATTCTGACAATTGGCCCTACCACCCATTGGGCCCATTGGGGCACAGGAGTGGGTAGGGAATCAACCTTACTACCCCTGGGGCTCGTTGGCTAGCGAGGGTGGGCAAGGAGGGAGAATTGGCCTTACCACCCCTTGGGCCAATTTTTATCTTTTCAATGTTTTATTTTTTATTTTCTTTTGTATTTTTCATTTTTATTTATTTATATATTTATCTATTATTTTATATTATTTTATTTTTTCCTTCATAGTTTGTGTCGATCCTTAACTAGCAACCCAATCCCATTATGTGTCAATTTGATAGTTGATTTTAAATTTTTCATTATAATGGATTGAGTTTGACCCCACAATGTCTCAATTTCATGGTTGCTCTTTAAGCTTTCATTACAATGGGTCAGTTCGCCTACACTGCATGTCAATTTGATGGTTGATTTTTAAATTTTTATCGCAATGTGTCAAGTTGTCTTAGGGTAAGATTTTAAAGCTATTATACTTTTAGCATTTGAAAAAAAGATTACTCTTGGTATAATGGCTCTCTCAATCAGGTATTCATTTTTTTATTTTTTTGGTCGTAGAACGTTTTTGTGATGTCATGGTTGAAATATGTTGAAAATTTAAGGTTTTTTGTAGTCATGATCTTTGGTTTTAATTGCATGGTTGAAAATTGTAAAATTTTCAAGGGTTTACTGAGTCATGATGTTTTACCTTTAACACCATGGCTGAAATTGTTGGAATTTTAATTCTTTTTAGAGATGTGATGTTTTATCTTTAATGTCGTGCCTGAAAATCATTGTAATTTTAAGGTTTTTCAGAGTCATAATATTTTATCCTTAACGCCATTGCTAAAAAAAGTTGAAATTTTACCTTAAAAAAAAAGGCATTATTACAACATGAACACTTTTTGTTTTTAAGGTGTTTGTTGCACAAAAAAAATTGGTTTTTATTGGCTTTTACTACCATTCTTTTTAAAATGTTGAAAATTTACCCTGAAAAAAAACGTTATTCGAGAATGAACATTTTTTGTTTTCATGCTTCTTTTCATGTTTTTTTGGGTTTTTTTGGCTAGAGTTCTCGTTTTCAGTTTACAACTCCTATTTCATAATTTACATTGTTCCATATCGATAATATATTCCTGGTGATCCACTTAGTTGGTGACTAGTTTCCGTTAGCTTTGTCTCTCGCTTTTATAGCAATGCTTCAAATTTCTGATGGCTTGCTCCAACGATCTAGTCTCAAAAAAATTGATCCTATCTTTGAATGCTACTGAAAACCCACTGATGAATCTCTTAATATTCACCTTATTCTCCATCAAATAAGGAACATACCTCAACAACTCTAAGAATCTGCTAGTATAATCCTCATTGGTCATGGACCCCATCTTCAACTCATAGAACTCCTTCACCCTGTCATCATAGTATCTCTCCAATAGATACTCCTTCCTGAAAAGTTTTTCAAACTCCCTCCACATCATCTTCTCTTCCCAAATGCCTCTGACATTCTTCACATCTTCCAACCAAATGTATTCTTTACCTCTAGGACTGAACATAGTTTGTTTGACCTTCATGTTCTATGAGTAATCATGTAATTTGAATAAATTATTCGTTCCAAGCAACTAAGATTCTACATCTTGTGACTTCTTCATTTGTCCATTAAATGTTGGTGGCTTGGATTTCTTGAACTAATTCGACATATATCCCCTATCACTCCTCCTATATGGATGACGATGATGATGACCATGGTACTTGTCTGAATAAGAACTAGAATAATGCCTATGTACATTGCCTCTCTTATCAGGTTTATCCAAGAATCTGTCATCCCTGATGGTATCATCCATGTTCGACCTGTGTCCATCATGAAATTTGCTACCATAGGCTCCATTAGTCATGTCCTCCTATCAATAACTTATCCTAAGTGTTCCCTACCTCTGTAAATCTGACAATCTATGAAGAATCATTGTATTAACCTCTGCTTGCTTCTCCTATGCCCTAGCAAGTTTCTCTTGTGATTGAATTATCCTGTCATTATCCACTTTGAAATTCCTTATTTCTGCCTTCAAACTCCTCAAAGTGTCTGTTGTGTGAGGGGACTACTCATCGCCATGCTGCTCATTTTATCTATAGGTAGAGTCTCATGAACTATATTCTACCATATTTCTAATCGTCTATGATCTTCTTCCTACAAGTATACCATGTTAGCTAAACCAAAATATAAAAATAATACATAGCACAATACATGTATAAACATAATCATAGTAGTATATAGATATCATCTCAATCATCATTCAGTTACCATGCATGACCATACTAACCACATACCATGAGCCCATGCACAACAACTATAACTATGACAATGCAAGCATACATCCACAAAGACAACAAACATACACAAAAAATTCATATTCAATCAACATGCTTGGATGGTAACCATATTCTGTCAATCTAGTCCGAGGGGTGTACCATGCTCTGGTACCACCCTGTGGTATCAGATATCGCCCAAAGAAAATGGAAACCATACACCACCCAAAATTGAACAGAACCCTCTCTGATAACACTTTGTAACACCTTCCTCTCACATTTACCCAAGCTAATTGTTCCACCAGGGTAAAAATGTGATGAAGAGTTGCTATGATATGATTCAACTCTCCAAGTATAGTTAAGGAAGTGGAATTGACAAAACAAAACCAAACTGACCTTTCTCAGGAGCTACGGGACCCCTCAGGTGCTAACTAAACACTCCATGTGCCAAACCCCTATGTGAACTTTATTTTTACTAACCTGAACCCCCAGTCACTCCTGTGACAAGCTGTCCATGCAACTAAAAGCCTATAGTCACTCAAACAACAAGGCCTCCATGATACTACATTGGTTTTTAGGGAGTTTTGTGCTAGTGACCCAAGATAGGAGACACATTTTCAGGGCTAGGACTCAAGCCTCTACCCAAAAATTGATGAAATTATCAAAACTGATAAATAATAATAAGACAAGGCCTCTAATGTAATTACGAACCAAGTACTAATTGGAATCATCCTAACCATGACAAACATTTCCTCAAACACATCATAAACATGTAATGTACAAGTCAGATAAACATATCTAAACATAAGGACCTCATACTTATCTAAGATTCATCAAGAAGGTTCGATGACCTCTAACAATAGCTGCATTATTATTTATTAGTTAAAGAATTCATTCAAATTTCACTTACTAAACAAAACATGGTGGGAGCCACGACCAAAGTCTATCATAAAACCATGCTTATAACTGACATATAACCAATAGAATAACAATGATAGAATAACCATCAAACCCAAATAATAACAGGCACATTTACTCATGAAATACAATAGGAAAATACAATTTATTAAGTTATGCAAAATCCAACCAATTCAGGGACATCCACTTACCACCTGACCATAGATTGGGCTGAACCAAGACCTTCTTTCATTCAATCACCCCTGTGTCATATTCCAAGCATGAATGTGGGACTCACAACAAAACCAACAAAAAATTATCAGGCTTTACTATGCATCCCACCATTACCGATAAACAGATTCTTAGGTCCAAAATCCTAAGCTATATCACTAGGCTTTGCCGTGTATCCAACCATTACCAGTCAAGGGATTCCTAGGCCTAAATAAATAAACATACACTACAAGCCTTAATGCAATCCCACCATATAACGGTCGGGGGATCTTTATGCCCTAAGCATGCATGGATGCCTCCATATCTCTCCACCTAAACCATGATGAATTTTCCCATATCTACCCTCAAGCTTTACCATGTATCTCACTATTACCAGTCAAGGGATTCCTAGGCTTTTAGGAATTTCACTGAGACCACCCCACTCAGTTTCCAAACAATCTGAAAATCCAGCTCAACAAAGTAAAAGAACCCCATCACATCATGGCTATCCAAAGAGGGAAAGGTAAGGTTGAAAACCACTATCACATGTGGAAAAACCCATGCCAATGACAACACGAGAACCAAATACATTCATGGATGTACCATGCATGCCAAAACTAGCAAGGGAATCATATATGGAACTCGATACCTTCCTGTTGTAGCCACTTGATCCAACTCTTTCTTGCTTGATCTTTGCTTCCCTTTGCCTCCTTGTACTTCATTTTCCTTCCTTCCTCCAATGCGAGAGTGTGCCATGAATACTCCAAGTGTATGAAATTATGAAAGAGAGAATAGAGAGAGAGCTCCAACCTAAAACTAAAAAAAAGTTGTGAATTGATCCTCGAAATCTTTTTTATTAATGAGACCTCTGTTTTCATTTATTTCCATTATTTTCCTTCATTTTCCTCCTCACATGCAACCTGTGACATGTCACCTTCATTTCTCCTAATTTCCTTAATTTTCATAAATGAACATATGCCAATTAATGCCTCTTTCCTTTTCAAATCCTTTACCATTTCCTTTTCCCATTCCCCCTTAGTCATAATAAACCAAATGAACACCTGCTAGGATGTTTTTCCCAACATTCAACATGGAATACATGCCCCATGAACTTGGTCTTATTTTTCCTTTATTAAATTTATTACATGATTTTTTAACCTCGGCTATTATAATGGTGTTTTGACTATCGCAATAAACAAATGATCATCTAGGAATTGGTCTTCCACTCATAGAGGGTCAGCCATAGATGGTATTCTTGATAATAAATATGTGACAAGGTTCTCTTTGCTTAGCCGATTTTTTTTTTACTATTCAACTCTCGCAATAACAATAACCAACAAGTTACTTTTCCATTGGTAATAGGTTTGTTAGTTAAATACCAATTAATAGAATGATCAATGTACATAAAAAACTGAATATCCTATTATATAATAACGAAATTTATTTATACCATAAATAACAACAAAATAATCTTTTTGCTGTCATAATATAGTTTAACTCTGTAGGTGTGAGTTTTTTCCTAATTTAGTAAATTGTGTAGGGCTCCTTATCCTCCACCTATGCAAGAACTGCTCCAATCACTATATTTGAAGCATCTGATTATATACGGAATTGTAGAATCCAATTTGGTCCTCGTAACAAAGGAGTTGTTGAACCCTATTTTTTCATATCTAAAAAATAAATATTGCATTTATCAGTGCACTCAAATTTCACATGTTGAGGTAATGCATACAATGGTGATGTGAATTTTGAAAAATGTGCTATGAAACGATGATAATAACGAGCATAACCAAGGAAACTATGTATATTTTTTGGAGTATGAGGGATAGGGATTTTAGGAATTATCTCGATCTTAGCTAGGCCTACCTCAATACCTATAGCATAGATAAAATGTCCCAAGAATACACCTTTTATCATCATTATGTGGAATTTTTTGTTACTAAGGAACAGATTGGTGGCTATACATCATGAAAGAACCTTTTCACGATTATGTAAATATTGATCAAAATCATTACCATAAGGGGTGAAATCATCCATATGTAGTTCAAGCCCTTCATTAATTAAATAAGAAAAATACTCGGAATTCCCCTTTGAAAAGTGGTTGGTGCAACGCATAGCTGAAATGGTAAGAATATATATGTGAACGTTCCCCATGGACATGTGAACATAGTTTTATCTTCGTTTTCACGAACAATATGAATTTGATTATATCCACTAAATCCATCCAAGAAAGAAAAATATTTATTTCTGGCAAGAGTATCAAGGACTTGGTATAAAAATAGAAGAGGAAAATGATCCTTCTGCATAGATTTATTTTGTTCTCTATAAAATATAAAAGTTCTCTATTTTCCATTCTTTTTAGGGACTACCACCAGTGGTGAAACCCATTGACTATCAGAAATAGGGTATATAAAATTAACATCAAGAAGTTTTTGAAGCTCTTGTTTCAGTGCCCCTAAAGTGTGTATTTAATATTCTTTAGGGTTGGCGAATGACTCGAGAATCTTTCTCAATATAGATATGTTGTGTGCAGAATTGTGGATTAATTACCTTCATATCAGAATACTCTCAAGCAAAGGCTTGTTTATATTTCTGAAGAAGTTGGATCAATTTTTCATGCTGAGGGTCATCAAGATTGGCATTAATATTCAATGTATTTCTAGGTTCAATTTCAAATCCTCCATTTGATATCCTTGGGATTCACTGTTATGTACAACTTTTAACATCTGATATGTTGGCTTTCCTATGGTGGAAGGCTAGTTAATAAATCAATTCTTTTCCTTATTCTGTCTTTTAAAGATAAGATCTTTATCGATAGAGAGGGAAGAACCTAAACTTCCTTCTTGGTATTTGAGAGGGAACCATCTAGAATTTTCAACTGGCATGCTGGGTCTAGCGAGTGGGTATAGAATGATATTATTGATATGAGGTCCCTTAGTGATGGTCATGCTTCCAATTCAAAAACCGATGTATACATATGCAATGGCAAGCCATGGTATGCATAATATCATAGGATGTCCCTCAAACTTATTTTTAGGTCAAGGACCAGAAAATCCACTAGGTATTTCGAGGAGTCTACAAAAATAATGATACCATCTATAGTTTCTTCTGGTTTCACTACATATCTGACAACTAGATGTAGCATGGTTGGAGTAAGTTTAAATCTGGTTATTCTAAGGAGGCCACAAGTTTCGAGTGTTATAATATTTATAGTATCTCCTAAGTCCACTAAGGTGTTTGTGAAGTTATGCCCTTCAATCTGAAGGGTGACTTCATGGTTTCTAGGATCGTCATATTTGATAGGAATTTATTTTTCTAAGATAATATCAGAGAGTTTCCCAAGAACATGGATTGTAGGAGAACATTTTGGTTTCCTTTGAGTCTTCTTGACACATATATTTTTAAAGATTTTAGCATAGATAGGTATACCTATGATAGTCTATAGGAGAGAGATTTTGATACATAAATTTCGTAGTTCCCCTATGAGATCAAGGTCAGAATATTCAAGTGATTTTACTATGGATAATCTCCCAAGGAATGAGGAAGACACATTCGTAATCATAATACCTTTATGTTGTTTAATTAGTTTAGTGGACAATTTTGTTTTAGTAATAATTACGGTAAGAGGAGGGTGTTATGTCAAAGGTTTCTCTTTACTAGGAATTTCATTTTTTGGTTGCTTTTGATTCTTTAGATGATATTCTAGGAGGATAGTCGACTTGGGTCCCAATTGTAATTCATTACATTCTAAAGAGGGAGGACAAGAATCTGGAGTTTCCAGGATTTCTAGAAATTGCATAGGCATGTTGTTTGTGTTCGGATTTGACTATGAAGGTAGTTGAGGCCATAATGGAGGTGGATCATTTGGGGTTACTTGAAGTGGCACTTGTATTGGTGGTTGTTAATGAGGAAAATTTCCCATCTATTTATTGATCAGTTTAGTGGCACGCTACCAATTTTGAGAACATATTGGTCCTTGGGTGGGTTGATTTTCGCAATTGGGAGGGTATGGGTTATTTGGTAAATTCTGCCATGAGGGTGCGGGATACTATTGATTTGAGAAAGAAGGACTATAAAATGACTGGTTTGTATAGGGTGATGAACGGTATCTCTAAGGCTTAGAAGAAGCACTAAGATGTTGCTGACCCTTCCAAGTTAATCTAGGAAACTTCTCTTGAGAAAAAAATATAGAGGGATCCTACATCATACTTGGTGGGTGATTATGCCATTGTCATCATCGTGCCATGAAATATGTTGGATCTAGTTCTTCCTCAACTTCCTTGAATACATATTTCAATACATGAAGCAAGGGGAAATGATCAATCGAGTGATCTTTGGTACATATAACACATATCTCAATTGTTTCCAACGTGAATTCTTTGTGACTATGCCTTTTCTCACTACAAGGACAGAAAATGGCTAATGCCTCTTCCACTTCAGCCTGCTATTGTTTTACCTGTAAAACCTCCAATTGTGTTGTCAATGTACTTAGGATATGATTTCTAGTATATTCTAAAATATTACCAATCTTTGCTCATGTAACTCCTATTGCAACTTCGTTAGCTCTGCGGAGAGGATCACGACTTCCAATCTTAGTTTATGTAATCCCATGTGAACACCCGATACACAGTTTTACTATATAGTCATATTCTTCTTTATAAATATGACCCCACCCCATTAAATTGAGCGTTTCTATCCATTCATCCTTCATACCTCTAATTAAAGAATTTTCCAACACATCCCTAACTAAAGTTATATATGTTGATCTTTGTAAATTGTATTGAAATATTTTAATATATTCTTCTAAGGTTTCATCTTCTTTTCATGTCATCTTGAATATTTCCTCCCTTATATCTCTGGATCGGTAATAGTCCTAGTATTTATTAAGGAAGGAAAAATTGTTTCATTTGATCCAGTGAATTAATAGTAACCCCCCACCCCAATGCCATGAACCATTGCAATGTTTGTAACTTTAAATTAGAGGGAAACAATTTTAATTTTTAGGGGTGACTAGTATAATCATATCCTCAACATCAAACATCAAATTAAAACAAAAATGCATCGGGACCTTTATGGTTCATCCCATGGAAATTTGGGAGGTTTTAAAGTAGGATAACCTCCATTGGTGCATTACACTGTGGATCAACGATGGGATATTCTATGGTCAAGGTTTGCATTCCTATTACTGGGTTTCCATTTCATCAAATATATGTAAATAACCTTCAGGAATCCCATAGTAAGGAGGTAATAACTAGAAAAATTTAGTATGATGACAGGGTTCTAGGCCTTGACTAGGTCGTATAGTACTTCTTAAGTTAGGAATTTTAGTTTCTCTTCTCTCAATGGGTGTTGCAGGAGATTCCTACTCATAATGTTGAGATATAGTTCACTTTTCTCACCTGTTCTTTCCCTAAGGTTGCAATAATTCCCATCACCCTTTTAAAAGGACTAAGATGCCTATTAAGTGTGTCTTGGAAGCTCTGCTCAAATCCAAAGGTTTTATCATGAATATTAACATTAGCTGCAGCATATGACTCTATTACTCGAGGGGAAATAATAGTAGATCCTTTCCTAGATACTGTTTGGGGACTTACCAATGCTTGAGACTCTGCCTTCTGAATCATTTTGTCTATGAAGGTCATTCTACCAAGGCCAACATGACCTTGGCTTTTGGTATTTTTCGTGTTGGATATCTGATCTATCTCTACCTTATTCCTAGTTTTAGGTTTCTTTCTAGTCATACAAACTAAACAACCTAAACGTATCATTTGAGGGTGGACACCACGACATGCCTTTTTATTTTATAGAGTGTGTGCACAAGTTCTTACCTTCCGTCTTTAATACCCAACCACCAAGGATACAACTAGAACTCTATTTGAGAAACTCCTCGAAAACGACACCATAATGTTGATCCAATTAACTATTCCTAAATGACAAACTAATTAGTGCACATTAGATTGTTAACCTGAGGTCTTGTCTGTCTATTCAAGGTTATCTGAACATTTTATGCAAGATAAATGCTAGTATGACTAATCACTATTTCCCTAATGGAAAGTGAAACTGCAATGATTAAGGAATCAACTCATAATACAATTGAGAACTCTGCTTCGAAATAAACCAAACCATTAAAATCCTCAAATCCTAAATACTTTTTGTGGGAAACAACAGAGGAAAACCATCAAGAACTGAATTGTTACCTAAGGAATAACAACTACAAAATCAAAGAAACAACACTACATAATTATATTATCGAAATGAATTTTCTATAGTAAGAAATAAAAAATAATGATTCTATGACAATGCGTGGGAAACAAAAATGTTATAACAACAATCCCAAATGAAGCATCTAAAGTAAATCTGACTCTGCAACAACCAACTATAATTTCTATTCAAAACAGAACATGTGACTTGAAAATTAATTTAACTAACAGAAAATTGTAAATTGAGAAAAAATAAGTAAACAAATAACTACAAAGAAAGAACATAATGCATATTTAATAGTACATATGAAGACAACATTGCTTCCAGAATCAAGCCCAAATCACCAGAATCAAACTGCGTATAAAAGGAATTAGCACAACAGATTAACTCTGGATAACAAAATCTTTCATTGAATTACAAAATATTGATTAAAATCAATGTATTCTCAAGTTCAAAACTTATGTCAAAATTATTCTTGTTGAACAACCTCTCTCAAGGCTAAATTCCTAACCTTTATACTGTCATTGTAGAAGATAAGAACAATAAATCTATTTTTTATAAAGATAAATTCTGAGAATCTGAAGATTCTAGGGATGCTCATTTTAAGCTACAAAATGTCTAATATTTCTAGATAACCAAGTCAGAAGCCTGTCCTTAATCAATTTTCTTCAAATAGGATTTAACTCCATTCCATTAGCCATGATTGGTCAGGTCAACATTAACCTATCTGATCTCGTATGATCAATCCAAGGAATAACATTAGGTGCTAGCTCATCGATATATTGCTATTTAAAATAAGGATCCAACCATGAAGAAATAATGCTTTTGTGATCAAATCATTTCATAAAGGACATCAAATAATATAAATACATTAAACGCTTCTAGAATCCATATTACATATATTATCATATCCTAAATTCAAGAAAGACTTAAGAAAACAATATAAGAACTAATAAATAAGGTCAGGAAATTATAAAAATTATGAGGCCCAAAAATTATTGAAGGTCCTAGTTCCCGAATCACTTTGTGAATCTTCCATCTTTGGTACAACAAATTGATGTTTGGATTCCTATAAAAAATTCCCATGTTGGAGGACAATAATAATTATACAAAATGAAATCCTAATTTTTTGGACATAAGGACAATAGAAACATCAATTGATGATGATAGATTGAGTTACCTCAACTGTCAATAACCCAGAACGCTCGACACACACAACCATATCTTTAAATATAATTCTTGAATTTCAAGAAGTAATTAAAATATGCAGTCAAAATAATAATATGTATTCATTTTTTGATAAAATCCATGAGTGACATTTCTCTCACCTTCTAACCCTTGTTCTCACCTCATCCAATTCACATGGTATTCACTTATCAAATGGCACAATAGGTAAGCCAAAATAGTCATTCAAAACCTAATATGAAACCCTAGAAGTACGAGCTATAAATGTTATGAAATTATTTCATAATGAAATTACAAAATCCTGCAGGTGCTACGAAATGATTTCGTAGCGCTCCCAAAAAACTATCTTGTCAAATTCCTGGAAGGTGAAAAGGCTTGACCTTGTCCCCAATCTATTCTCCATAGCCTTGAGTCACTCATTAACACCATATATTGTTTCACATGCCTTTCTCCATCATATTTTCAAAACCATAACACATTTTCTAATCCAAATCAAACATAAGAAGGGTTTCGATAGCAATCAAATATGGTACTCTATTTTCTATAAAAATGCTCTATTCACTGTAAATAACACACAATCACTAATCTAGAAGACAGAGAGCATTCCTCCATGTGTTTGGAAATAACTACAACACAATAACAAAGTTGCATGACTAATGCACACAATAGTTAAATTCACAGGGTAAAGTATCAACCGATAGGGTTTAAAAAATTGTATACCAGCAACAAAAAACATCTATAGTGCATATGTGGTGATACCATGTACCAGAAATAATAATGCATATCAATATTTAGATAACAACATATCCCAGACACAACATCAATAACTATGACAATAATATGAAGCTACAACTTCATACACACAGAGTTAAATATGTCTATATCTAGATTGCACTTAAACCAAAGCACTAATTTGACATAAAGGTATACAACTAGGACACATTTGGATTCCTACTATAAATTGACCTTACAAGTCCAGATTTCTAAAGACAATAACGTGCAGGAATAAAATTTGATTGCAACAATTTACAAATAAAAATTGATTTTCCCCAAAGATGAGCACTTCATTAATCATATATCGACGAAGAAGTAAACTACTAGAGAGGCATATAAAAAAATTTCCCATTAAGAAAACTCATACATGGATTAAATTGGATAGATATATAATGTGGGCATGTGTAGCCCAAGCCTCCTAACCTCTGCCTCTTCTCCTGGTGCTGGAGCTTCTCTTCTTCTCCTCCTCTTCTGCCTCTATTACACACTCTCTTTTCAAACACTCTTTCTCTTTAAAAGTAAAGCTAACATGGGAGAACCAAGAGTCACAAGTTGAATCATTTCCCTTTGTCCACAAAATAAGGGAAACTAAAACCATATTTACATTAGGAAGTAATTCCTCCAATTTATTCCAAAAACAAAGTCACTTCCTAAAGGAAATATTTACAATTTCTTACAAAAACATTTAAAATTTCTCTTAGCATCATCATGTGACCATCTCATCCCATTGGCAAGATTTTGGTCCAATATTCATCGAATTTTGGTCTCCATCTATGCACTTACATAAGACTCCCAAGGTACAAAATTTATGAACTCCTAGTCATATGCTTCTAATCTTCTCATAATAACTTCAACTTGTGAGCTACAACACACCTCTGTAGTAACAATTATCCACCTTGCTACATGGTACCTCACCAAAATTTCTCCTAAGTATAGGCCTTTGGCATCTTCTTGGTTGTCTTCTCTAAAACCCTTCGAGCACTCCTTGCTCTAAGATACTGCACATATCCTCACCTTCACATACCGTCACCTACACAATGAGCTTAAAATATTATTAGATATTTAACCAACTTGTACCTTTTTCTATTGCTTCTACTACGAACTCTAACCTTTACTTGTTGTCGAACTATTCAAAGTTGCTAATACATTGATAAAAAATATCCTCAGAATCATTGGTTTTCAAACTACACCTTCCTCCTTTCTGTTTGACAATTTCATCTTCCAATTCAGTCCTGGCATGAAATTTGTTGTCCAGGCTACTCATCAAATATTCATCTAATTCATCCACTATAATAACATCATCATTAGCATCCACACACATGTTCATCACCCTTAGGTTGTTCTTCCATGACTACAAATAAACTCGCTTGAGATTTTCCACCAACTGAGCATTTATCTGTATCTCAGCTTCACCTGCGACAAATTCCATTTTACTTTCTTCTGGAGACACCATATGTAACCCTCACCTTCCTCATATTTCAATAAAAGTCCTCTCATCATCTCTAATTGTAATTTGATTTCAGCTACTTCTCTATCAAGTTAGTCATGACCTGATATACTATGGCTTAGTTATGAACCTTTACTATGAATCTCAATAGTCCCCAAACTGCTTCTTCTATGATATTCTCTCTGCTTACTATAAGATGCACACAAGCCACTGCAACAAGTTGATTCCATTAACCTATTTATAAATATTGTACTAAGCTCTTCCATGCCTAGTCTTCTCCTATTATTTCTGTTGAATCCTTCCTCTTGAATCTTCATCTAAGCACTTTCTACTCTTCTGGCTTCTACATGCAATTTTCTCACCTTCTTCCTCTAAGAGCTTTGTTTTTCTTCCTCACTTTCTAGTACAAGGTTCCTTACCATCATCCTCAACTACAAATATTCATCACTGCTACTTGTAATCAACAATTAATCCACAATTGAGTAAAAAAATACCATTATCTCCTTTCCTAATATTCACTTGAGCACACAACTTCCATTGCAAATTTCTTCTTACTACTGTCATCCTTTTGTTGTTGCAAGCCTTCCTTTTAAATTAGCACCATTACTCCTTCTTATTATCCAACCATAACTCTGGTCATCTTGACTTTCTTGTATCAATTGTTTCACATGATTTAGTTATGCCCTAACTCAACCATCTTCTTCTCAAATGCTTCATCACTTATTCCTTTGAGTCCAACTTCTTTGCCACTTTTCTTATTTCACTTGTTACTTTCCTCTAAACCCTTGCTATGACTAATAACAATCATCTTCATCTCTTCTTCTTGTGAACTCTCCTTATCTATTAGTGAGCTGAAACAAGCCCTTCTTTTCCATGTAAGAATTCTGGTACTTGTAAACCATAGGAATTCATCCTCTTGGTAACTTCCCTTTTCTAGGTTCTTTCTAGTATAACCTCTTCTTGAGCACTCTTGCTCCTTCATTTTCAAAGTTGTTGGCTACTACATCTTCCACTACTCACTTTTCTTAGTTTTCGCAAGTTTACTTTGCTATTGGGTTTTGTCACCATTTCTTTATCTAAGATATTTTCTTGCTCCTTCTCCTTTGACGTAGCTTACTTAATATGGTAGGTGCTACCAGTTTAGTCTTCCTAAGGATTCAACTTGTCCTCCTCTTGTTGTAAGGTTCTTCTTCTTCAACTATTTGTGACAAGTCTGTTGCTTGCCTCAATACCAAGTTCTATGCTTGGTCTCTTTCCTTCTCCTTTTCTTTATGCCTTTGTTCATCTTGTTTGAAAATTTTCATCCTGGAACAATGCACTTCCTCAAGATGTAAATTCAAAAATTTATATCTTGAATTTTCCCATAAATAGTTCAAACCCTCATACAAGACTTCCTCAAGGGTTCTTCCCAAATTATCTCCTACTATAAGTTTTATCATTTTTGTCTTGTATTTTTGCATTAATTCTTCCAAGGTCCCTTATGCTTCTTACACATCCTTAACTTCTTGAAAGCCTACACACTCATCAAATCTTATCCCTGCATTCATCACTTCCTAATTTTATGCTTCTCTAGTAAGTCCAATTTCCAATATTTTTAACTCATTGTAGGTTTTAACCTCATACAGAAAATTACCTACATACGAATTCTAAAACACAGAAAATAAACAATGCAAAAGCATAACACATAAAACACATATACACAAACATTTTACCCTCGATCCCAAAACTGGGACTACCAGCTTAATTTTTCATTGCATTCCTTTGAATGTTATAATACATATTTATACATGCCGAAGCATCCAATACCATGGACCGAAAACCATCGCATCCAAAACCTTGGACCAAAAACCATCACGTCCGAAACCATGTGCAAAAAACATGCACAAAACCATAGGTAGGTCCGCGCAACCTAATATAGGGTCCAAAAACAAAATTTTCTAGGGCGCTGCCCCAAACCCCATATAGTGGGGTTACCTGTACCCCTCAAACCCCCTGTGACTCCCCTCGCTACACAATTGGTGCAACAAAGGGGGGGCTCTGCCCCCCTTCTAACCCCTCAGTTAACTACATGGGCTAGTCGTGTTGAAAATAATACTGAGAGGGGTGGTGAATCAGTGTTATCAAGTTAATTATTTTTCATTTCATAATCAGATTTGCATACGCCACTTCAGTTAGTGAAAACGGTCTATATACACAATTGCAATTAAGGAAACTCATGTATAACTTGCAGACTTATAATTTAATTTATTCTTCAAATATTGATCATTAATTTGTGTGTCAGAAACATATAAATAGTAACCATGGATAGTAAAATAGAACAGACAGTCGCACACAAGAACACAAGATATAAGGTGGAAACCTAATGTGTGTGAAAACCACCTGCTGTAATTCATCTCTATCTTCTTTCAATTAGAAACTTCTTTTTACAATGTTTCTGTATTGGTGAGGTCTTATACCAGTACATAGGATTCTACCTGTAGAAGGCTACAACCTTCTCTCATTTTCTAGCTTCTCCTGGAAGGGAGTTACAACCCCCTTAGCTCTTGTACTAGCTGATGTATTGGTACGTAGGTGTTGACCTACAAAAGGCTACAACCTTCTATTTTCTTCCAGGGACCACATTTCATAAATTTTCAGACTAGATCCATCAATAACAATAATCAACCATCAATTACATCTGCATCAATCAATCTCCTTTGCTCCAATCAAAACTAAATTAAACAATTACTTCTCTGGAAGCTGTAACCAAAATACAGTAACAGTAACTAGAAACCAATCCTGAACCTAGAACACTGCAGCAATAAATAGAAGTAGCTAAAACATATTTCATGAGATGTACGCTACTTCAATATGTAGAACCTGTGTGCATACGCTGATGTATTAAGGCCAACCAGCGTATACGTCATTTTGACTTACTGAACCAGCATGTATACATGCCTCGGTATAGATCTATAAAAGATAATTTACCCTTTTCACTTATTCAGACATCAGTTATACCCAGATTATCAGATTTTTAAATCAAGTCATGCGCCAAATATAACAGATCAAAATCTCATATAGATATTACTATTCAAGCCTTAAGATCTTGACCCATCAATAGAACTTATCCTTCTTCTAGGGCTCAGGTTCCTCCTTGGTTCAGATCCAGCTGTGCACCATAACCCAATTCTAGATCTTGCTCTTCATAAGATATTCAATGCTTGAGTGTATGCCTTTGCCTAATGATCTCCTTCCCCTTTTATAGTCTTAGGCCTTACTCAATACCATGGTCCAAAATCATAGAGAATCAATACCATGGACTCAATACCCGGCTTTAACACTTCGGATGAGATACCATGGTTCAAAACCATAGGTTCAAATACCAAGGACTAAATACCATGGACCAAAAAATAAGTTTTCCCAGATGTACGCGCTTTTCCTTGCATGAAAGTGCATGCATACATATACGCGCCTTTTGATCGTCGAACCCGCGTGTATACACAACTTGGTTAAGAGGAACCTACATATATCTCTTTTTCCTTCATTCTGAGAGCCTGAACTATGATCTATCATCTGAGTGAGTTGCCATACAGGACAACACCTGTGTCATAGTGCCAAACCTGTGTCATAATGCCAACAAGTTGTGTAAAGAATATAACAAAACCCAACATTCTCCGACTTGTTGTTTTCTTTCCACAGGGGGCCACAAGAGAGCTTAGTCATTTATCCAGCCCTGCAACACCCATTGTTTCTCTACACCAAGAGAACTTCTCAGAGCTCACATATTTTGTCAATGCATCTGTAGTATTCTTTAAAGTGTCCACCTTTACCAGCAACACCTTTTTGTCTTCTATCATATCCCTCACAAAGTGATACTGAACATCAATGTGCTTTGTCTTTGAATGATATGCAGGGTTCTTCGCCAAGAAAATTGCACTTTGGCTATCATAGTCTATCCTTATAGCTCCCTATACTAACCCCATATTTGAACACAATCTCTGCAACCAAACTGCTTCCTTGCTTGCATGAGTGGCTGCCATGTATTTTGCCTCTATAGTTGATAGTCCACTATAGATTGTTTCTTACTCATCCAACTGATTGCACCTTCAAATAGGTTAAAAACATACCCACTTGTAGATATTCTCTGATCCAGATCTCCAGCCCAGTCTGCATCAACAAAGCCATGAATATCAAACACTCTGTCCAATCGTAGTCTTCCTTAGTAGCACACACCATAATCATTAGTGCCATGCAAGTGCCTGAAAACCCACTTCATTATTGTCCAGTGCTCCTTCCCTGGTTTTGACATAAACCTGCTCAATACTCCAACTACATGTGCAATGTCTGGTCTAGTACAGACCATCACATACATCAGGCTACCGACTGCACTTGCATATGGAAAATGGGACATGTCCTCTTCCTCTTCTTGTGTCTTGGGACACTATTCAGCAGATGACTTTACACCTACAAGAATAGGAACCTTCATCGGTTTACTATCCTGCATATTAAACCTATGCAATATTGTCTTGACATACTTCCTCTGGTTTAACCAGAGTTTCTTCTTTGTCTGATCTCTTTTAATTTCCATGCCCAAAATATAGTTTGCAGCACCAAGATCTTTCATGTCGAAGTTGGAGGACAAATGGGTCTTCAAATCCTTGATAATTTCTTTGTCATTTCCAACCAGCAACATATCATCCACATACAAGACTAGATAAATAACATGGTCACCAATTAATTTAAAATACACACAGTGATCTGCTTTGCTTCTGGCGAAGCCAAGTCCCCATATAAATGTATCAAATTTCTGATACCACATCCTTGGTGACTGTTTTAACCCATACAGAGACTTATTTAACTTGCATACTAGTTCTTTCTTACCCTTCACCACAAAGCCTTCAGGTTGCTTCATGTAGATCTCATCTTCTAGATCCCCTTGAAGAAATGCTCTCTTCACATCCATCTGTTCTACCTGAAAATCAAAAGCAGCAACAATAGATAAAAGTAATCTAATAGAAGTTACCTTGGGAACAGGAGAAAAATTATCACCAAAATCAATTCCCAGCACCTGAGAATAACCTTTTGCTATCAATCGAGCTTTTTATTTCTCCACCTTTCCTTCTACATTTGTCTTCTTATTGAACACCCATTTGCTTCCAATGGGTTTCCTTCTAGCCAGCAACTCCACCAGATCCCAAGCCTCATTTTTGTGCAAAGATGCCATTTCATCAACCATGGCCTCTTTCCAGAGTTTTCCATCCTCTGAATCTACTACTTCCTTCATAGTTCTGGGATCATCATCAGTAATAGATAAAGCAAAATTTGAATAGAAAGCAGATGGACTATACCTTTCTAGTTGCCTTATTTCTCAAACTGATCTTCTCACACCCGGAGTTTGTGGATTTTCTTCTTCTGATTCCTCCTCTATTGTAGAGTATGATTCTTCCTTCTTTAGATAAACTCTATCTTCTTAGGTTCCTTTGGTTGGAATTCATGTTTAATAACATATTTCACCTCTCTGAACACCACATCTCGGCTGTACACAACCTTCCTTGTTACTGGGTTCCAAAGCTTATAACCCTTTATACCATCCTTATACCCAATAAATATGCACTTTTCAGATTTACTATCTAACTTGGTTCATTTCTCCTTTGGAACATGTACATATGCATCACATCCAAATACCTTTAGATGTGAAAGAGAGGGTTTCTTACCAATCCATATCTCTTGTGGAGTCTTATCCTCCAACGCTGATGAAGGTGATTTGTTGACCATGTAACATGCTGTCTCCATCGCCTTTGCCCAGAATTCCTGTCCTAACCTGATACCACTGAGAATGATTCTTGCCCTTTCCATCAATGTCTTGTTCATTCTTTCTACAACTCCATTTTGCTAAGGTGTATATGGAGTAGTCTTCTTCCATGACATACCACACTTCTTACAGAATTCTTCAAATTCCTTACTGTAAAAATCTCCACTGTTATCTGTTCTCAGCACCTTTATCTTCTTCTATGTCTGGTTTTCCACTAGAGCCTTAAATTCTTTAAACCTGTCAAAGACTTCAGATTTCATTTTAAGGAAATATATCCATGTATTCCTTGAGAAGTCATCTATAAATGATACATAGTACATAGACTTACCCAGTGATGGAACCTTCATAGGTCCAAACACATCACTATGCACAAGTTCTAATATCTTTTTCATCCTCTTACCACCAGAGGGGAAACTCACCCGATTCTGCTTCCCATATACACAATTTTCGCAGAAATCAAAATCCAAAGAGCCATTACTCATACCTTCTACCATACCTTTACCAAGAAGTATTTGAAGGCCCTTCTCTCCAATATGTCCAAGCCTTTGATGCCACATCATGGTCTTATCTTTAGAGACCACTAGATTTTCTGCTCCACTTTCAGGAACCACAAAACTGTTGCACCCATCAACAACAGTGCTACCTTGCAGCTTTTACAGAGTTCCAATTTGAACTACCTGCATCAATACAAGTGCCCCCTGAACCATCTTGCAGGTATCCTTCTCGAACACTATTTTTACACCTACATCATCTAGCTTGCTTACAGAAATCATATTTTTGGCTAATGTAGGAATATGCAAAACACCTGGAAGTGTTCTAACCCTTCCACCTTGCAACTTCAAGTTTACTTTTCCGCAACCAATGATTCTATCCTTCTTGTCATCCCCCAAGAAGACATCACCACCATCATATTTCTCATACTCGTAGAACCACTCTCTATGGGGAGTGAAGTGAAAGAATGTACCTAAGTCAATAAACCATGCCTCATGATCTACATGTGTACTTGAAGAAGCCAAGTACACATCCCCACCTTCATCTGAGGTGGTTTTCGCCTCTGCAGAAGGAGAATCATCAGATCCATTTCCTTTGTCAGGAGCTTTAGATTTACAGTCCCTTTTGTAGTGCCATTCCTTTTCGCATTTCCAGCACACCACCTTTACAGGTTTTCCTGGATATTTAGATCTCCCACTCGATGACTTATTTTTGTTTCTATTCTGGGACTATCCTCGTATAGACAAGGCATCACCATTCTGGCTCTCCATATTTTTCCATCTCATCTCCTCTGTCAACGAGAATGAGACTATTTCATCAAACTGCAAGGAAATTGCATTGCTACCTATTGCAATAACCAGACTATCCCAAGAATCTGGTAGAGAACACAAAAAACTAATGCACTTATGTTCATCTAAATTTTTTATATCAATAGACGATAACTGACTTACCACAGTATTAAACGCATTCATATGCTCTGTCACCGAGTCTCCATCATTCATCCTCAGCTTATACAGCTTTTTCTATAGGAACAGTTTATTCACTAGAGACTTAGATTGGTACAAAGTCCGTAACTTGCCCACAAAACCTTCATTCTAGCTTCCCCTGATACATTCAACAATATTGAATCTGAGACACACAATCGTATTGCACTCTTTACCTTCCGATCCAACTTCTTCCATTCTTCATCAGATACTCCCGTTGGTTTAGTACCCGGATCTACAACGATCCACTAATCTTTATCCACCAACAGATCTTTCATCTTGAGTTTCCACAACTCAAAAATCTGACCATTAAATTTCTCGATCTCTATATTTGCACTGATCGCCATCTTCTTTCACTACCAGAATCGATCCTGTAGATCTCCCACTGAATAGGGTCTACCACAGGCCCGAGTGAAACTCCTTAGCAAAAAAGGCTTCCCTTTGAAGCCAAAATAGCTCTGATACCAAATGTAGGTTTTAACATCGTACAGAAAATTACCTACATATGAATTCTAAAACACAGAAAATAAACAATGTGAGAGCATAACACATAAAACACATATACATAGAGATTTTCCCTAGATCCCAAAACTGAGACTACCAGCTTGATTTTTCATTATATTCCTTTCAATGTTAGAACACATATTTATACATGTTGAAGCTTCCAATACCATGGATTGAAAACTGTCGCATCCAAAACCATGGACCAAAAACCATCGTGTCCAAAACCATGTGCAAAAAACATGCACAAAACCATAGGTAGGTCCGCCCAACCTAATATAGGGTCCAAAAAAAGAAGTTTTCTGGGGCGTTGACCCAGACCCCATAGAGTGGGGTTATGTACACCCATCAAACCCCATGTGACTCCCCTCGCTACACAATCGGTGCAACGAAGGGGGGGCTCCACCCCCCTTCTAACCCCTCGGTTAACTACATGGGCTAGTCATGGAAAGAATATAACACAACACAACACTCATAAGATCCAATGATTTCCCTGTGATCAACAAGCTTCAAATTGGGAAAAAAAAAATATTTTTTACCTTTTTTCAGACTCTATGTCAGTCTAACCTTTCTATAGCTTTAGTCTTCATGCATCTTGCATTCTCTCTTCTTTTCTTCCAAAGCATCTTGTATCCTGCACTAAGAGCTATAAAACTAAAGAGATTTTTGTGGCTCTGATACCACTTGATGAAGATAGATTGAGTTACCCAAGCTACCACTAACCTTAGACACTCCACTACCACTACCTTGTTTTTAAACCCAATTTTGGAGTTTCAATAACTAATTAAAATATGTAGTCAAAATAAGAATATGAATTTGTTTTTTATAAACTCCATGAGAGACATTTATGTCAATTTCTAACCCTTTTTATCACCTCATCCAATTCACATGGTATTCACTTTTCAAATGGCACAACATGAAAACCAAAACATGCATTCAAAACCTAATATGCATACCTTGAAACTACTCGTTGTAGGCACAGTGAAATGATTTCATAGCATTGTTACAAAATCTTGTAGGCGCTATAAAATGATTTTGTAGCTCTCTAAAAAAATGGCTTTTTGAATTCCTCGAAGGTAAAATAACTCGGCCTTGTCCCCAATAAATTCTCTATGGCCTTGAATAACTCCTTAACACCATATATGATTTCATAAACATTTCTCCATCAAATTTGAAAAACCATAACATATCTTCCAATCCAAATCAGTGGCAAGAAGGGTTTTGATAGCACTAAAATAGGGTACTATGTTTTCTATGACAACTCTCTATTCATTGTGAATAAGACATATTCACCACTCCAAAAGAGAGAGTACATTCCTCCACATGTTTGGAAATAATTACAACACTATACAAAATTTGCATGACTAACTCACACAACAATTAAAGTCACATGGTAAAATATCAATCAATTCAATGGATTACAGGTTCTCAAAAAATATATAGTGGCAACACATAGCATCTACAATAAATATGTGGTGCTAGCATTTACCAACAATAACAACACACATCAATATTTAGACGAACAACATATCCCAAACACAAATGCAACAACTAGAACAACAATATGAAGCTACAACTTCATATGCACATGGGTAAATATGTCTAGCTCCAGGTTGCACTTAAACCAAAGCATCAATTTGACATAAAGGCATATAGCCATGACGCATTCAAATTATTACTATAAATCAACCTTACAAGTGCATACTTTTAAAGATAACAACATGAAGGAATAAAGTGTGATTGCAATAGTTTACAAACAGAAATCAATTTTCACCAAAGACCAACACTTCATTAATCATATATCGACATAGAAGTAAAGAAGCACAAAGGCATCTAAATAGTTTGCTCATTAATCAAATTAATGCATATATTAAATTGACAAGATATGCAATGTGGGATGTGCATCCCAATCCTTTCGACCTCTGTCTCTTCTCCTTGTGTTGGAGCTCCTCTTCTTCCTCTACTACACAATGTCTTCTCAAACACTCTCTCTTTAGAAACAAAGCTAACATGGGTCAACCAAGAGTGACAAGATGAATCGTTTCCATTTCTCCACAAAATAAGGGAAACTAAAACCATATTTACACTAGAAAATAATTCCTCCAATTTATTCTAAAAACAACCTCACTTCCTAATGCAAACTTTTAAAATTTCTTACAAAAACATTCAAAATTTCGCGCAACATCATCATGTCACCATCTCATCCCATTGGCAAGGTTTTCATCCAGTATCCATCGATTTTTTTGCTATGTCTATGCACTTGCATCATAAATAAAAGTCATTAAAATGAGTTTCTCCAGTTTTTAAAAGATCTTTATCTATAAGACACTCTCATACTGGAGGGAAAAAATAATTGTATAAAAATAAAGCTTAATTTTTTAGACATGAATACTATAGATACATATACAAAATCATTGAAATGAGATTCCCTTTTTTTTGTTTTAAACTTTTCCTATAAGACACTTTGACATAGAAATAGAGTTATTTTTTTCTGAGATTTTTTTTTTACATAAACCATTTTTAAAGGATTTATAATAAAAATTTAAAAAAGAGAGGAAATAACTCTTGCGATTGGCTTTTTTGTCTTTTCTTTTAAATTAACAAATTATAATGAATATTTTATCATAATTTTCCCTGATTCTTTTTTAAAACTTTTTCTATAAGACACTCTAATACAAAACTAAAGCTTAATTTGGTGTTTTTCAGTTGAAGCATTACCTTTACCAATAATATCCAATGATGAGATTGAGAATTGAAGGTCTTAATCCCTGAATCACTAGGTGAATCTTTATTTTTTTTTAATTAACAAATTATAATGAAAGACGTTTTACCAAATTTTCCCTAATTTCTTAGAAAACATTTACTATAAGACACTTTGATACAAATCTAAAGCCTAATTTGGTGTTTTCAAGAGAAGGCTTACTTTTACCAATAATAACCACTTATGAGATTCACAACTCGAGGTCATAATAGTTGAATCACTCTACAAATATTATGTGTTTATATATATACTTCTCATACAAAAGTATTCAAATCTCAAATTTATGTTTAATTTCCTACAAGACACTCTCATGCTAGAGGACAAAAATAATTATAGAAAAGTAAAGCCTAATTTTTCAGACATAAGGACTATAGATGCATCAATCAAAATCATTGAAATGGTAATCCCTATTTTTCTTTGAAAACATTTCCTATAAGACACTTTGATACAAAAATAGACCCTAATGTTTCGTACATGAGGACTATAGATACATGAATCAAAATCATTGAAATGGGATAAAGAGAAAATAAGTCTTGTTTTTATTTTTTTAAATTAAGAAATTGTAACGAAAAATGTTTTATTAAAATTTTCCCACTATTTTTTTTAACTTTTCCTATAAGACACTATGATAGAGGAAAATAATAATTATACAACAGTAAAGCCTTATTTTTCATATATAAATACTATATATACACAAATTAAAATCATCGAAACAAATTCCATAATTTTTTTTGAAAATGTTTACCACAAGACAGTCTGATAAAAGAATAAATCCTATTTCGGTGTTCTGCAGGGGAAGGAACATAAATACTATAAATACATCAATCAAAATCATTCAAATGAGATTCCCTAATTTTTTTGAAACTTTTCCTATAATACATTCAAATAAAAAGATAAAGCCTAATTTGGTGCTCTTCAGTGAAGGCTTACCTTTACCAATAATAACCACCTGTGACATTGACAACCCAAGGTCTTAATGCCTGAAACCCTCTATAAGTATTAGGTGTCTATATATATATATATATATATATATATATATATATATATAGATAACATAAAAAGGACTAAAATTTGGAACAAAAAATTGGTGATTAGTTATTTTTATGTGTGGAAAGTTCATTAGAATTCTATGCCTTTAAATAGGCTACATTATAGAATAATACCATGGGAAAAATCATGGGTTGTGAAAATCATGAGTCAAAATGTTTACATAATGGTAAATTTACTATTTTATCTTAATTAAACAATTTTATTTTATTTTATTTGATAGGCTACATTAAAGAAGAAAACCATGGAAAAAAACCATGGATTGTGAAAAACATGAGTCCAAATGCTTCACAAGGGTAAATTGACTATTTTATTTTAATTAGATAATTTTATTTTATTTTTATATTATTATTTCTTGTTTATTTTTTTGTTTTATTATTATTTTTTATGTAATTATGTTGAGTCAAGATGTTTTATTAATAATTATAACTATCAATTGCTCCAAAAATATGCAAAGGTACGTTGATAAGATCATTAAAATGGAACGAGTTCATAACAAGCATAAATGACTTCAAAACTGAGCCAAATATGTCATATTGTAGCTGAAAGCTTTGAAAATTTTGAAAGGGTAAGGTCACATAGAAAAAACACAAGTGAGTACAATTCAAATATAAACAATGGAGGTAACATATTTAACTACTAAACATGGCTTCTTTTTCTTGCAAGCAAAAACCCCGCACTTCTTGCCAATTCACTGTGAGGCTCCTTCATTTGTTGAGCATTCAACAAAGAAAAAAAATTCTTGTGATTGGAATTAAGGATTGGTACAGTAGATATGTGATGAAATATCAAAATTTAACAATAAAAAGATGATTCTTATAAGACATACTCACCAAAATTAAGACCAACTATTAGGGCATAGAGGTACTAAGTTATTCATGGCTCATGTAGTATCAAGACATAAAAAATACGACATCTAGTAGAGCCTCTATATTGTTGGCTAAGTATGATGTTTATGGAAATCATAATCCATGATTGTTAATGAGAAACTGGGTGCAAGTTTTGCATCACTGCTAATGAATGAGAGGTACAACATTTGTTGCAAATCATTTCATGTTGGAAAATGTGTTCTAGATGGGTAGTATCCCTTCAAGTTGGATCTGGGGTTCTCAACCTGTTCTTTAACATGCCCACTTGATGTGTTGCAGAGACTATGTGAAGTGATACAAAGATTATAGGTGATGCCTTAGCTATTGAGGTTTAAAATCAAAGTTTGGAATCCAGTGTATCATTCATTTTCTTTTAAAATACATTTGCGCATGTAAAAGGAGGTGAAAGATAAGAGTATTTTTTATTTTATTAAGAGTTTATCATCAAATATTGGAATCAAATTCATATCTTTTTGTTAAGCTATCTAGAATCCACAAGAAACCAGAGAAACTTTGAAGATAGACATGATTGTGGGTGGATCTGCTAAAAGTCCAAAAATTGATTGACTCTTATATTGGCACTTCCACATCTTGATTTACTATATTGTACATAGATGCATGGGAAACTTACCATCCCAAAGCAAACCTAAAGAAAGGTTTGGTGTGGGTTGCCAACCATCTACATATTTAATTGGGTTTACTCACATACATAACAAACTCATTTTCCCTACTGTACTGTACATGAATGCCACACAACCATAAAATTTTAAGGCTCAATAGTATTACTCAGTGACATTATGGATGATGAAATAGTAAATTTACAGTTTGAGCACGACAATCAAGGATCCTGGTGTAGGTGCTTCTGTGGCATTCCTTCTTATGATGTCTATGATATAGCTAGTGAGAATGAACACATGATTGTGGTGATTATTGGCATATTGTACTCCTACAACTACCCAAATTTTGCTTAATAAATGATAAGTTAAGTCAATATTATGACATTTCCATCTATTTAACTCAATACCTAGAGTATTATAGCATTTTGTGTTTGCATATGGCTAAGTTACTATGCAATGATTTATGAAAAGAATTGTTTCCCTTTGATTGATACTCATTCCAAGGAAGGAATCCCTTTTCATCTTATTGGAGACATTAACAATAATTTTAGCACCTACAGTTTTGATTCCATAGTTGATAGAAGGGATGGTATCACCAGCTTCAGAATTTTAATATTTTGACAAGGACATTTTGTGAAACCATGGTTTAGCTAGACCAATTTTCTTAAGAGTGTTGATAGAATCACTCAGTGGTTCGATAGAGCCTTTCTAGTGTCCCTACATCCTCAACTTATCCTATCTCCAAAGTCCTAGCCACCTTGCATCTATTTTCATTGTGTGGAATTTGGTCCCTTGGCCACATTAAGTCACAAGTTGGATCCTTTGATTGTGTTGCAACACAAAATGACAAGGTCAATTTTTTTAACCTTTCCACTATACTTGCTGATAACCTGCACATTTTTTCATCTCAATATAAGAACTAGCAGTGTTGTTTACTATGAGATGTCTTCAAGAATTGACTTATATGCTACAGGAAGAGTAGTTGACCTATTTGTTGAGGGTAATATCTATTTTTAAAGGGAAACAAGGTTGTTTCTCAATATATTATTCCTATATCTAAAATTTCTTCTCTAGCTCTCATGCCTAATTAGCAACAACATGAACAGAAATGTTACTCAGTGGCAGATGATGAAATAATAAATTTGTAGTTTAAGCAAGGAAATCAAGGATCATAGTGTGTGTGCTTTAGTGGAATTCTTGTTTATTATGTCTATGATATTGGTGGTGAGAATGAACACAGGACTGCGGTGACTATTGGTCATGAACCTATTGAAATGGACATATATAAACGATTCCATTTGATTAATACCCATTCCGAGGAAGGAATCCCTTCTCATTTTATTAAAGCCATTAAAAATATTTCTCCTACCTAAAGTTTTCATTCCATAGTTGACACAAGGGATGGTATCGTCATCTTTGTGATGTAGATTTTGATTCTAGAGTTGAGACAAGGGGAGGTATCATCACCTCTGTGATGAATTTCATAACAAGAAAAGATTTACAATAGAATTGATGCATAACAGGCCAAGGAGAAATAATTATATGAGTATTCTTGGTTAGAAAAGAACCTAGAAGGTTTTCAATTTCTCTTGATCACATTTTAGACTTTTTTTTTTGTGAATGCCAGAGGAAAATATCTTTAAAACTCAATTCTAGAAAAATTTTATATTCATTCATCTACGTATTAAAGGCACTCATAAAGTCCAAACAGTTCAAATCCGATAAACATGCCATGTGGAAAGATTTAATCTATTTGTTAACCTTCAATATGACTCCTTCGTTATATAACATTTTTTGATCTACAATGTCAGTATTGGGATAATTATTTCTTTCCGAGAAGAATGTATTCCTTGTTTGTATGCTCCTATTAAACTACCAAAGTTTTTGAGATATCATAAACTATAAGAAAGTTTAAATTTCCTTCAATGTAAATGCATTGTTGTTAACAAAGTGAATAATGCAAAGAAAGACATGTATTATAGCCATGCTAATTAGCTTCTAGTCAATATGAGCTCATCACATAGTTAGATGGAAATATTATTCCTTACCTTAGCTGGAAGGAAAGGAACTCCTTACATGCCCAAGAAGAACTAACTCAGGTGAGACCTTTGAGAAACAACTTTGAGAAGGATTGACCATTCAACAATGAATGAGTAAGGCTGGCACGGGAACATTCTAAAAATATTTCTAGAACTTTCACATAATAAACTAAACAAATATAGGAATAGTAAGTTCCAAGGAATGTACACCTAGAAAACTAAATTTTTCACCATAGACAAATTTACTAAATAAACTACAAAGCCATGGGCATGAATTGCACAAAGATAAATGGAATTGATATACTTAAGTAGAATAGTTAAGGAGGAGTGGAACATGTATAACCATATTTTTAATAATAATAAATCTTTTAACATAAAATATTTATCTTAAAATCAAATTATCCTATCAATAAGGTTCTTGCTTCTTGGAAAAGCCACATCTATAAACTCCATTATTGATTGCATTATATACCCAGTCATTGACCTCATCAATTTGGAACTGCAAATGAGGTGGATATAGGTCCACCTATGGATATTTTTCTATATTGTTAAACTCCGAGTTCAACATGTAGGTGATCTCAGAGCTTTATTGTTCATGATTGTTTTGTTATTTTTATCCCATAATAGTTATAGATTCGAGTTAGATGAATGAATAAAAAAAAATATAGACGTATATAGGTATCAACATAGAAGATGACAACTAACAAGGTTTTGTAAAAATGTAGGGAAGTGATATTGAGGAGTTGCTTATACAAAGTAGTGTATTTTCCACTGTAATTAATGTTATAAAGCTCATAAAGTTCTCATGTAGTTTTGGATACATTCAATTTATTTGGATCTTCCCCAAGATATTCATGTTCATATGTTGGGAATGTCCAACCAAAGTGATCCTCACCCTCTTTTGTCCTTTCCCATTCTGGTTTTACTAATTACTCAACAAGAATTATTGAAAAGTAAATTCACAAAGTAATAGATTACTCAGCAAGCATCTTTAAAAATGGTGAGATTTTACAAAAAGAGATGGCACTATGACACAAATATGATCCTCTAGTCCCTTCAACTTCAAGAAGGAATAACACCTAGATGACCAAGGTCATGCATAGGATATGTACAGGTGGTATTTACCAAACTCAACATAGAATTCAAAGGAAGTATCCCTTGAAATGAAGGAGTGAAAGGTATATGTTGTGAATTTGAATTCTCCACTATCTATAATCTGAGCCAATGAGGCTCTAGTAGAATACTGAACCACCTGTATGATTTGAGAAGGTCTATTTTAATAATAAAGTGAAAAAGAGTTATGATTATTCTTGTGTGTGTGTTATTTTTATTTAACATGCTTTTAATACCTATTGGTCTGTAGGACCTATTTCTCTTAGAATTGAAATCACGAAGTCTCATTTACCCAGAATTCAATCACAGGTTAAGAAGCTAATGGAAAAAAGAAGAAGAAAAAGGGACAAAGATAATGATTGATGAACATTTTTTTACCTATTTGTTAGATTCATAATGATGACATGTGAAATTGATCAATGTTAAGAATAAAAGACAATAATCACAAGCGAATACTGATAGCCCAATCCTTTAAGAGTAAAAAGGGATTCCCATTTAATGTGCCTTTATATACATTGAAGAACCTTAGAAATAATTAGATGTCATGTTAAATTATAGTCTTGTGGATGTCATAGGGGGCTCTAGAAAAAAATTGGTAGATTTCATGTGAAAGGAGAGTATCTAAAACAAGAATCGAAAAAAGAGGAAGTTTCCCAGCTTTAGTCTGCACAACAAAATTTGGGATTGTTTTGCCTATCGTTAAACATTCTTTAGGTTGCAATTTTTTGGAAAAATGATATGCAACTCTTCAAGAGGGTGGTATTAAAAAGTAATGTTGTGAAGTTTTTAAGGCCATACTTGAAGAATTCCCACTATTGTAGGAGTTGTAGAGGGGTTTCACTGTCTATGAACACCTTGAGCTATAAGGTTGAGGACATTACCTCGTACTCTCTTTAGAATTTAGAAGGCTTATATTTTATACCCCAAGTCAAATTTAAAATGTTAGGATGATCACCTGCAACCTGATGGAAAGAGTCTCGTTTTTATGGAGACTATTGATCCTATGTGCAATTTACAAAATGAAGAGGGTGAAAAAGGAAGATAGGAGGCTAACAGTTTTGAATGAATATGTAAAATGACAATTTCATGGCTTAGCTGATGCATTGCTTTGATGTTTTGTTTGGATATGTAAAATTAATTTGTTACGTAGTAGAAAATACCAAGGTAAAAGATTTTTAGGAGAAAAAAATTGAGAAACTATATGACAATAAGCTTAGATTGAGTGTGTTGTACAAAGTTTCCCCTTATAAAATTTTGGAAAGGGTGGATTTCCACAGTAAATCATAACCATAAAAATGATTTTCATAAAAGTGATTGCCTAGATAGTGAATACTCATTGGTATACACCCAGTTACATTAGAATTGGAATATTCAAAATACCACAACATCATCTCAATCATTCCAAGGAATATCAGTGTTGCTGCATAGCTTTGAAGTTGTGATATATGATTTCCAAAACACATGTATTGGAGAAATTAGATAAGTCTAAGAATAAGGTGGACTAAAGGAAAAAACCCATATAATTTCAATAAAGGTGCTAACCTTCCTCGAAAATAACTTATTGGATTGTTGTGCATAGTCCTACCACCGATAACACTTCCGTTCAGTTGTGGATCACATAACATAAAATAAATGTGGTACATGCCAGACTTTGTGATATAGATGATATCTCACTTTGGGTAGGGTTTCTTCTATCTGAAGATTCAAAAGGTTTAATTGGTGCTAACTTTATGATATTTTCCCCTCTCAAGAAGTTTTACTCCAGCAGATTGTGTTTACAACATGATTGAATTTGAGGTAGTGAGACTGGATCCCTTCCATGGGACAAAGAGTACTACCTGTATTCTCATCAAGGTTCCTTCCTACACTGAAAAGATACCTTGATCATCTTACTAATAATGTGGCTATTTCACGGCATTAATAATGTAATATAATAAAAGATAACTATTCTAACTCCATTCATCCATTTGATGTAGTTTGTGCTTGCTTACTACATATTCACTCCACTTCACCCAAACTTTTCTAACTGAAGTAATTATTTCCTAGCACTTTTTTGATGGTACTAGACCCACCAACATGTTAGGGGATCTCCATGGAAAGAAGTCCCAATTAGACCGCAGACCGTTTGGTGTAGGAGTCCAAACAGTGGGTCGTACGGTATCACCTTGATCGTTGTTTCACACAGAGGCAAGTAAGATGTCCCTATTGGTAGCAAGGGTGTGACAACTGCGGTGAGCCAAGGAAGGTGCATGAACGGTTCTAACACATGGAAAGTGGGATGAGTGTGCCCCTTGGAAACTTGTAATAGTACTCGGCTTGAAAGTGAACACATGAGCGAAGATGCATCACCAGTTCTAAAGCAAGGTAGTGAGCAATCGAAAGTGATGGTTAAACCAATCAACACATTTCAGTAAGATTCATACATACTTATACAGAATAGTCCATACATGCATGCATAAGAAAACAAATATATATATCATTTAGAGTAAAGAAGATAGCTGGAAGACAATACGACATATGCATGAAACGTGCTAGCTTTGTTATATTAAGAAGTGTAAGTTCTAGTCATACAATACATCCATGTCCACCCGCTAGCCTCGATAGCGAAATGTTACAGCCACAACCGCCTGCTCCTCCAAAGAGATATACTAGCTCTGTGCAGTGGAGAAGCCAAGGCTCATTATAATATTGTCCAAGCTTTCTCTAAGGTACTCCTATCAGAATCTTGGATGACCAAAATCCTATACAATGAGTTATGAGGTACTATTTATAGAAAAGGGTGGGGTGACCCTTGACATTCCCCTTTGAGACCCTTCATTTATCCTCACGACTGTTCAACTACTCTATGACTGTTACATTCAACTATCGACACTTGAACTTGCACTTGACAAGACGTTACATTACAATGCACATGTGCCCATGTGAGACAAAATGGCTTGAAAAATCCATGCAAGACATCATTGACACTCAGATCATTGTGGTGAGACCAACTCTTTGACATCTTTGTGACGGTCGAAGGTGGTGAGCTAATGCCAAGCGTTGTCCTCTATGATGGTGTCCATGCACTCAATGGTGACATATTGTTGAAGTGAATTCTTGTCTTCATTGCATCTAGGTGCACTGATATGGCTCCTCTATCCAGCTTGTCTGATAGCATGTGCATGGTCATCCTAGGTGTGATCGGATTTGCAACATGTTGATGCATAGTGTCTACTGTGCTCTCCAAGTATGTGCTGGTGGTAATGTACATCACTTCTCAAAATACATGTTCAGTTGCAGATGGACTTGCTTATTCTCTTCACCTTGGTGAGTGTGCCAAATGGGTGGGATTTCATGCATTTGTGCAATGAGATTCATGCCGCTGAATTCCCCTGCATGTGATCAACAACACTTCTCACCTTGTCTACTCTGTGCCAGCTGCTGGTATGGATTTATAACTTAAACGGGTGTAGTTTCATCTATCTGTGCATGTTGTGCCCCTTGTTGTACCTATTCCTACTACAACTCATTCTCTTGTCTATGTAGCTCCTATTCTTCCTTGAGTTGTTGTTTCATCACGTGCAACTCCTTCTCTATTCTGTTCTCTTACTTCACACAATCTTCATGTTGTGTAGTCACCTCATTTCCTGAGCCTCCAAAGTTTCTTTCATCACAATTGGATCTGCTTGAGCTTGCAACCTTTTTCCGCCTTTGTGTTTTCAACAACCTTCCTCTTGCATTCGTCGCGTGCAAGTGTGCTACCTTCTGCTACTACTAATGGTGTTTCTCACTGTGATATTGTTACCATTTCATCTTGATATCCTTGTCCATGAACAACTTGAAGTCTTCATAGATAGGCAAGTTCATAGGCACTTGATTGACTGCATCCTCAGTTGCACTCTTAATGGTGTCTTTGACTCTGCTCTCATGGAAGTTGTTGTACCTATGCTGCTAGGAGGCTGATGAACACCTGTGATGCCTAGAGATATAGCAACACTCATAGCAAGAAATCTGTGTGACTGATCGTGAAGGTTGCGCAATTTTTGTCGGGAGGTCGGGAGACCGGCTGCCAAAACTGCGTAAGTCACATTCCAGGTAGTTGAGAGGTTGAATGAATACTAGAACTGTGCAATGCACAGTGCAACCTGGCCTGATGAGGACTGAAACTAGGCAATGTACAATTTCAGTCAGTAGTGACATGCAACTAGCCAACTGCATTGCGCAGTATCTGGGGCCAGCAGGACACTGCCTCCAAGAATTGTGTAATGTAAGCCTAGAGGTCAGTGCTGGGCCAAAATTGTGCAATTTCTAGAGGGAAGGCAGAGCCTTCGCTTCCAGAAATACAAAGTACTAGCCGGGAAAGGCATGGCCTAGGCCAAGATAGCCTAGATCGGTCGACGAGTGACTGAAAACATGAGAAGTCTTGATGCATGGTGAGATGAGTGCAAACAAGAGTTAATTATCATTCATGCAAACAATAAATGCAAGATTCAGAAAATGGGAAAGAATGCATGTGTGTGAAGTGAGTAGCCGCAACAATGATCATTCGTGCAAAACAGTGTCATGCATGCGACAACAGTGAGATGCAAATGAAAATTGAAATGATGCTTCTACAAGCCAACATACATCAAAATGACATCAAGTGCTCACTGAAATCAAGTAGATAACACTCACGTGAAGCAAAATATAAAATGTGATAGAAACACAATGCAAGACATGAAAAGTGAGCTTACCCACAAAACAACTGAGTTAAATGTGTTGACAACTCCTAGATGCAATGTGGGATGTTAGAGCTACAAGGACGATGTGAGGAATGAGCTATGTAGCATCCAGTTGATGAGTATCCATAAAATCGAGGTTGTGACATGCATGCCACAAATCTAGGAAAAGTAACACTTGGCGGGAGGTTTCTGAAATAATCCTTGCATGTAACCTCCAGCTTCTAAAAATAGATCCCTGAATAAAGGGATGCCTTTGCATGCTGCCTTGGGAGAGGCAGTTCATGCATGCAAATTAGATTTTCTTAGTCCCGGAGGGAGCCAGTTAACCTGAAGGCATATGCAACAACCTGCCTGACTGATGGGAAAAATTGTGCATTTATGGGAGGGAGCTAGGATGGATGCCTGGAAGGATTACACAATTTTTGGGCCAAGTAGCTAATTGCTACCTAGAATTGCACAATTTCTAGGCTAAGCAGCCCTGCTAGGACAGGTTTCATAGTTTTTCTAGTGAAGCTTCACAGGCAGAATTGTGAAACTCTGGAGCCCAACGAGTTGCCCGTCAGCTGCAAGGAAGTTTGGTTCGCCTGCACAATTACGCAATTTCTTGAGAGAGCTTCTCAGCCTATAGGTGGACCATATTTGGAGGAAGAACCTATAAGGGGGATGCAACAAGCTATCTTTCACATGTTGGTAATCTGCTAGAAAACCATTGAAGCTCATGTATTTTATAGTGCAAGACATGTTGTTGAGGATGGTTGGTAGGGAGGCTCCAAAATATGGAGGTTGGCTATAGCCACTACAACACCCGGCGACACAGTGGTAGAACTCCAGCTCTCTGAATGGACCTTCTTCGTGAAAAGAAAGTCTAACACCTTCAGAAGTATTGCTTAGTTCTTTATTTGTCTTGGTTTCCACACTTGCTTGATTGTAAGATGTAGTATCTGCCAAGCCCTTGGTTAGTCAACACACATTCCAAGCCAAGTCAACACAGTTGTTTCAATTTGGGATGAGGGGTATATTGGTGCACAATAAGTATAATCATCAGAGTCTTAGTTGCATCTCTTGTGTTGCTTCACTGCCAACATGCCTGGACAGTACCCCGACGGAGTCACACAGGAACATAAGCATCACTTCACTGCTAGCGAGTCTAGTCAGTACTCTGGCAAAGTTACTTGCATCACCTCTTTGTGTAGGAAACCTTTCTCTTATTTTGGCTTATTCATTTTTCAATTTTTTTGGAAATTTTTCACTTTTTCATTTTTTTGGAAATTTTCACTTTTTCATTTTTTCATTTTTCATTTTCATAACTGTGCATAGCACTTATTCATTTCAGATGTGGAAGAGGGATCCTGACTTATTGAGAGAAGAAGAGGTTGTTCCTTCAGAGAAGTAGTTTACATATACCTCTAATGCACTTGTTAAGGTTTTTCCCCTCACCTTACTCTACTTGATTGAGGTGACAAGGATTAACCCAAAAACAACCAACTAGAGTAGGTGATAATAGTTAGCACACAAGCGTTGCGTTCTCACCAAGGTTCACTTCAAACAATACGTATTTTCCATTGATGTATTATGGAATGAAGACAACAAGTTCTTACATAAGAGAGTGGACAACAAATAACCAAATGTTGATAGTTGTACAAGTCTTCTTGTACTTTACCTAGCTTGTTTCAAGAGTCACACACAGCCCATGCAAAACTAACCTATGGACAAACCAAGCAAACAAACCAAAATGAAAAGCAAGCAATAGAAGAAAATGTGAAAGCAAAGCGTGTAAGAAAAAAACAAGCAAGTAAACAAACACATAAAGAAAGAAGAAAACAACTCAAAATAAAACACTACTCCTACTTCGATGCTAACAGTGCATGGGCCTGATCATGTGAAGTGATATTTCCAATGCCGACATCGGTGCATTGGTCAACCCATGTTGGTGAATGCATGGTTCACGAATAAGATAGCTATGCAAAATAGCAAAAAAGAAAGATATAATAGTGAAGACAAACACACTTCGAGTTTACAAGCATCCATAGAACAAAAATGATTGAAAGCGCATGACATGCACTCTGTGGACTTTCCATGGTGTTGTGCTACACTATGTGCAGATGTCGAGTGTATGAATTCTCTTGACTGTGACATGCAAGGAAACGTGAGAAAGATATACCACTTACATTGTGCAAGTGTTCTTGCTATGTAAGATTCCTCCAGTGCATGAGCGATGGGATCGTGTAGTTTGAGTGGAGGAAGAAAAATCTGGGAATTTGGTTGATCTTCAATAAAAATTAGAGAGTGATGAGGAGCCTTATGTGTTTCAACAATTTCGTGATCAGAAGTGAAACCAACCTCACGACAACGAGGGCTTGACATAACCATCAGCTCGGGCTAAAGTGTCTCGATATGCTGAGGGGTTTTGACTTCGTTGACAGATAGATAATCGAAAACTAGTGCCTTAGATGGATTAACAACGATTAAATCAACATCATGTTCGGATGAAGTAGTAGAGAGATCACGACAACCAAGATCAAAAAATTCAGGATGTTTTTTGGCATCCTGATAATTTGATGAATCATGCAGAGGGGTAGTTGAGAAGTAAGGATGTTCACCCTCTATGCTTTTAGAAACGACAGATGATAGATCGAACATATTTTCAAAGGAAGATGTGTCCTCTCCACAATGTAATGACATACTAACATCCCACATGTCTTGTGAATGATCAGAAGTAGAAATATCTGAAAATGAGTTTTCACAGGGGAAATCAACAATGGAAAAATCACAAGGGATGTCAAGACAAAGCGGATGAGGTGTGGCTGGAAGGGAATCAACCTTTTCCGCGGGTTCTTCTTGATATTTTCGCACACACTCATCATGAGTGATGGCACAGGTTGGCTCCATAACACTAATTCCATTGACAACTTGATCCTCATTCATAGTAGGTGAGGAGCCCAAAATAGAAGAACACAAGACAATACAATCCAGAGGATCAACAAAACCTAGGGACGGAGGTTGAGGGAACAAATCCATGTAAAAACCAATAGGCTTGCATGCCAAATCTACGGAGATATTAAGAGTAGGTGGGGTGGGATAATGTGACATTTCAACAAATGTGCGTGCATAATCTCTCACATCACTTTGCAATGGTGCAGCTATTTGATGAGGTGAAGGTGGACAGTCACTTGTGACAGCAACTGTGCCTACCTATGATTGCGCAACTTCATCGCCGAAGTGTGCTGAGCAGGGTTCGGATATGTGAAGAAGATACATAAATCTTCCATTAAAAAATTCCAAATCAGTATCATCTTTGGGGAATCAATATGCAAGATTACAAAAGCGTATGTGAAACTGTTCAACAGATTCATTTTGTGCTTTTCGTAACTTCAGAATTTCTTTGTTGAGTGCTTTACGGTCAAAATGATTGAAAGCACAGTCTATCTTTGTGACCAGATTAGAAAGAGAATGGATATATTTTACGGGCAGCATGGAACATGAGTGCATTGGGTGCCCTTGAAGCGTGTAAATGAACAGCACATAAGTCATGTATTCATCAAAGATTCCATGTCTTTTGCATGAGCCTACAATGGCGATCGCATGCCTAACCAAGGTATGTGGCCTCCACCATTATATGCTTTATGTGGCAAGTTATACGAGATCTTTTCCAAGATAATGAAGTCATGTCGATAAGACATACATTCCAGAAGAGCAACTCTGTAGTTAATCATGATAGATATGTACAGATTCAAAACAGGTGTGAGGACTCAGCTTGTCATTTGGCCCTTCTTCTGGTGGAAAAATGTTGACAGTACTAGACCCACAAACATGTCAAGGGATCTCCCCGATAAGAAGTCCCAATTAGACTTGAGACCATTTAGTGTAGCAGTCCTAGCAGTGGGTTGTACTGTATTGCCTTGATTGTGATTTTCCACATAGGCAAGTAAGATGTCTCTATTGGTAGCAAGGGTGTGATAGTTGGGGTGAGTCAAGGAAGGTGCATGAACGGTTCTAACACATGGAAAGTGGGGTGAGTGCACCCCTTGGAAACCTTAATAGTACTAAGCTTGAAAGGGAACACACAAGTGAAGATGCATCACCATCTAGAAAGCAAGATAGCAAGCAATCCAAAGTATCAGTTAAACCAATCAACACATTTCAGTAAGATTCATACATACTTATATCTTACAGAATAGCCCATACATGCATCCATAAGAAAACAAATACATATATCATTTAGAGTAAAGAAGATAGATGGAATACAATACGACATATGCATGAAACATGTTGGCTCTATTATATTAGGAAGTGTAAGTTACAGTCATATAATACATCCATGTCCACCCGCTAACCCCCAATAGTGGAACTTTATAGCCACAACCACCTGCTCCTCCAAAGAGATATATTATCTATGCACAGTGGAGAAGCCAATGCTTGTTATAATATTATCCAATCTTTCTCTAAGATACTCCTATTGGAAGCTTGGATGACCAAAAGCCTATACAATGAGTTATGAGGTACTATTTATAGCAAAGATTGGGGTGACCCTTGACATTCCCCTTTGAGACCATTCATCTATCCTCATGAATCTTCAACTACACTATGACTGTTACATTCAACTATTGACACTTGAACTTCCACTTGACAAGACGTTACATTACATTGCACATGTTCCCATGTGAGACAAAATGGCTTGAGAAATCCATGCAAGACATCACTGACACTCGGATCATTGTGGTGAGACCAACTCTTTGACATCCTTGTGATGGTAGAAGATGGTGAGCTGATGCCAAGCTTGGTCCTCCTTGATGGTGTCCATGTGCTCAATGGTGACATATTTCTAAAGTAATATCTTGCCTTCGTTGCATCCGGGTGCACTGATATGGTTCCTCTATCCAACTCATCTCATAGCATGCGCATGGTCGTCCTGGGTGCGACTGGACCAACAACTTGTTGATGCATAGTGTCTACACTGCTCTCCAAGCATGTGTTAGTGGCCGTGCACATCAACTTGTCAAAATACATGTTCAACTCCAGACGGACTTGCTTCTTGTCTTTGCATTGGTGAGTGTGCCAAATGGGTGGGATCACATGTGTGCCCAATATAACATGGATGTTGTTGAATTCCCTTGCATGCGATCAACGACATTGCTCACCTTATCTTCTATGTACCAGATGCTGGGATGGATCTATAACTTGTACGGGAATAGTTTCATCTGTCTATGCATGTTGCGCCCCCTACTGTACTTGTTCCTGCTACAACTCATTCTCTCGTCTATGGAGCTCTCATTCTTCCTTGAGTTTCTGCTTCAACACATGAAACTCCTTCTTTGTTCCATTCTCTGTCTTCGTGAAATCTTCATGTCACACTGTCACCTCATAGCCTAAGTTCGAAAGTCACTTTCATCACAAGTGGATATGTTTAAGCTTGCAACTTTGTTCCGCCACTGTGTTGTCAACAACCTTCCTCTTGCATTCATCGTGTGCAGGTGTGCTACCTTCTATTGTTGTTGATGTTGCTACTCACTGTGATGCTATTACCATTTCATCTTGATATCCGTTTCCATGAACAACTTGAATTCTTCATAGATAGGCAAGTTCATAGGCACCTGATTGACTACATCTCCAATTTCACTCTTAACGGTGTCTTTGACTATGCTCTCCTAGAAGCCATTGTACCTGTGCTGCAGGGAGGTTGATGAACATCTGTGATGCCTAGAGACATAGCAACACTCATGGAAAGAAATCTGTCAGTCGAAAACCAAAACAAACTTGAGAACTGATTTGCAACATACCTATGTGACTGATCGTGAAGGTTACACAATTTTCGTCGGGAGGTCAGGAGATTGACTGCAAAAACTGCGCAAGGCACTATCTGGGTAGTCAGGAAGCTAACTGAATACTGGAATTGTGTAATGCATAGTCCAGCTAGCTTGCTGAGGACTGAAACTATGCAATGGGCAATTTCAGTCAGTAGTGAAATGCAACTATCAAACTCCATTACGTAGTTTCTGGGGCCATCAGGACACTGCCTCCAAGAGTTGCACAATGCAAGATTGGAAGTTATTGATGGGCTCGAATTGCATAATTTATGGAGGAAAGGCAAAGCCTTCACTTTCAGAAATGCATAGTACTAGCTGGGAAAGGCACGATTAAGGCCAAGCTAGCCCAGACCAGCCAACGGGTGATTGAAAACATGAGAATTCTAGATGCATGGTAAGCTGAGTGAAGACAAGAGTGAATGATCAATCATGCAAACAACAAGTGCATGATTCAAAAAATGGGAAAGCATGCATGTGTGTGAAGTGAGTCACTGCAACAACGACCGTTCGTGCAAAGCAATGTCATGCATGCGACAACAGTGAGATGCGAACACAAACTGAAACGGTGCTTCTATAAGCTAACATACATCAAAACACATCACTCACATGAAGCAAAACACAAAAAGTTACAGAAATGCAACGCAAGACATGAAAAGTAGGCTTACCCACAAAACAATTGAGTTGAATGTGATGATGGCTCCTAGATGCAGTGTGGGATGTCAGAGCTGCAAGGTCGATGTGAGAAATGAGCTCTGCAGTGTCTGGTTGATACGTTTTGATAAAGTCGAGGTTGTGACATGCATGCCACAAATCTAGGAAAAACGACACTTGGTGTGAGGTTTTTGAAATGTTCATTGCATGTAACCTCGAGTTGCTAAAAATAAATCCCTGAATCAAGGGATGCCTTTTCATGCTACCTTGTGAGAAGCAGTCCATGCATGCAAATCAGTTTTTCTTAGTCCCAGAGGGAACTGGTCAACCTAAAGGCACATGCAATAGCCTACTTGACTAATGGGAAAATTTGCGCATTTCTGGGAGGGAGCTTGGCTGGCTGCTCAGAGGGATTGCACAATTTCTCCGCTAAGCAGCTAACCTTTTCCCAAAATTGTGAAATTTTTGGGTTGAACAGTCCTGGTGGGACAAATTACGTAGTTTTTCGAGTGAAGCTTTGATAGGCATAATTGCACAATTCTGGAGCCCAGCAGGCTGCCAGTCAGGATTGCGTAATTTCTGGGGGGAAGGTTAATTCCCCTCTAGAATTGCACAATTTCTTGAGGGAAATGCTCACCTTGTAGCTAGACCTAGTCCGAAGGAACAACCTATGAGGGGGATGGAACAAGCTATCATACACAGGCTGGCAATCTGCTAGAAAACCATTGAAGCTCATGTACTTAATAGTGCAAGACATACTGTTGAGGATGGTTGGTAGCAAGGCTCCAAAACGAACCTAAGGAAAAATTTTGGAGGATGGTTGTAGCCACTACAACACACTTTCTCCCATTTTTTCTCAATTATTTGTAAAAGCACACACCCACATCAGGAAATTGCTTAAAGACTTTAATCTGAATTTCCTCTTAGGGTATTTGTTTGGATTTTAATTTGAAAAAGACCACCCTTTTTCAATACCACTTGATACTGCAAACAGAGATAACCAAAATTAGTGATTAGGAAATCATTATGAGATGACCCCTTTTAAATGTGTCAATAATATTTCTTCCATGTAGAAATTGTCCCATTTTGCATATACATAAACCTTCTATTGTAGTTGCTACAATGCACTCCAAAGTTTTGTCTTGCAGTCAAATTTCAAAGCCTTACTTGATCTTTCCCTTGATTGTCGCAAACACTTAAGCTCATTTCACGAGATTTCTCCAAGTTGTTTGAATCCTTTCCCTTGCTGGATTAATTTTTGTCTTTTGGCATGTTTTTCTATTTTTTCATGTTTACAAAACTTTCTGGTGGTTTCGAAGGTTGGTGTTTATGTATACAAGTTCTCCTAGCCATGTAAACATTTTTTACACTCATACGCAAAGTTTTGAGCATTATCGCAGTGTATTCACAGTCGTCCTAAAGTCTATCCCAAGTGTCGCAATTGTCACTTCTTGTCATGAGATAGTCACACAGAGGGAAATAATTTGTTTGTTGCTATGGTGGTCTATGTTTTCATGCCACCGATATAAGCTAAGTGTGTTATCACAAGTTCAATTCAAGTGTGAATCCATCTTCCTCTTGCACATAGCAATTTTCAGAAAATATTCCTGAACGGGAAACTTGGCTTCACCAAGCCCTGACTAAGCTATGCACTGTGTAGTCTAAACCCTCATGGATGTGATCTTTCTTCTTGGAACTACACAGTGCATAGTCACTTTCCTCCAAGGTAGTTGTAGCGCACAATTCCAGAGCCCAGTAGCCTTCCTTGACCCCCAGAATTGCGCAGTTTTGTCTCCTAGTCTGCCTTGAACTACGCACTTCACACTTTCACTCAGAATTTTCCCTTGCACGTTGGAACCCCATAATGCACAGAAATACCAGCCTCTCTTGGTCTCTAGAACTTTGCAAATGTGTCCTCCAATGTCCTACCCTTAGGCGGAGCTCGCTGACCTCAATAACTGCGCAAATCTATCCTCCATGCCTCTCTGTTACCCAACCCCTCTTGCCTTTGAAACTTGCGAAGAAGTGACCTCTGACATACTCATCCTGCATCATCCACTGTTGTCTTGAACTTGGCCACTATGCAATTCCTTTCCCTAGTGGGGAGTATGCTAAAAAGATCCTCAGTTAAGGTTGAATTGTGCTCTACGTAGTCTCAATGATCAAGCTCTTTCCCTACCACCTAAAACTGTACAATGAGTAGTTACTGGACCATTTCCTCTAGCCTGTCACTTTTCACGGGCTCAGTTCATGGATAATAATGCATGATCTTAGACAAGGGATTTTTCGGATTGATGTCATCCTGTCATGAATGAATTGTAGGAATAGGTACACTATCAAGTCATGGCTAGATGATAAACAAGGATAAAAAGGAGGGAAGCATGCATAAAGACTCACTTGTAGATGAACATACTAGTGGGCCTACCTAGAGAAAGCAAAGGAACATAAGTGTGCAACTACATTCCAAGACCGAAGATCATCGAAGACTGTGTATTACCAAGCTATGCGGAGGAGAAGAGAAATCATATCCAAGAACACTTTTAGCACTAACGAGCAACAACTACTTGACATTTCCATATCATCAACCTAGTCCATCTCAATAGTGTCATGTCATGAGTTGTCATATGCCACATCACTGTTGTGGGCCATGTATATTGTAAATCAAATGTACTGTAAAGCGGAAGTCTAATGGACACACATGAATATGAAGAGTCATGTAAGTTGAAAATTCATAGGAAGTTGAACAATCATGAGGGCAGTCAAAGTGTCCCAAGGGGTAAGCATCATCCCTTGGTTATATATACCCCCTCATTGTGTGAGAAAACAACTTTTCACCTTCGATCCTCCAACAAGGCATTAGAGAGACTAGCTAGTTCTTTAACGAGCAAGGAGTGGCTCAAATGTCACACTATTGGGGCCAGTGGTGTACAATGTAAATATGTGTCTTGGAACTTTTGCTTAATAACATAAGCCTTTTAAGGCTGGCATGTTCTTCATACATGACTTATGAATGTTTATAATAATATTTTGTGGAAGTTTGTATTTCATGTTTTCTTTCACATGTACCAAGATGGTTGAACTATTTCGGTTATTTTAGTGCTTATATTTTTGAGAATGTGCTATAATGGTTGTTATTGTTGTGCCATCCTTGAGGAATATTCCACAGGATACTAGACACATTTTTGCTTGCTTATTGGTTATCATGACCGTCACATTTGTTGTGGAATATTCCACTGGATGTTAGATGGATCTTCCCTTTTTTGTTGGTTGTAATGATTTTTGCATCCATTCTAGACAATTTTGCTAGATGCTAGACATGTCCTTCTAATTCATGCATGTCTCTTCATGGGTGGTACTATTACCTCTCACTTAGAGGCTCACTTTTTTGCCCCCTTTTGTAGTAAGACAACCCAGAAATAGTTGTGATGCACACTCACCAGGCACACTCACCTTGCATTTCAAAGATACCATTGCATCACTCTCTTGTGTTAAAATCTAGAGCCAAGGAAAATATTTTAAGGATTCGACAACCGGGCCTTTATACTAGATGGGACTCCTACACCAAATAGTGTGAGGTCAGATTGGGACTACATATCGGGGAGATCTCCTAAATGTTGGTGGGTCCAACACAATTAGCATTTATAGAGATAGAAGGGGGCTAGCCTGTATTTTATGGCTGATTGTCCCATCGACCCCACTCATCCATCGTCTGGTCGAGGAAGAAACACTCACTCTATCTCCCCTACTCGTAATTTAGAAGTTCGTAACTCTTCACCGCCTGGGTCTGAACGTGAACTCATATATCATTAACTTCGGGTCATCCGCCCCATCACCTGTCAATTTGCAAAAGTTGTTGGATTGCTCTTCCGTATTATCAAATGAAGAATAATACCACCACCACAGGAGTAGTCGTATTCTTTGTTGAAGAAGTAGTCCTCGCCACTCTTGAAGAACTAGAAGACATTGTTGAAAGGGAAGATGAATCTCCACTCTTTTACGAAGGAGAAGGAGGTAACCGCTTAATCATAGGTTCAACTTCTAGCATGAAAGGAAGAGAAGAAGAGAAGGAATAAAATAAGGAGGAACCATCAAATTTGGGAGAAGAAGAGGAGGACAATGAAGAAGAAGACATGGAAAAGAAAAATATGGATTGGATGACTCAGGGCCCACTAGAAATTCCCAGTTTCCTACAAGATGCTGAGGCACGCAGAGAGAATTTTGATGAAATATGACCCTAACAAGACAGTGAAGGCTGAAGACCGCTTCGACAAATTTTACCTACATCTGCAAACATTTAAGGTACATTATGATGATGTTGCATGCATAATTTACCCATGCACGTTGGATGGTAGAGAAGTTGTATGGTATCGTAGCCTTCCTCCAAAATCCATCTAGAATTGGAGGGGATTCAAAAGGACCTTTCCTGAAAAGTTTGCTGAAGACAAGACCCCTGCCATGTTATTAAAGGAGGTGGGTAGTATTAATATGGAGCAGAAGGAAAAAGTTAAATATTTCAATCAGAGTTTCAAATGCTTCTTGAACAAGTTTTCAGATGACACAAAACCTCATGACTCCATCACCATATACTACTACACTTCTTCCTTGCCGACAAGTATTGTGTCATTTGTAAAGCGAAATACGAGACCGACATTGATAGAAAATTATGAAGAAACTATTATCGTTGAGAAGGACTTGCATGCTATTGGAGTCATCACAAATGATGAACCCACAAAAGACTCTGAGGACATGGGAAGGAGGTCTCAGACCTCCGTGAGAAAGGCTAAGGAAAAGGATCTGAATGATCTTGAAAGCCTGACTTGTCCTGTGAACAGGGAAAATTTTAAGGATGGAAAATGATCTTGAAGTTTAAAAACATTAGCGAATCCCACTAGTCCATAATATGAAAACTATAAAATGTTTATTGATTTATTTGTAAAAGTATTCAAATTTATAATTATTTTATATCTACTCTCTATATAAAGTTGGGAATTTTTAAGATAAAATAGTTTTATATTGTAAAATTACGGTGAACCATTTTTATAAAAGAAGGAAATTGGCAAATCTTTTTTTTGGAAAAATCATGGAAAATCATCCCACCTACGAATATTAGCCCCTAAAATTTTCCATGCCCATGAATTCCATACCACTGAAGTGGATGAATTCAAACAAAGGCAACATCCTAGAACGAGTTGAGAAAACTATTGGATGCTCTGATCATCTACAAGGTGAAAAGTTCAATGTGGGTATGAAACTTGGTCCCTATGAGAAAGAAGTTTGTGAGATCCACCTATGCATAGATTTCTGCAATCTCAACCACATCTCAGACAAGGACAATTACCCTGTGTTGTGCATGGAGCAAATACTACAAATAGTATGAGGGGCCAAAATGTTTTATTTTCTTGATGGATTCTCAAGTTACAAGCAGGTTCTGGTAGCAGATCCTGACAAACTAAAAACTACGTTCCAAATGAAGTTAGGCACATTTGCATTTCAAAGAATACCATTTGGGATAGCCAATGTAAGTGAAACATTCCAATGTGTGATGGACATCCCCTTTTGTAGGCTTATTGGACAAAGCACAGTGGTCTACCTTGACAATGTGATGGTATTTTCCAAACAGAGTCACACCACATGTGCCATCTGAAGAAGATTTTTGACCGATGCCAAAAATATGGGATATCCTTGAATCCAAAGAAGAGTATGTTTACAGTATCGGAAGGTAACTGCCTAGGACACATCATTGCTAAAAGTGGGATCAAGGTATACCCAGATAGGGTCAATACTGTCACACAGATTCCCCTCCCAGTGAACCAGAAAGCCATGCAGGCTTTCTTGGGGAAGATCAACTTCCTTCGTAAGTTCATCTTCGACTATGCCTAGACTATTAAACCAATACAAGTGATGATCAAGAAGGATGTAGTATAAAGGGGATAAGAGGGAAAAGGACACATTTTCCCATATAAAGAAAGATATAGTAGAAGCACCCACGTTATACAACCCATACTTTGGTAAAGACTTCTTTCTCTACTCATTTTCTTCTAGAACCTCTCTTGTTGTTGTGCTTACTCAGAATGAGGAGTTCAACAATGAATGACATATCTCCTTCACGAGTGCAAGTGTGCAAGGAACAAATCTCAACTACCCCTCAGTGGAAAAACAAGCTTATGTAGTGTATAAGAGGGTAAAGCACTTCATACCCTACCTATTTAAAAATGGTTGTATTATCTTTGTTCCACACCCAGCAGTGAGATCATTGCTTATTTAGCAAGAATTGGGTGAAAGAAGGGAGAACTGGATGACCAGATTACAAGAATACAATATTAACATCAAGCTAGTTCGCACAATCAGGGGTGATGGTCTCTGAAAGTTAGCAGCAAAATAAGTTAACGCAAAAGAGGAAGAAGAAGAGCTCGTGAGATGTGAGCAAGAGATTGAGATGTACAATGTTGAGTGAGCCTCCCCCACTTCGGATATAAACTCTCAGTAGACGGATGTGCGCCAATACCTTAAGCATGACACTGTTACCTCTCACTCCTCTATGCGATAGAAGAGGGCACTATGACTTAAATAATTTTCATATCAGTTGGTGCATGGGGTGTTGTTCAGGAAGCACCACAATGGAGTATTGCTTAGGTGTTTGGAGGAACACAATTCAGAAAAGGTGTTACCCGATGTCCACGATGAACCAGCCAAGGGAAAATTTGCAGGAAACACTAGAGCACATAAGGTCATGCAGGCCAGATTCTACTGGCCTACATTATTCAAGTATGCTCATTCATATGCCCACAAGTGTCTAGTTTATCAAAGGTGTGCCAGCCGAAATTAGAAGTTAGTAGCCCGACTATAGCCCATTGTAGCGGAAGAACCTCTTCAATAGTGAGGCTTGGATATCATTGGGGAAATTTTCTCGCACTCATCAGAGAAACACCATCATATTATATCTTCTACAAAAAATTTCATGCAGTGGACGGAGGGAATTCTGCTAAAATTGGTGAACGATCAGGAAGTCATCAACTTTCTGCAGTGGAACATCATCTCTAGGTTTGGAGTTCCTACATCACTTGTTTTTTACAATGCAACATACTTATCATAGTTAAGAATTTATGAATTTTCATTGGCAAATGGTATTATCTTGAAACATTTAGCTAATATTATTTACGGGGGAATGGTATTCCTGAATCCACGAATAAGAACCTCATATGTGTCATCAAAAATACCAGATTCTCTGAGTAGTGAAAACGACAATCTTCTTTGCTGAATGCCTTACAGCTTGACCTATTCATGCCTAAACCTTCTATGGACACCTCCCCTTACTTTCTTGTGTATGAAAAAGAAGCCATACTCTTGTCAAACATCTACTTTCCCACTCTCCAATTATCCCAAGAATCCCAAGGAAAGCCATGTATTTTAGTTTAGCATAGGAAGGAAAATTTCCACAAGCTAGAGGAAGAAAGGTCGAAAGCAAAAGAAAGATTTTCAATTCACCAAAGTCATATCAAGAGATGGTTTGATAGAAAATTTGTAGGGAAGAATATATTTAGTGTGGGTGACTTAGTCTTAAAGTGGGATAAAGCCCATGAGGACAAACACAAACACATTAAGTCCTAGTCCTTGTGGATTGGTCCATACACAGTCCATGAAAAGCTTGGCCAACACACATATCATCTTCAATAACTTGATGGGAAGATTGACTGCCTCCCTATTAATGACCAAGACTTAAAGAAATAATTTCAATGAATATCTGGGGCTACGCCCCACACTATGTACATAGTCTTTTGTTGTTTGTTGTTTATGTCTTTGCTCAATTTTTTATTGTTTTATTTTGTGAATAAGTGTTGTGCCTAACTACTTTGTGGCTCCTAAGTGTGTGTGTGGCTGAAGTATAAAGAGTATTATGACACTATAGAGCTTAGCTAGTCTTTTGTCCATCTTCCTTATGTTCGTTGCATCTTTTGGCCGATGAAGTTCTGACATAAAATATGATCCGTCCATAAGAAGAGTTTTGGTTCAACCATGAACCCATGTCTAGTCCAGAAATGTCATGCCTATACTCAGTTTTCTGCTTTGGTGTTTTCAAGCCTATCCAACTAGTAGAATGGAGAAGGGGAAGATCTAAATGAGAAAACCTAAATCAAATGTCTTTATATGCTTTTCTGAAGGAACAACCTATCTTGCTCTCAACAATTTGGGATCCCTCTTCCACCCCAAAATAAATAAGTGTTGATGCACAGTTCCCTTTAAATAAATAAATAAAGTCGAAAGAAGAGAAAATCTTCCTGCATAGAGAGGTGAAGTAGGAAACCCCACCGGGGTACTATCCAGACTCGGTGGCAGCAGAGAAATGTTCGTTTTCCTGTGTGACTCTTCCAGGGTATTGTCTAGGCCTTCTAGTAGCAGAGAAACACTGGATATGGAAAACTATACTCTGAAAATATTAAGCTCATGAGATAGACTACCCTTCCCAACTCAAAATGTTCTGATTATGTTGAATCTTATGTTGTGTTCAACTAACAATATATAGAGGGGACTATGTCTGTCCATGGGGTAAGTGGGGAAGCCAAAGTAATATGCATGATGAATCAATACTCCCTGAAGGAACAAGGCCCTCCAAAGAAGAAACTAACCAAGAAAGAGAAGTTGGAATTCAACCAATGTGTCACAAAGTGTTGTAGCTGCTACAACACCTGCCAAAATTTTGGTTGGGACTCAAATATCGGAGCCTTCCTTGGTCTTTCCCTTGGTTGTTGCAAACACTTAAACTCATTTCACGAGCTTTATCCAAGTTCTTTGAATCCTTTCTCTTTTTTGATTAGTTATTGTGTTTTGGAATGTTTATCTATTATTTCATGCTTGCAAACCTATATGGTGGTTTCAAATGTTGGATTTTATGTATACGAGTTTCCTAGCCATGTAAACATCTATCGCACTGATACAATTTTTTTTAGCATTGTTGCAGAAGTGTCATCATAATCATCCTAAAGTCTATCTAAAGTGTCACACTTGTCACTTCTTGTGATGAGACAATCACACAAAGGGTAATGCTTTTTTTTTGTTCTGTGGTCTATGTTTTCATGTCTTCAAATTATTCTAAGTGTGTGATCACAAGTTCAAGTCCATCAAGAATCCATCTTCCTCCCACACTTAGTCATTTTCGAAAAATCTTCCCAACCAGGAAACTCAGCTTCACCAGGCCCTGACTGAGCTACGCACTCTACAGTCTCAGCCCTCATTAATGTGACCTTTCTACTTGGAACTGCACAGTTCGTAGTCACTGTCCTCCAGGGCAATTGTACTGTACAATTTCAGAGCCCAACACCCTTCCTTGACCCATAGAATTGCATAATTGTGCCTCCCATTCTGGCTTGAACTCCGCACTTCACAATTTCACTCCTTGAGATTTTCCCTTGCCCAAAAGAACCCTAAAATTTGCAAATATCCCAACCTCACTTCACCTCCATAACTATGTAGACATTTCCTCCAGTGTCCTTTCCTGAGTCAGGGCTAACTGACCTCACAAGCTACGAAAATTTTTCCTCCATGCCTATTTTCTTCCCAACCCCCCTTACCTATGAAAAACTACATATAAATAACCTCTTAGGGCCTCATCCCACATCGGCCACTACTTCCTTGAACTATGTAAACTTGACTACCAGTGGCCACTATACGATTTCTTTACCCAGTGAGGACTCTGCTAAAAATTTCCTCAGTCAAGTCTGAGTTGTTCTTTGCACAATATCAGTGATAAAGCTCTCTCCCTTTCACCTGAAACCTTGCAATGCACAGTTACTGGGCACTCTCTCCCAGCATGTGACTTGTCCTAGGCTTAGTTCATGGATAATAAAGCATCATGTTAGACTATGGATATTTTAGATCCATGTCGTCCTGTCATGAGTGAATTGAAGGAAAAGGTACACTATCAAGTCATGGCGAGATGATAAAGAAGGAGAAGAAGGAGGGGAGAATGCCTAAAGAGTCACTTATATCTAAACAGACAAGTGGACCTACCAAGAGCAAGTGAAGGAATAGAAGTGTGCAACCACCTTCCAAGATTGAAGATCATTGAAGACCTTGCATTACCAAGTTATGCAGAGGAGAATAGAAAGCATATATAAGAACACATCTAGCACTCACCAACAAAAACGGCTTGAAATTGCCACATCATCAAGCCAGTCCATGTCAGCAATGTCATTTCAAGTCGTGTCTTGAGTTATCATATGCCACATCACTATTGTGGGCCATTTATATTATAAATCAAATGTATTGTAAAATGGAAGTCCAATGGACACACATGAATATGAAGAGTCATGTAAGTTGAAAAGTCATAGGAAGTTGAATAGTCATGAGGGTAGTCAAAGAGTCCCAAGGGGTGAGCATCAACCCTTAGTTATATATATCCCCTCATTGTATGAGCAAAGGAATTTTCACCTTGGATCCTCCCACAAGGCATTAGAGAGACCAGCTAGTTCCTTGAGGAGCAAGGAGTGGCTCCAATATCCCACTACTCAGGCTAGTAATGTACAATGTAAATATGTGTCTTGGAACTTTTTCTTAATAACATAATCCTTTTAGGGCCAACAGTTTCTTCATGCATGACTTATGAATGTTTGTATGACTATTCTGTGGACATTTTTATTTCATGTTTTCTTTCACATGTACTAATATATTTTAACTATTTTGGTTATTTTAGGGCTTATCTTGTTAAGAATGTGTTATAATAGTTGTTATTGTTGTCCCATCCATGTGGACTATTCCGCAGGATACTAGACAAATATTTCCTTTCTTATTGGTTATCATGACTATCGCATCCGTTGTGGACTATTCCGTTGGATGTTAGATAGATCTTCCCTGGTTTGTTTGATATAATGACTGTTGTGTCTGCTCTGGACCATTCCGCTGGATAATTGTTATGAATCCAGCGCAAGAAAAGATAGATCAACGCCTTAGAATTCAGCCTCTTCGAGGGGGCAACTTCCTTTACATTACATAAATGAACAATTCTTTGATGATTCAAATGACAAAACCTCCTTTCTATATATAGGAGTCTAAGGAGTCAAAATATAACCCAGCCGACCTAACAATAATAATATAAAGCCACAAAAATAACAATAGAGGGATTCTATGGGGCACAATAATAACAATATGGGGACAATAGGGGCACAACAATATTAATAAGGGGTATAACTACAATAGTAATGGGGTAATCACTAGTATTATAGGGACCCAACATGCCCCTCTCCTTCAAAAAAAGTGTTTTCCTCAACGCTTGAGTAGTTCTAGATACTTCTATATAAAATTCTCATCCTCCCATGTGGAATCTTCATCGGATAAGTTCTTCCACTTGATAAGATACTTCGAAATTGATCGATTTCATAGCTATCGAGTTCTTGTTTCTGTGACTGCTTCTGGTTCCAATATCTTTTTTCCTTCCTCGTCAAGTTCTGGCAATATTATTTGAACTGGAAGCTTGTCGCCTATAACTTTCTTTAAACATGAAACATGGAAAACTAGGTGCAATTGAGAGGTTGCAGGAAGCTCCAATTTGTATGCCATAGTACCAATATTTTGCAACACCTTGTATGGACCATAATACTTTGGTGATAATTTATTATCCTTCTTAGCTTGCTTGAGAGACATTTGCTTATATGGTTGTAGTCGTACGAATACCCAATCACCTACATCAAAACTTCTTTCGCTGCGATGTTGATTTGCCCATTGTTTCATTCTATTATGTGCCAACACAAGGTTATCCTTTAAGAGTTGGAGGACTTGTTGTTGATGTTCGATGTGATGTTCCACTGCCTAAACCTTATAATTTTCTCTTAAATATGATGTGATGGATGGTGGTTGATACCCATGAAGTGCCATAAATGGGGTCATTTTTGTTGCTGTATGGAAGGAAGTGTTATACCACCATTCAGCCAGAGGCAACCATTTGACCCATTGTGTCTGTTTATCAGATACAAAGCAACGAAGATATTCTTCCAAACATTTTTTTACTATCTCAGTTTTCCCATCAGATTGAGGATGATAAGATGAGCTATGAGCTAACTAAGTACCAAGACAAGAAAATAATTATGTCCAAAAATTTCCAATGAAAATGGGATCTCTGTCACTTATAATAATCTTTGGGTTTCCATGTAGCTTTTGAATTGTTTCCATAAATGTAGTAGAAACTGTATTGGCTTTAAATGGATGTGATAATGCACAAAAGTGTGCGTACTTGGTAAGTCTGTCAACTACCACCATGATGACACTCTTTCCCTCAGACTTGGGTAAACTTGTGATAAAATCCATTGAAACCTCCTCCCAACATTGGCTTGGAATGGATAAATGTTGTAATAGACCTGGTGTCTTAATTGTTTCAACTTTATTTTGTTGGCAAACCAAACATTCTGCCACAAGCTTTTGAATATCTGATTTAAGGCCATCCCAAAAAAATTCCTTTTTAACCCTATGGTAAGTTTTTAAAATCCTTAGTTCCCTCCTAAGGGAGAAGTGTGAAATTCCATAAGAATCTTTTGTTTTAGCTAGGAATTCTTATAGAAGTATAAGCGATCTTTGTACCATAACGAATCATTTTTCCAACTAAATGTATCAGACGTACTGGAATCTTGTTGTAACTTTTGAATAAGTGCCCACACTTCTTTTTCATTCTTCCATTCCTCCCTTGCTTCGTTTATCCAATCTGGTTGGATAATAGAAATGGCGCACAACAATGCTTCCACATCTTCATCCTTTCTTGAGAGTGCATCTGCCACCACATTTTGCTTCCCTTTTTTGTAGATGATTTCAAAGTCATAACCCAACATCTTTGTGACCCACTTTTTTTTCTCTTCAGAGGATAATCTTTGCTCTAAAAAGTATTTAAGGCTATCATGATCCGTTTTTTCCTTGAAGTGTCTTCCCATTAGGTAGAATCGCCATTTCTTAAGTGCATGGAGTATTGCCAACATTTCCTTCTCATAAATAGCTTTGTGTAAAAACTTTCCCTTGATTGGACGCCATTCAAAAGCAATGGGTCTTTCATCTTGCATTAGAAAAGCACCAATTCCATTTCTAGAAGCATCACATTCCACAATAAAGGTTTTTGTGAAGTCTGGTGTAGCTAAGACTGGTGCTTGGCACATTGCCTCTTTAAGATGTTCGAAGGCCTTTGTTGCTTCCGGAGTCCATGAAAATACATCTTTCTTCAATAATGTTGTTAGAGGTGTTGCTATTCTCCCATAATTCTTAACAAACTTGCGACAATACCCTATCAACCCGAGAGATCCTCGCAGATGCTTTATGGATGTGGGGATTTTCCATTCCTTAATGGCTTTAACTTTGCTAGGGTCTACCTTAACTCCTTCATGAGATACAATATGACCCAGATATTCCACCTCTTGGACTCCAAAGAAATATTTGGATCTTTCTGCATATAATTGTTTTTCCTCTAATAGTTGTAGCACCTTATCGACATGTTTAACATGATCCTTCCAAGACTTGTTGTAGATTAGTATATCATCAAAAAATACTAACACAAATTTTCTAAGGAATGGTTTGAAAATTGAATTCATCAAACCTTGAAATGTTGAAGGTGCATTGGTAAGGCCAAAAGGCATAACCAAAAATTCATAATGACCCTCATGGGTTCTAAATGTTGTTTTCGGAATGTCTTCAATCTTAATTCTGATTTGATGATATCCTGAATGAAGATCCAACTTGGTGAAGTAAATTGATCGATGCAATTCATCCAGTAATTCATCAATGACAGGAATGGGAAACTTATCTTTAATAGTGAGCTTGTTTAGCTCCCTATAATCCACACACATGCACCATGATCCATCCTTCTTGTGCACCAATACTACTGGAGCAGAGAAAGAACTTTGACTCGGTTGAATTATACCAGCCTCTAGCATTTTTGCAACCATATGTTAAATTTCACTCTTTTGGGCATAGGGATATCTGTGCGGCCTGATGTTTGGAGGAACACTTCCTGGAATCAGATGAATAGCATGATCATGATCAGGCATAGGTGGGAGACCTTTGGGAGTCTCAAATACCTTGGGATGATTGTCCAGGACTTTTTGGAGATATGGAGAAATAGATGATTCCGATGTGGAAACATCTAGCGAACATAATTGTGCAATTACACCTCCTTGTTCCTTTTTTAGAAGCTTTTTCATACCATTAGAGCTGATTATCTTTCTTGGTTTCCCTGCAATACCCCTTAATTCAACTTCCTTTCCTTCCGCAGAAAATTTGATGAAAAGTTCTTGAAAATTAAAAGCTATTGTACCTAGGGATTGTAGCCACTGGAATGGAAAGTATTGGGCTAGTCAATGCATATTCTCCCATGGATAGCTTGATATTATGGCATTTTCTAGAGCAATTTATTGTTCCTCCATTTGCAATCATCACTTGACACTCTGGTGCTAGATATAGGAAGCAATTCAATTCTTTTGCTACCTTACAATGAATAAAACTATGGGTGCTTCCTAAATCAATCAACACTATTACCTTTTTCTTCTTGATTTGTCCTTCTACCTTGATGGTTTGAGGAGTGGTAATTTCAGCAAATGCATTACAAGATATGGTCGGATTCATTTCTTCTTTATCTAGGCTTTGTTCTTGGAGTATATCCTCTTCTTTTGACCTTTCTTGCTCCTTTTCTTCTTCCTCTTCACAATCTATGTAGAATAATTTCTTCTCAGCACACTTATGACCTTTAGTGTATTTGTTATCACAACTGTAACAAAGCCCTTTTGCTCTTTTCTTCTTCCAATTGTTGTGGTGTCAACCTTATAGGTTGTGGAAGACTAGGGGAAACAACACTTCTGTCTTTATAGTTGTGAGTGGTATGCTTCCTGGTTACCATAATTTTGCTTTCCATTTTTCTTGCTAACCTGAATGCCTTCTCTAATGAATCAGGTTCCAAAAGGCGAACATCATGTTGGATATTATCCTTTAAAGACCCTATGAACACATCAATCCTATGCTCCTCTGGAATATCTTTTACCCTTATGTTCAATTTTTGGAACTCCTCAATGTGCTCCATTATTGAACCCTTTTGTTTGAGACTTATCAATTGACTAAAAAAAGTGTTTCTTTTTGTATCCTCATAATGTGCTATCAATTCTTCCGTAAAAATTGCCCAAGTGATAAATTGTTTATGAGAGCAAAGCCATTGATACCATACAAACTGATTTGGTTCCAAATATAAAGTTGCAATACGTACCATTTGTGTGTTTTGCACATTATTGAGATCGAAAAATTGCTCCATTTGTAATATCCATGTTGCGGGACCCTTGCCATCAAACTTCCTCATATCAATTTTTGGAATATGGTGGGTCTTCGATCCCACATTAGAGTCTATGATATCATCATTAAAATTTCTTTTGTTCGCATCATGAGTTTCCTTTACTACCTTTTCACCATTAGTAAATATTTCTTGTAGAAAATTTGTCAAATCTATCTTCAAATCTGCCATATCTGTCTTCAAATTTGTGTTCAAATCTATCTTCGAATTGTCCATCTTAGCTTCCATGCCATTCATCTTAGCTTCCACGCCATTTATCTTAGCTTCTGTTAACTTTTGTGAGCGTGACATTTGTTGCACTTGTTCTTGTAATTTTGATATATCATGTAGCATTTCTTCCTCTTCTTCATGAGTCATGCTAGAGCTTTCAGGTTCCTCACTAGGTGTTTGCATTTTCTTTCCTTGGGGCATCAGTTACCGATAATAATTCTCTACTAGCCCTTTGAATTCCTTCAAAATTTCAAACAAATCTTAAGCAAAAATTTAAAAGAATCTACACACCTTTTTTTCACTTTGTAGGAGCTCGATATTGCCTCTGATGTCTCTCTGTACTTTCAGAACATCCAATTCTGAAATTGTGACATGTGGTATCCCTCTATGTCCTCTTTCCAATGCCACCAGTCTGATCCAAATTTGATTCTCGAAGGAAGAGTTATGCGAAATCTCCCACAGTGACCTGATTATAGACTAGTTTAGTAGAGCAAACTTGTACGACGTGCCACGAGTCACTATTTCAACCTTTAGCTCTAAAAAATATATAGAAGAAACTACAGTCCATCCTCTTTCTACACCTTCTTACAAAATTTCAATCCAATTCTAAGAGAAAAAGTTATGACAATTTTTCCCAGGTCACCTATTTAGAATGTAACTCAGGAGTCTGCAAAAATACCAACTTCCTCAGATCATTTCTCCGCAAATATAGCATAAGAAGCTCTAAAATTTGGACCTGATATTTAGCATGATGTCTTCTCAAATGGGTTTCTTTTTTCAACTTCTGAAACATCGCAGAAGACAAGTTATAGCAAAAATTCCACGATGACCTGTTTGGAGTAGCAAAACCCTAGAATCCAAAGCTCTGATACCAAATGTTATGAAACCAGCTCAAGAAGAGATAGAAAATATAGATCAACGCCTTAGAATTCAGCCTCTTCGAGGGGTCAACCTCCTTTACATTACATAAATGAACAATTCTTTGATGATTCAAATGACAAGACCTCCTTTCTATATATTGGAGTCTAAGGAGTCATAATATAACCCAGCCAACCTAAAAATAATAATATAAAGCCACAAAAATAATAATAGAGGGATTCTATGGGGCACAGTAATAACAATATGGGGACAATAGGGGCACAACAATATTAATAATGGGTATAACTACAATAGTAATGGGGTAATCACTAGTATTATAGGGACCCAACAATAATAGATAGGTCCTTATGCTTCATGTGTGTCTGTTCCTGGATGGTAATATTGCCTCTCACTTAGAGGCTCACTTTTGTCCCCCCATTTCACAGTAAAAGAACCTAGACACAGTTGCGTTGCATACTCACTAGGTACACTCACCGTTCTTTTTGAAGATACCGTTGGGTCACTCTCTTGTGCTCACAACTAGAGCCAAGGAAAATATTTAAGGATTCGGAAACGGGGCCTTTATATCATATGGGACTCCTACACCAAACAGTGTGAGGTCTAATTGGGACGTCATATCGGGGAGATCCCCTGAAGGTTGGCGGGTTTGATACTGTCAACAACTTCTAAATGAACTTTTGGATATTGTTTTATTTGAATCAATTGAAAATTTTTATTGTTCATTATTTGATTATTAATTCCAATGAGTTTGGTGCTCATAACTAATTAAAGTTTTAGAATAGTAAGTTCTAGAACTCACTTGTATCTCCAAGTTCGAGCAATGAAAAGAAAAATAAATATTTTCCATAATTAATTTTGTGGTAATATTTCTATAGCCATGTAAGTAGAATAACCCCATAGAGTAACAAAGATGTTGGAATATTTTTTTTACATGCATGAGGCCCACAAATCCATGCAAAAGAATGGACTACATCAAGTTTCCATGTCATTGTTTCTTAACCATTCTTGAGACTTCTCTAGAAACTGATCCAACTCAGGGCACCCAACTTACACTTAGAAATGTATAGGTATCAATAAATTGAGTTTGGGTTGTTGCATCAATAAAACCGAGCGTCGAACCCAGTCAACATTGATATTATGTGTTACACGTAGGAGGATGAAAACATAATCGAAGCTAGAAACATATAGATAAAGAAAAAGCCAATAAACAAAGAAGAGAGTCAGCAAGACTTGACAATCAATACACCAAAGCAATTGAAAACCCTTTTGAAAGGGAGAAGAAAGTAAGAATCCTTGGGATCAACCCCTTCCTGGTTTGTTCTCAATTTTTTATCTCATCCTTTAAATCTTAAAAACCTAAGCCAATGTTCAAAGAAATACATTACATGCCCTGTACAAATTTGACATTTCTTTGCTCTTCCTATGTAATAAAACCTTGCAAAAAAACACTTCCCAAAGCTTAAAACCCTAAACCCTCAAAACTCAAACCTTCGACAACATGTTTTATACAGCATATGGTATTATATCCTATGTGTTCATGAACTCATATTTTGCAACTTCCAGAATAGGACAAGTTCGAGAATATATCCCAATCCTTGGACCAACCTTCCTAGAAACAATATTCCCCAGCGTAAATGCAAATAGATATGAAGGTATTTTTGCCAACAGTGGGCACAACCTATGCATAACCTTGCCATTAAAAATTTTCATTGGTGGTGGAGGCCTTTCACTTGTGCCGGTAGATAAGGGAACTCACACACACAAAGACATAGAGAGGTTACATGGTTCGATATTCCAATGAGGCAGCCAACTCTGAAAAGAATGAGAACGAGGGTTAAGAAATTGTTTGGGGCATGTAATAGCATGTGTTGAGGTGTTATGTGTCATTTTTCCATTGAAAAGTAGATGACAAAAATAATTGCATTTGATTGGTTGGATCTGCCCAACAAAACCTCATAGAGGAATGCTTATTGGTGTAATTATTAGTTATTTTGTTTTATTTGGTTTAGTAAATTTTAATTTTATTTTGTTTTTATATAATTTGACTAAGTCTAAATGTTAAAGATTACAACATCTCTCCCATAGAAGGGAGAGATTTTTAGTTTAAGTTTATTTTTATTTTTTATGTAATTTGACTAAATGAAAATGTTTAACAGGACAATCTCTCCCATACTATCCTAGAGAGCACCTCTCGGTGCAATCAATAATTGTATCCAAGTTTTGACTAAAGTTAATTATCAATCCAAATGTGAATTTATTTAGGAATTCTCATTCATTAACATGAACTAACACTTATTCTCTGGTTAATGAAATCAGTTCCATTAACAATAGTAGCTCAATGCATTATGAAAAATCAAGTTTGACATCATTTTAGATTATCAAGATGTCAATGAATGCAAGGTTCCACACGGTCCTATGAGTTGCGTCATTAAATTTTAACTTTTGTCATTTTCATAACTAACTTCGTCACATGGAAGGAATCTAATATCCAATTCTAATCATGAGAATATTAGGTTACAATTTTTTGATAACATTGAAACCATGACTTCATGCCCTTCGTTAAAGGATTTCTACTATTTTTAAATTGTAAGAGAGAATAATGAACATACATCACTAATTTTTATTAGAATGTAATGCTCGATAATCTCATCTATAACCAATCTCATTTTTTCTTGATTCAAGGGTCAAGATGTTAGGAATATGACCTCTATATAGTGCATGGAATTCCAATGACTTGACATGACCATGGATCCAATATTTCCTAAACTACTACATGGGATTAGAAGTGGGAATCCTTATGTCAATTGTAGATTCTAGAAATATTGAGAATCTAACGGTTAGGAGAGGGCCCAAATAATTGACCCCTCTCCTAATCATTCTATGATATTTCCAGAATCTACAATCAATATAACTTTAGGAATTAAAAGCACGTTGTGTGTTATCATGCACAACCTTTGCTTCATTGCTGATCTGTTTGTATATTTAGCAATAATGTCTAGAACGATGATGTAATAATATTTGAAATGTTATAAACTATTAGAGGATTAACATAGTGTGAAAAACGTATAGTTTTTTAATTGATCTTGAAGGATAATTTCACGAATAACTTATGGGGGAGTCTCTGTTGGACACATGGAACTTCCATCTCTACCGCGTTTGAGGGGACTTGATTTAGTTTGACCTTTTGAGGATTTCCATATCACATAATTTATTATATTGTATTATGGATACTTCTGAGTAGTGTAAAATATGTAGTTATACACAAATTTCTCTTTTAGTATGTTTAGTATTTCTCTTTTAGTATTGAAGTTTATATATATATATATATATATATATATATATATATATATATAGAGAGAGAGAGAGAGAGAGAGAGAGAGAGAGAGAGAGAGAGAGAGAAATGTTGGGGAGATGCTAGGATATAAGGTCTTTGGAGATGGGATTTATATCATAAATATTCCATGATGTGGATCCGTTTTGATATATGTAAACATTTTTATTTATGAAACCTATTTTAATTTCTTTCCTACTCTAAAAAAAAATAGGTTTCAGCCAAAATCAGATATGCTACAAGAATATATGAATTTAAGGTGTGATATGGATGCAATACTCAAAGTTTATTATTTAATTTCTTAGGTAATTTGTTTATTGATCTCTTAGATGTTATATTGTTTGGGTATTTTGATAGTACTACTCATTAAGAATAGAATGAAATGCCAATAGTTAGGGGCCCTCCTAGGTGTGAAGTCTCAACCAGACCTCACACTGTTTGGGATAAGAGCCCCATCCAGTATGTTGACCTATGTAGACATGGGTAAAACCATGTGATTTTGTTACTCTTGGCCTTAAAATGCACATAAATAAATGTGAGACTAAGTGTAAAATTCCTAAATAATGAGGATGAAATCAGCCATCAATTTATAGCTTGTAAATCAAAATACAAGAAAGTAAAAACATCACAATGAGGAGAGCATGGATTAATAAATAATTAGATAGCTAAGACTAACTAAGAAATACATATGAAAGAAAGTTTTAGAAACCAACTTCAAATTAGTTCACAATTAATTACTAATATTTGCATGGAATGAAAGAGCAGAGATTTAAAGCAAGCATACTAACTGCATGCAACAAATTAGTCCAATAAAATGTAACCAATATGAAAATGCATGTGGATAAAAAACAAAATCATTAGATAACCATTACAAATTCCATTACTATGAACATGAATCAATGCACAAGTGAAGAAGCTTCTCATTAATATTGTCACTAATTCAAATACACATGCCACATGCCCATCAAAATCCAATAGTGGAATGTGCTCAAAGCCTTGAATGCTACAACTATGCTAATATTAAAATGCCAAAATTCTCATTTGAATGAGGCAAGGGGGTCTCTTTATGCAAGTGGGTGACTAAGCATTCACCTCTCCCATTAGTTTTCAAATCACATCATGGCCCATTCGACTCATTAAACTTTTCACATTCCAAGTGACTCTTAGATTCTTTTATTAGTAATCATTGAAAACAATATTACAATATAATAAAGAAAATAAAATGGGCTTTGAGGCTTGTGAATGGAGATTCATAACATTAGTAATCATATTAGCAACTTCAACTTTGAAATGATATGAGGTTCACCTTGTCGAGGATTCATGACATTCATAAAAAAATGTGAGATAGATACAATTTGTGTGCCTGAGCCATATACATAATTCCTTTGCAATGTTCCCACAATTAATGAGAGCTTGATAGTTTGCTCATTTAAATCCAAGCTACATAAGTTTCATTTAACTGCTCCATAAAGCTTCTACAAAAATAGCTAAAACCTAATCAATGAAGTCATAAAAGAAAATTAGGAAGGAGGATGACCATTGCCACAAGTTAAGGTGCAAACTTCAAAAGTGCCTCACTATCCTTCAATCATTTTTAAAGGAACATGATATTTCTCAAACTTCCACATTTTCACTCTAGACAATCTTATGACTATAATATTGAGAATTCATGCCATTTTCAATTAGTCAAATTAGATACTAGAAACAATAGTATTTCTAATGAGACAACTAAAAAAAAATGGCTTAATGCCATAATTTGTGAATTTAGATGTTGTAGCAACCATCAAGAAGCTTTATTCATGCATGCATGCCACCAATAATTAGGGAACCATGTGAAAACATTGTGAATGTTACATTTATGTCTTCACTTACTACATTTCATTTCAATAATTCATAAAACTAATATTAGGGGCTTAAAGGAATTCATGGTCCTAAAATGTTGTATGTGTTGAAATTTCGTAAGAAGTTACAGAAAGAGGAAAGACTGTAGTTTCCTATGTATATTTTTCAGATAGTAAGGTCAAAACAGTGACACATGGCACTTCATAGAAGTTCGCTCTTCTGGAAAGGTCTATAATCAGGTCATCTTGGGAGATTGTGCATAACTCTACCCTGGAGAACCTAAATTCAATCAGACTAGTGGCATTGGAAAGAGGACATAGAGGGCTACTGTAGGTCACAATTTCAGAATTGGATGATCTGAAAGTATAGAGATACATCGGATTCAATATCGAGCTCCTACAAAGTGAAAAAATGTGTGTTTTTTTTTTTAAATTTTGCATAAGCTTGGTTTGAAAAATTAGTTTGAAGGAATTCAAAGGGCATAGTAAAGAATTATTATTGGTAATTGATGGCCTAAGAAAAGAAAATGCAAACACCTATTAAGCAACCTAAAAGCTCTAGCACGACTCATGAAGAAGAAGAAGAAATGCAACATGATATATCAAAATTACGAGACCAAGTGAAATAAATGTCACTCGCACAAAAAGTAACAGAATCTAAGATGGATGGTTTAAAGAAAGATGTAGAAGCTAAGATGTATGGCATGGAAGCTAAGATGGATGGTTTAAAGAAAGGCGTAGAAGCTAAGATGAATGTTGTGGAAGCTAAGATGGATGGCATGGAAGCTAAGATGAATGACATGGATGCTAATATGGATGGCATGGATGATAAGATTGAAGAATTGAAGATAAATTTGAATAAGTTGCTACAAGAAATAGTCACTAATTGTCAAAGGGTAGTAAAGGAAACTCATGATGAGAACAAAAGAAATGTTAATCATGATTTCTTAGACTCTAATGTTGGATTGAAGACCCACCATATTCAAAAAATCGATATGAGGAAGTTTGATGGCAAGGATCCCATAACATAGATACTACAGATGGAGCATTTTTTCAATCTCCATAATGTGCAAAACACACAAAAGGTACGTATTGAAACTTTATATTTGGAACCAAATCAATTTCTATGGTATCAATGGCTTTGCTCTCGTAAAAAAATTGTCACTTGGGCAATTTTTACGGTAGAAATGAGAGCACATTATGAGGATACAAAAAGCAACACCTTTTTTAGCTGGTTGATAAGTCTCAAACAAAAGGGTTCAATGCTGGAGCACATTGAGGAGTTTCAAAAATTGAACATAAGGGTAAACATATTCCAGAGGAGCATAGGATTGATGTGTTCATAGGGACTTTAAAGGATAGTATCCAACATGATGTTCACCTTTGGGAACCTGATTCATTAGAGAAGGAATTTAGGTTAGCAAGAAAAATGGAAAGAAAAATTATGGCAACTAGGAAGCCTACCACTCACAACTATAAATATGGAAGTGTTGTTTCCCCTAGCCTTCCAGAACCTATAAGGTTGACACCACAATAATTGGAAGAAAAAAGAGCAAAAGGGCTTCGTTACAGTTGTGATAGCAAATACACTAAAGGTCATAAGTGTGCTAAGAAGAAATTATTCTACATAGATTGTGAAGAGGAAGAAGAAAAGGAACAAGAAAGGTCAAAAGAAGATGATATACTCCAGGAACAAAGCCTAGATAAAGAAGAAATGAATCCAACCATATCTTGTAATGCATTGGCTAGAATTACCACTTCTCAAACCATCAAGATAGAAGGACATATCAAGAAGAAAAAGGTAATAGTGTTGATTGATTTAGGAAGTACCCACAATTTTATTCATTGTAAGATAGCAAAAGAATTGAATTTATTCTTACATCCAGCACCAGAGTGTCAAGTGATGGTTGCAAGTGGAGGAACAATAAATTGCTCTGGAAAGTGCCATAATATCAAGCTATACATGGGAGCATATGTATTGAATAACCCAATGCTTTCCATTCCAATGGGAGGTGTTGATGTTGTACTAGGAGTCTAATGGATACAATCCTTGGGTACAATAGCTTTTAACTTTCAAGAACTTTTCATGAAATTTTCTGCGAAAGGAAAGGAAGTTGAATTAAGGGGTATTGCAGGGAAACTAGGAAAGATAATCAGCTCTAGCGGTATGACGAAGCTTCTAAAAAATGAACAATGAGGTGTAATTTCAAAATTATATTCTCTAGATGTTTCCACATCGAAATCATCTATTTCTCCAAATCTCCAAAAAGTCTTGGACAATCATTCCAAGGCATTTGAGACTCCCAAAGGTCTACCACCTATTCATGATCATGATCATGTTATTCATTTGATTCCAGGAAGTGTTCCTCCAAACATCAGGCCATACAGATATCCATATGCCCAAAAGAGTGAAATTGAATGTATGGTTGTAGAAATACTAGAGGCTGGTATAATTCAACCTAGTCAAAGTTCTTTCTCTGCTCCAGTAGTATTGGTGCACAAGAAGGATGGATCATGGCACATGTGTCCAAATTATAGGGAGCTCAACAAGCTCACTATTAAAGATAATTTTCCCATTCCTGTCATTGATGAATTATTGGATCAATTGCATGGATCAATTTACTTCACCAAGTTCGATCTTCATTCAGGATATCATCAAATCAGAATGAAGACTGAAGACGTTCCAAAAACAACATTTAGAACTCACGAGGGTCACTATGAATTTTTGGTCATGCCTTTTGGCCTTACCAATGCACCTTCTACATTTCAAGGTTTGATGAATTCCATTTTCAAACCCTTCCTTAGAAAATTTCTGTTAGTATTTTTTGATGATATACTAATCTACAACAAATCTTGGAAGGGTCATGTTGAACATGTTGACAGGGTGCTACAACTATTGGAGGAGAAACAATTATATGCAAAAAGATCCAAATGTTTCTTTGGAGTACAAGAGGTGGAATATTTGGGTCATATTGTATCTCATGAAGGAGTTAAGGTAGACCCTAGCAAAATTAAAGCCATTAAGGAATATAAAATTCCCACATCCATAAAGCATCTACGAGGATTTCTCGAGTTGACAGGGTATTATCGCAAGTTTGTTAGGAATTATGGGAAAATAGTAGCAACTCTAACAACATTATTGAAGAAAGATGTATTTTCATGGACTCCAGAAGAAACAAAGGCCTTTGAACATCTTAAAGAGGTAACGTGCCAAGCACCGGTCTTAGCTACATCGGACTTCACAAAAACCTTGATTGTGGAATGCGATGCTTCAGGAAATGGAATTGGTGTTGTTTTAATGCAAGATGAAAGACCCATTGCTTTCGAAAGTCATCCAATCAAGGGAAAATATTTACACAAAGCTATTTATGAGATGAAAATTTTGGCAATACTACATCCACTTAAGAAATGGAGACCCTACCTAATGGGAAGACACTTCAAGGTAAAAACGGATCATGATAGCCTTAAATACTTTTTAGAACAAATATTGTCCTTTGAAGAACAACAAAAATGGGTCACAAAGTTGTTGGGTTATGACTTTGAAATCATCTACAAAGAAGGGAAGGAAAATGTTGTGGCAGATGCACTCTCAAGAAAGAATGAGGATGTGGAAGCATTATCATGCGCCATTTCTATTATCCAACTAGATTGGATAAATGAAGCAAGGGAGGAATGGAAGAATGACGAAGAAGTGTGGGCAATTATTAGAAAGTTACAACAACATTCCAGTACATCTTATACATTTAGCTGGAAAAATGATTCGTTATGGTACAAATATTTCTTATACATATGTAAGAATTCCTAACTCAAACAAAAGATTCTTCTGGAATTTCACGCTTCTCCCTTAGGAGGGCACTTAGGATTTTTAAAAACTTACCACAGGGTTAAGAAGGAATTTTTCTGAGATGGCCTTAGATCAGATATTCAAAAGTTTGTGGTAGAATGTTTGGTTTGCCAACAAAATAAAGTTGAAACAATTAAGACACCAGGTCTATTACAACCTTTATCCATTCCAAGCCAACGTTGGGAGGAGGTTTCAATGGATTTTATCACAGGTTTACCCAAGTTTGAGGGAAAGAGTGTCGTCATGGTGGTAGTTGATAGACTTACCAAGTATGCACACTTTTGTGCATTATCACATCCATTTAAGGTGAGTACAGTTTCTACTGCATTTATGGAAACAATTCAAAAGCTACATGGAAACCCAAAGATTATTGCAAGTGACAGAGATCCCATTTTTACTGGAAATTTTTGGACAAAATTATTTTCTTGTCTTGGTACTCAGTTAGCTCATAGCTCATCTTATCATCCTCAATCTAATCGGCAAACTGAGATAGTAAACAAATGTTTGGAAGGATATCTTTGTTGCTTTGTATCTGATAAACAGACACAATGGGTCAAATGGTTGCCTCTAGCTAAATGGTGGTATAACACTTCCTTCCATACTACAACAAAAATGACCCCATTTATGGCACTTTATGGATATCAGCCACCATCCATCACATCATATTTCAGAGAAAATTCTAAGGTTCAAGCAGTGGATCATCACATCAAGCATCAACAACAAGTTCTCCAACTCTTAAAGGATAACCTTGTGTTGGCACATAATAGAATGAAACAACAGGCAGATCAACATTGTAGTGAAATAAGTTTTGATGTAGGTGACTGTGTATTCCTACGGCTACAACCATATAAACAAATGTCCCTCAAGAAAGCTAAGAAGGATAATAAATTATTACCAAAGTATTATGGTCCGTACAAGGTGTTGCAAAATATTGGTACTATGGCATACAAATTGAAGCTTCCTGCAACTTCTTGAGTGCACCTAATTTTCCATGTTTCATGTTTAAAGAAGGTTATAGGCGACAAGCTCCCAGTTCAAACAATATTGCCAGAACTTGACAAGGAAGGAAAATTTATATTGGAACCAAAAGCAATCATAGAAGCAAGAACTTGACAGCTATGAAATCGATCCATTTCGGAGTATCTCATCAAGTGGAAGAACTTATCCACTGAAGATTCCACATGGGAGGATGAGAATTTTATACAGAAGCATCCAGAACTACTCAAGCATTGAGGACAACACTTTTTTGAAGGACAGGGTCATGTTAGGTCCCTATAATACTAGTGATTCCCCCATTACTATTGTAGTTGTATCCCTTATTAATATTGTTGTGCCCCTGTTGTCCCCATATTGTTATTATTGTGCCCCATATAATCCGTCTATTGTTATTTTTGTGCCTTTATATTATTATTGTTAGGTCGGCTTGGTTATATTGTGACCCCTTAGACTCCTATATATATAAAGGAGGTTTTGTCATTTGAATCATCCAAGAATTGTTCATTTGTGTAATGTAAAGGAGGTTGCCCCCTCAAAGAGGCTAAATTCTAAGGCGTTCAACTATATTTTCTATCTTTTTGTGAGTTGGTTTCATAACACCTCACATGTGTTTAGAGGTTTAATACATAATGTGAAAATTGAAGGTTAACTCTTGAATTTATGACAACATATATACAAGTTCACTTCTTTATTAATAATCAAGCAGACTTATGAAAATTAAATCTTGCATGGTAATTGAATCCTTTTAAAACAAAATGATATGTTATACCCAAGAAGAAAACACTATAGGTTCCATTAATTATGCAGCATAAGCTCACTCTTTAAACCAATGAAATAACTTGAAAAACAATCCAATATCCAAGTACAAAAACTAGATTAATAGAATTGATGTATAATCTAACCTCCAATGATGATGAAACTTGTTGAAGAATGTAGCTAGTGTTGGTCTCCATAATTGTAATTAAGTAATAATGAAATGTATTTATCAAAATAAAGAAAAAGAATCACGCTTGGGTCAATTGTTTTTAGGTCAAAGCCTCCATTAAACGCTTCTAGGATTTATGCCAACTGTCTGTGTCCATGTGATATTGTAAAGAACCATTCTTCATATTTATTGTAAAACAAGAAATTTATTTTATTGTAAAATAGGTCATTTAGGCCTCCTCCAAAAAGTCGGCCTCAAAGAAGTACAAGTGAGCCTAAACTTGGTATCATAATCATTATATAAAGGCAAAAACTCAACCTCATTTGCCACTCACACACAACAAGTTCGATACATAATTTATGGGGTGAGAAAAGGTGTGAATTTCAAGGAAGAAGAGGAAGAAGGATATCGAAGGAGAAGAATGTCTCTCACAAGCATAAGAAATTAGAAATTCTCTCTTTTTCCCACACATGTGAAGCTGTTGGAGGGGCTGAAATTTTGGAGTTGTTGGGAAGACCAAAATTTTTAACCTGCTTGTCCAAAATATCTGGGGAAGTTGATAGACAAGAAGAGACTATTGAACGTTGTTGTATCTCATTGAAAGGATTACTTGGTGGAGGAGGAAAGGATGTTGGTTAAGGTCTTGGTTGTCTCATTGTCATACAAATCTAGTGAAGGAAGAATTCTTGACTTGGTTTTCCCCTATATAGGGGTTTTTCTCTAGTCTTGTGCCTACATCTCCTGTCCTTGATTCTCATGTTTTTTTTTGTAATTGCTTGATGAACTAAGATGAAAATAAGAACATAAGAAAGATAAAAATAATTTAAGGAAATCACAAGTAATTATCAATAAGAGAAAATACTTTTGCCTTTCCAATTTTTCAACACGGTATAAGAGCTAAGGTGAAGAAGGAAGAAAAAGGGAGCCCGGGGATATACAGAAAGGAGAATTAGGAGAATAAGGAGTTTTAAGAAGTTTAATAAGGGTCATGAAAGAAATGGATCATATAAGGAGATAAGTCTACTATCTACAAGAACTATGTCTAACTCAATGAAGGAAGAAAACAAACGAGAAGGAGCTTCCAACTACACAAAATGGAAAAAGTGGATAGATCTCATGCTCAAGAAGAATAAAGTTTTGGATCTATTTCGAGGAAATGTTAAGAAGCCTCCAAATGAATCAAGTGAATCAGAGAAAACAATGTTCAGAGAAACTAAAATGTTGGCCATGAACCTAATAATGGATGGACTAAAGGACAACCTCATTCCATATATATCCAACATAAATTCCCATAAACAAATGTATGAGGCTCTATCCAAATTAGTCACAATCAAGATCATTGGTCAAACTGTAAGCCTCAAGAATCAACTAAGAACTATAAGGATGAAAAATATGATATTGTGGCATCCTTCTATGGATATCTAGAATTAGAGATGAACTTCAAGCAATAGATGAAATTGTACAAGAAAATGAGCTCAGATTACTGCCCTTTTAGGTGTAACAACATCTTGGAGTGCCTTTGCATCATGAATAAACAGTTGGAAGGATACTCCAACATTCAAAGAAATGTGGAATGCATGCAGTCAATAAGAAGCCAAAATATCGTTAGTAAGAAACAAGGAGGATGGAGAGGAGAACATCTCAAATTTGTCTTCCGCTCATCAAAAGAAGGGAACCATTGAGAAGTACAAAGTACCAAAGAAAAAGGTTGACCTATCTAAGATTGAATGTTATAATTTCCATAAGATGGGTCATTACAAAATTAATTATCCTTAGAATCCAAGGAATAAAAGGAGAGATAGGGATCAAGCAAATATTGTCGATGAAGCACAACATAAGAAGAGAAAGACTAAATAATTGGAAGTCAAGGACTTAAACTACTAATTCCTCTCTCGCTTATCCCTCTTGGCCTTCTCTTTAAGTTTTTGACGCAGGCTTAAACCTGCAGCCCAGAATCTTCACAAATTGTTATGCACATAAGCATACATCTCATTTAAAACAAAACTTTTCCTCTAAAAGTTCCCAATACTCACTCATTTAAATCAATTCATATTTACAAGCTTTTAGATCCAACCTCAAACTTTTATTTTAGTATCGATTCAAATAAAACTCATCAAAAGTATTCCCCAAAGCTCAACTCATAAATCTCAATAAGATCTGCGCCCCTGTCTCTTACTATATACCTCCACACATTAATATACAGCTTTCATGCTGCGTCCTTGGGGATTCAATCCAGTTTCAAAATCCACCTTATGACTGAACGTCTTCCTCCACTTAACTCTCCAACTCCTTTATCATTCAACTCTGCGTTGAACGCTACAATTCAAACAGAATCCATCTTACTCTGCTTTGATTGCAACACCGCGCCTTCTACGTCGATTTTTTTAACTCTGCTAAAGAATGGTCGAACAGCATTTCAACACCTTCAGGATGCGCCTTTACAAATTACCCTTTTACTGCAGAATAATTTTAAATGACCGGTTCAGATTTTAAACATACACTTCATATGCCATTTCTCACATATAATCATAGCTATTCCAAATCTAATTGATCTGATATAACTATTCATACCAATTAAACCAGCGTTAAACGCGTTTCACAATAATTTCATACATGTGGATATATTGCAGCACACCCGATCTCATTCAGCTTACAGCATGCATCTATTCACAAGCTGCCATTCACACATGTCACTAATTGTCAACAGTGTAATTAATCCGATGCGAAATTTTAGAGATCGCGATCACTACGTTTCAGTGTTGTCCCTTCTAATCTCGTGATTTCTTTCAGATCCGATCCCATATCAAATAGTTTAAATACATTTCACCTCCAGATCCATCATTATATGGAACGATGTGGATCCCTCTTCATGCTCCGATGTAATATTATTACAATTTTCATAGCTCCAAATCGCTCCAATGCGATTTAATCGCATCCAGCAATCGCCCAACTGATTGTCAACTAATAAACTTCGATTTGATTCATTGGAAACAACGACTGTTAACTACTATGCAGCGCCGATGCGATTTAATGGCAATAGGAGATTGCTATAATTCAATTTCAAAATCTTTATGATATCTCCAGCCCCGATTCATCTCAAACCGGAGAGGTAGTTTAACTTAAATTCACTTACTGATTCCAATAGCAGTCTAGCTCAATTCTGTGTTAACAGCTTGTCCAATTACAGATTTAAACCGCGCTAGTTTCGACTTCAACACGGAAATCTTACCATTGTAATTAAATTAACACTTCCACAACCATTAGAATGAATACACAGCAAACCAATGCTTTAAAAAAAAAATCTATTTCAAATGAATTTCACACGCACAGGCTCACTACTTCAGATTTTCTCCACATTGATCTTTACAACTAAATTAAAACACTGATCACCATCGCTTCTATCATAACTAAGAAAAATTGACACATAGTCTCCCCGAATTCTCATACGTTGACTTCACACAATATGAAATTTATTCATAAATAAAATCTCTGCCTTTTTAACCAACTACTTCCATTATACATAACATACAGTTTTTACATGTTTTCTGAGCTCTCGCTCCATAAAAAAAATCCACACATCCATTTGAGCTTTCGCTCTAAAACCAAAAACTCACACCTATCCTAACTAATTCTCCCTATAATGCTTCTCGCTCTCTCCCTTTTTAACACAAAAGAGATTGCATATCTACTCACTTAACCATCTCCTCCATATTTGGAGATCTAAAATATATATTTAGAATTCCTACCTTATCCTATTCTAAAAAAAACTGGATACTTGGCTTGATTTCCATGCAGGGAAGACCACTTGCCATTTATCCAATTTCAATTCAGAATTAAGCCACTCTTAACTAATTACATTTAATTGAAATTAATACAAGATTAACAACCAAATCTTCCTTCAAACTTGTATTAGCCACAACATGTGACCATTCCATCACATTGCTGGCTAGGTCTAGATGCTCATGCATTAGTTTTAAATTATTTTTCTTTTATGTTTTAGAATTTTCAGGTCTAACATGCCCTGTTAGAACATTTTTGATAAGTTTTAGGTTTCCCTCAAGATTGGATTAAGAGGGAGCCCTCACCATTTTACCAAAGATACATATCGTACTCCTTGTATTATCTTTTATGTTTGGTTTCCTATCTTATCAAGATATGTTTGTATTATATGCTAATAAGCTAAATATTTATATTTTCCTTGTTTAGAAAATCTTGTTGAATGCTCAAGGAAGACTGCAAAGGATAAGCCTGAAGCATGGTAGAAGCTCTGTTGCAAAGTAATCACCTTAAGAATTGATTTTCTACGAGGTTTGCTAAGAAATAACTCAAAGATATGTCCTAGAACATAAGCTTTGTTCTCTTCATAATAAACGTATATTCATTCCTTTTTAAATTTTTCTTTATGTCACTGGCATCGTTATGTCTAGTGTTTTGAATAACAAAGGTTCTTGTTAGGGTGATTAATCATTAGATTGAATCTACCCTCATTATATTACTATTCTTGCGGAACCCTAAAAAGGTTCACCGTAAAACCCTAACCCAAGGGTATATCAATATTAATTATGAAACCTTAGTCTACTTAGGGTTATTGATGAATTCATATTCTTTTGATGCTTCAGTATTGTTATGATCGAAAGCCTAGTCACTTAGGGCTTTCTATCTAAATTTATATATTGAACCCCTATATCTTTAGGGTTTTATGAATTACGATTTATGAGAAAAACCATTATAATATTTATAGTAAGATCCTAGGAATGAATCCCTAACTATATATTCATTTATCTGATTGAAACCCTAGCTTGGTCAAAATTGTTATATGTCTAACTTTAATATATTGATATTTGTGCCTTGGGTTTACATAGTAGATAGTGTTGTATTATGTGTGTGCGTGATTATGAAATCTTATATATGTATATATGATAACCTAATTGTGAATGGTCATATTTTATTCTAGGCATTGTAACAAAGCCCTACTAGAAGTTTGATATTCTAGGATATGATGGTATTGTTTTCAATATGATCTAGGATTTGAAACAAACCCTAGTATAGTCTAAAATGTATACTAGAATTGTTATTTGATTGAATTATTGATCTCTAAGGATTTGTATCTCTAATATGGAATCTAGGGTTTGTAATGGATCACAATAGAACCTGTCATATGTCTTTATTAAGGCCCTTTATAGAATGAGAATAATTTCTCCATTAAGTTGCTTTATGTTGTATTCTAGGGTTTGTAACAAAACCCTAGAAAGAAGTTAAAGTTAAAAGGTATGTGCCTCTTGCTGATTATGAACCGAACAAGGTTTAGATATTTAATTTCTAAAGTAAAATGCTTCTATTATTGTATTAACATGATTTTGATATAGTTAATTTCATGCTTCTATATATGTATTTGGTTGTACTTGATATTTAAGTTTTGGAGGTACACAATCTTCAAGATAGTGTTTGTATAAGCATGATGATGATGAAGATGACCTTTTATGAATTCATGAAAGGTCGAAGCTTCTCCGATGTTATGGAATAATAAATTAGTTGATCTCCATAAGCTAAGAGGGAGCATGGATAGAAGAAAGGGTATATTTCCCCAAATGAGAGGGAGGGCACATTATGACAGTAAATAATTTGAATTAAAAAAACTACTATAGATGAAAGTTCATGAAAAAGACTTGAGAAGTATTGATAATGTACTTGGTGCTACTAAAGAAATGAAAGAAGAAGAAGAAGAAGAAATCTTATGACAAAATTGTATATGGATAAGTTGATGATACAAACAATATTTGAATGAATAAGGACCCCAAAGGTTTGTGTTTACTTGCCTATTTGAAATTTTATTATTGAATTGGGATGTGTTTGAATAGGTAAATCTCTCCATAAAGAAGGATGAACACTTGTGATAAATGCATGGCAAATGGATATATCTATTTTACTAGGGAGAGTTGAAGCATATAATGACATATGCTTGGTAGGACATTTGGCCAACCTATGTGTGTTTGATGTCTAGATCCAAAAGAGGGAGGGTGGCATTGGTCTTGGAGCTCTGGCCTTGGATACGCAGCTAGATCCCTAGGTTGATGGTTAGTTAGTAAGCATGATGGTACCTAGAATGGGTGAAATATTCAGTCCATCTTAGTCCCACCGAGATAGATTACCCTGATCAGGAATATATTGCATGACACTGAGTTTCCTAGAACTATCCATAGTTCATTTCGGAGATCTTCCATGTACCTCTATAGATATAGGTAATTATGAATACCTCCCAAGTTAAGAGGGAGTGTTGAATAATGTAACTAGTGCGAGCCTTCATAGTTGTACTTGAGTCATAATGAAATGTATTTATCAAAAGAGAAAATTAACTTTTTTATTAAATAAATTGACTTATTAAATCATGGGTTTCATGTTTCCAGGTCAATTATTTTATGTCAAATCCCATGGAACGATTCTACGATTTATGTGAATTGTCATTGTCCATTTCATATTGTAAAGAACCCTTCTTGGGATTTATTTGTCAAAGACGAAGTTTATTTTATTGTATAATAGGTCATTTAGGCCTCCTCCACCAACTTTTCCTCAAAGAAGGACAAGTCGGCCTAAACTAGGAAGCATAATCACTATATAAAGGCAACAACTTGACCTCATTTGTCACTCAGACACAACAAGTTCAATCTGCAACTTTTTGGGCTAGAAAAAGTGTGAAATTCAAGAAAGAAGAGGAAGAAGGATATTGAAGGAGAAGAAGGTCTCTGACAAGCATAAGAAAGTTGAAATTATCTCTCTCTTTCCCACACATGTGAAACTATGAACCTGCTGGAGGGGCCAAAATTATGCAGTTACTAGGAAGGCCAAAATTTTGAAACTGTTGGTGAAGGTGAGCCAAAATTTTTGAGTTGATGTTGGGTTGAAGCTATTGGACAAAAAAACTATTAAACGTTGTTGTATATTATTGAAAGGATGACTTGGTGGAGGAGGAAATTATGTTGGTTAAGGTCTTGGTTGTCTCACTCTCATATGAATCTACTGAAGGAAGAGCTCTTGACTAGGTTTTCCCATATATACAAGCTTTTCCATGGTTGGGCCACCTACATCTAATGTCCTTGATTCTCATGTTTTGATTTTTTTAATTTCTTGATGAACTAAGATAAAAATAATAACATAATAAAGATAATAATAATTTAAGGAAATCAAAGTAATTATCAAAAAGAGTAAATCATTTTGCCTTTTTGATTTTCTAACGCAACTAACATGATTGATCATGCTAGGAAAAGCTCATGAATATTCAGGCTTGGAGATGCACATTAGAGGATTAGGATCAAGTTAAAACATGTTTGGAACTTTCATTCATAATCATGATAGTATAGGTTTTCAATGGTGAATGAGGAAAATAAAACTTACCCAGACCTTAATGCACTTAATAGAATGAGGACCTAGGTGAATTATGACCATCGACACAAGATGCCTACTTTTTCATTTGAAATGAATATTATGGAGACATAAATATTGAAAATGGATCATAAAAGCACAAAATTTACAAATCCTAATGCCTTCAATAGAATGAGAATGAAGATGAAGAAAGGATTCCATCTTCACTCATGTGATATAAATTCTTGGTTTGGGAATTGAAATGCATGTCATGGTAGTGCAAGGTTTTAGATTGCATCACTAAAGAAAAAACTCCCCCAAACCTTAATTCATTCAAAGGAATAGGAACAAATATTAACAAAGGCAAATATATGCAATATGCATTGTGAAAGCATGAGAAACCATAGGATTTAATGATAGATAGATAAATTAAGGACTTTGACGCAATTCAAAGCATAAGCAAACATGTTAAACCTTGAAAAATAGAGGGGAACTAAAAAAATTATGCATTCAGGCTAAAAAGTTTGGGAGGTTTTCGTAGCTACTACAACACATATACTAAATAATTCCACACTACAAACATGCATGGCTTATCATTGTAACAATATTGAGTTCAACTTTTGACTTCATTGGGTAGGGGATTGATGCTTCCCTCAATATTATGTTGATTTTCATCGTTCGAGGGGGTAATAATAATGCTTGATCAGCCAATTTGTTAGAAATATAATTGAAGTCCCTAAGCATGTGTTGAGCTTGGATGCTTGGGAAGGAGGATATACTTATCATGATACTTTTATGAATGAATTTTAACTTGGATTTTGAGGGAGTCATGCTAGGAACTAGATGCCAAGTTGTATGGTTAAAGTTACACATGATGAGCATCTTGATTGAAAAAGATAATGCCAGATTAATGCCTTGGAAGACAACATACATTTCAACCTAACTATTGCAAGTTTTTCCTAGGTTTTATGAATAATATACTTCTATTCTTGCTTAGAATCCATAAAGACCCCACTACATTTAAAACCTATTAGGTTACACATCATTTGGAAGCACTCATTTATATATTCATAATTATAAGTTTTTGATATATATATATATATATATATATATATATATATATATATATAGATATATAGGTATATAACAACATTTTATACATTAATTTTATTTTAATCTCCCTAATTATTTTTTTATTTAAATAAATAGATTACATTGAATTTAACTAGTGTTATTGGTTTGGAAGGACCTTGATTTTTATCACAACACTATGGTCATTAGGAAGAGGAACCTATAATATGACCCTGTGAAGAGTGATACGTGAATTGAATGAGATCCACCTATGATGGCTCTAATAACTTAGATTTCATACACAATGATACATAAAAATAATAATAATAAAATTATTTTATTAATATTATTATTTTATTGTTATTGATAAATAAGCTTCTTTATATTAAATTGATACCAAATTACATAATATCCTAATGCAACCATAAAAGTTAAATGATTGTTAAATATAGATATACATCAATTATGATAAAAAAAAAAATTGCTTCATAACATCGTTTAAAAAAACGTAAAAAACAACTAAATTATATCTTTATTATTATTATTATTATTATTGATGTATAACTTAAACATATATTCATTTTTAAAAAATCATGTAACAAGATTCTTAACAAGGGAGATTCATCTCCACTCTCTTATGAAGATTCTTAATTTATAAATAGGCTTTGTTACAATATCATGACCAACATCATGGGTTCTCAATAACTAACATTTCTTTTAATTAATCAATTCAATTAAAAAGACAAAAAAGACATGACTACTTGGTAAATAATTCTCAACTTTTGATTTGTGAATATTAATATTCCATTAAATCTCTATCATCTACTTACTAATTGTTGATAATTAAATTAAAATTCTACAAGTTTTATTCCAAGTTAGACATGGATATTGACATAAAAGTATATGGTCTGCAAAATTAGAAACTAGACCAAATATCCATATACTAACCAAATACATTTGATTTGTTGCAAAACTGCTTCTCAATACAACCTAATTCTACAAAAAAAAATATTAATATTCATCTTTTTAAGTAAATTGTTTTAATATTTTTAATATTAAAAAAATATTCCATTAACCCTATCACTTATACAAATATACTTAAAAATGCATATACAAATTTATATATTAAAATTAATAACTAATCTAAAAATTTAAAAATAACATTGAAACTCATTACATCGATAGTAAACTTTATTGAAATTTGTATGTGAAAAAAATCTAAAAACATATATAATAATTTATTTAAAACTAACGGAACCATCACATGAACACTAAATATTAAGTAAAACATTTTTTTGGTCTAGCTAATCACTATTAATAATTAAAACAAAATATACCTAGCTTTTCTGGGTTGTAGAAGAAGCATGGCTTGAAGCCTTTGGTCTAAACATTCTAAAAATAGCATTATTTCTAGATTGTTCTAAATAAAATATAAATAGTATCAAGGAGAACCAGTCTACTAACCTCTTCAACAAGCTGACATGGACTACTATAAAAATATAAAAAACACAAATTGGATGTAGTTTTTTACTTTTCTTAACGTTGATTGGAACTACCCTGGATTGGAGTAGAAGGTTTAGGATCTTATTCCATATTAGGATCTTCCTCTAGCTCCTGCTTCAATTATTTTAGCCAAGATAGCCAGAAATATTTCTTCTTTCTCAAGGTTCAAACCCTTTCTCTAGCCCATCCATTCTTGATAATAGTTCGACCTTAGCTTCTCTCATTTCATACAAAATAATATGGTTTAGAAGGCATAATAGAGTGTGGATGGATACCCGAGGTTCAACATGTGCTTCTAAGGTGTTGATGTCACTACCTCCCAAGTTTATTCATGTCTCTCTGACTTCATAATTATGGGTAGATCTATTGTGTGTTTGGGGAGGTCGAAGGAGAATCCTTGACCATAGGTTATAAGATGCTAATTATGCCCAATCCATAAGTCCCCTATTATTTTAGTGTCTCTATGAACCTTAGAATGCATCCTTTATCTCACCATTTCTAACTATAATAATGCTTGTACAAACTTCATGAAGTTGCAATTGCAATTCACCACTCCCTCTAAGACAGAGAAAAAAGGGTACATGAATGTCAGGTAAAGGAACATTAGAATTAAAATAGTTGTGGACAAGTAACCAAGAGTGAGTCCATCGATTCCTGAGTGAGCCAATTGAAGACCCTGTACAAGATGCCCCCACCACATGATGACACCTAGAAGCCATAAAAATAACTAGTTACCTTGACAAGTGAAGATGCCATGGGGAATAGATCTATGTATGGACACTCTATGGCTTGAAATCCTAATATTTTCGGAACCACTCATACCCTCACGCGACCAGAAGTATCCTTTCACCTTCAGCATGAAATAGAAATTCCTAATTTGAGATCCAAATATTGCCATATTAAATGCCAAAGATAAACCAATGGTTGAGCAAGTTTCTATTCTTAATGTGGTTGCATGGAAAATATTCCCAATTGCATACCATTGGTTGTTCATCCATTAGAGAAATTTTGGGGTAAAAAATGGATCTCAAAACAAAAATTTACAACAAAAATAAACTTTATAAGAACCAATAAGATTCAAGATGATGACGTCAACCACGGGGAACGATTCATCATTTTTGGAGTAAAATGACAAAAAGCTAAAAATTAAAATAAATTAAAAAACTACTTTTCAACTTGTATTTTCAACTTATCTCCCCACAATTTTACTCAAAATTTCGAGCGAGATTACTCGTTGGATGCAGAATTTAACTTTGCATCTAAGGAGTATGCATCTTACATAATTTTGATGGACCGTGCTACTTTAAAAAACATGATTGCAATTTTTCAATTTGTTTTTCCAACTTATCTCCATATGATTTTGTTCAAATTTCAAGAAGAAGCACTCGATGCATGCAAAATTTAATTTTTCATCCAATAAGTACCCATTTTTCCTACATTCGATGGACTCTACTACACCGAAAATATGAAATACATGAAAAACATGATTGCAATCACATTTTTCATGTATTTCACATTTTTTGTGTAGTAGAGTCCATCAAATGTAGGAAAAATGGGTTCTTCTTGGATCCAAAATTAAATTTTGCATGCATCGAGTGCTTCTACTTGAAATTTGAACAAAATCATAGGGAGATAAGTTGGAAGAACATGTTGAAAAATTGCTATCATGTTTTTTGATGTATTTCACATTTTTCATGTAGTAGGGTCCATCGAATGTAGGCAAATTGGGTACTCCTTGGATACAAAATTAATTTTGACATCCAATGAGTGTTCCTACTCGAAATTTGAGTAAAATCATATGGAGATAAAGATGAAAATATGAGTTAAAAAGCTAGGTTTTTCTTCTTTCCCTCAAAAAATTGATGAGGTAATCTAATACTATTTTATTATATTTATTAGGAGGACCATTTTAGACCTCAAAATTTTAATGAATCCTCCCCCAACTTGAATAAAAAATTTGCATTTCTACAAACTTGATGCCTTTAGAAGTTTGATAATATGCAATTAAGGTATCTCTCTCTCTCTCTCTCTCTCTCTCTCTCTCTCTCTCTCTCTCTATATATATATATATATATATATATATATATATAGATACTAAATTTTATTTTTTAATATATAAGTTGGATTCAATGTCTTCAAAATTTACTTAAGAACTTGGATTTTGTACACTACACAACTTAAACTTGTAATTCCAACACATCTTTGCCTGATTTCCAATAAGATTGGCCTAAATATATATATTTTTAGATTTCAAACAAAATTGAACAAAAATATACTTAAAAAAGGACCACAATGTAAAATAGTGAGACTACCTAAAATGTTTTAAGCATAACTAGCCTAATTCCATCTTAAGTTTGGATCTACCAAGCACCGAGAGGGATCCAATATATTGTCACTTTAAAACGGGTTTTAATTTTAAGAAATTTGATCCCTCCTGGCACCTGGTAGATTGAAAGTTAAGATAGAGCTAGGATGATTTGATTATTATTATAATTATTTATAATTATAATTATAAATACAAGCATTAATTTTTTATTTTATTTTATTTTAACTACAGGAAATTACATTACATTACAACATGTCTACCATATTCAGCTGAAGAGCACTTCTAGCCACAAAATTTTATTTTTTTAAATTTCTTTATATAATGTATACATCATTTCTTTTATATCATATATAATATGTATATAGTTGATATTTAACTATTTTATTGATGGACTATATTATGCACATTAAAATATTTTTCTATTATTAATATATTTTTAAACATACTTCCATATTACTTAACCCTCTATATTAAAATATTTTATTTGTGACTCATTGAATTTTTATTAATAATAATATTTTTTAAATGTTACATAATAATTCCATGTTAAAAATTAAATGAATTAAGTATTTCCTTCTTATTAATTTTATTCCATATTACTTAACCCTCCATATTAAAATATTTTATTTGTGACTCATTGAATTTTTATTAATAATAATATCTTTTAAATGTTACATAATAGTTCCATGTTAAAAATTAAATGAATTAAGTATCTTCTTCTTATTACTTTTATTAGGAAGTAATTGAATTTTTTGGCTTTTTAATTACTTGTCCTCTTAAAGTATTTATTTATTTATGCTTACTTTCTCTCCATATATATACACATGTATGAATTGGATATGAGATAAATTAGTCAAAATGTCTATTTAAATTGTTTATTTAAGTCATGTACTGAAATATTTTAAAAATTACAAGAGTTATACAACTCTCTTATAGTCATAAGTGAATCTATAAAAAAATAACTTTTAATTACTTTTTAGTCCCTACGTAGGAAAGACTCTAACAATCAATTTGCACTTTGATTGCTATTAGTTTAAATTTTCCTTATACTTGACCTAATGTTAAACTTTATAAATAAATAATGTATTTGTTTTTTGTAATTAAAAGAATTAATTTGTAAACACATGATTGGTCAAAAAATTGGATGTTTTATTAGCCTTAACGCTATTTGTCCTAGTCTCACTCATAAACAGTCTGCTAGAAAATATGTAATGTCATCTATATATGGTTTTGGATGCATCAACCTTAATCTCGACATTTTAGGTTGAATATAAGGATTCTAGTGCACTAGTTGAATAGTGCACTAGCTGAATACAGTTGGTTAAGAATGTTGTTTACAATTTCAATTGATTAAATTGTGAAGTGCTAGCTATTGTTTACATATTCTTTCTCTTATTGACCAGGTTTAAAGAACCTACTATTTATAGAGATTACCCTTCTTGTATGAAGGATATTGTAGACATCATATTTCCTTCTTTTACCAAGAAAGAATCCAAAAAGTTGTTGGTATCCTCCGATTTTGTTGATCTCATTGATTATACGTTAAGTCCCTCTAATGCTAGTGTATCCCCATATTGTTATTATTGTGCCCCATAGAAACACACTATTGTTATTGTTGAGCTCTTACACTATTATTATTATGTAGGCCATAATTATATTTTGACCCTTTAGACTGCCATATCTACCGAGGAGGTCTTGCCACATGAATCATCCAAGAATTGTTCATTTATGTAATGTAAAGGGAGGTTTCCCACTTGAAGTGGCTTATTACGTAGTCATTCATATATTTTTTCTTATGTTTTTGTGTTATTTTGATCTGGTCACATAACATTATACTACCATTTATGTTTCACATTCTCCTAGTTATAGGGATCTACAAAATAGAGACTATATAATACATACGTTAACAACTGCATAAGGTATATATGTCATGACTCATCTTAAATTACCAACGGAATATGATTATTTGCATGCTTACGAGGCATACATATGATCAAAACAATTGTTTTCATTTATTTGTGTGGGAGTGTAAAACTACAAACAAAGAACATAGGTTGAGGCCATGACAAGCAAGGCAGGGTGCTAGACTTCTTGCCTTTTCTTTCAAAATCTGGGGCTTATAGGGCTTTATTTTCTTTTTTCTATGCGATGTTTGCATTTTCTATTCAATGTTGCTCCCTTCTATATGTATAGTTTCCTTAGAGATATCTTTGTTCAGAGAAATGGATCCCTCTTAATCTATGGTGGCTGAGATGCCATTATATGTTGATGGGCAAAATTCCTATTGGCTCATGATGCAGAACATTGAGTACTCTATCTGCCAGTACTATATATATATATATATATATAATGGATAGCAGATTGTATTTCATTGTCCAATGCAACAATAAACCTTCAAATTAGGTTACCTTTGTCATCTATCGATGAACGAATATTGGCTATTGTTGGAGATACTACACATCTAGGACCTTCATTATTAGCACATGGGGACACTTAGTTAGAGCATGGGACTACATGCAATATTCCTTCTGCATGATTTACTCCCTGATTTGCTCCTCTTTTCACTCTGCAACTAGCTAGTTCTTCTGCATGATTTACTCCCTAATTTGCTCCTCCTTTCACTCCACAACTCGCTAGTTCTTCTACATGATTTACTCCCTAATTTGATCCTCCTTTCAATTTGTAACTCGCTAGTTCTCTCCATAACTTGTTGTAGGTGTTGAGTCCTCTCATTGATCACCACTATGGTGCATTACCTTGGGATCTTCACCCAATAATACTATATCATGAGCATTGTAACCTATTTTCTGAATCAATCATTCTCTTTGTTCTTTCGATTCTTTTAGTTTTTTTGCTCTACAAAGCTGTGTGTTCAACCTTTACTAGCTAGATTCATCTATGGAGGTTTTCTAACACATTTACATGGTATCAGAGCCCACAGGTTGCTAGATAAAAGGCACACCAGTACTTTATTTTGCAGGTATTATAGCTTGGAGATCGAAGATTGACAAAAAAATGGAGTTTCCCAAAGCATCAATCCTAACACCGTACAACTATCATGAATTGGAGGACCAAATGGCTCGATACTTTTGTCAGAAATGGTTGTACAGGATTACCATGGCTGTATAAGTGGAACCCACTTTAGCCATAGAGAAATTGAAGTACCTCAACTGCATGGATGAGGCCCACGGATCCATTTGCATGTGCATCTCCCCGGATTTGTAGTTTCATCTATCTGTCTGCAATACTCCCAATGAGATTTGTAAAATGTTTGAAGAACTCTACAGGAAATAGGATGAGATGAAAGGACATCTACTCAAAGTGGAGCTGCTCTCATTGGATCCACGGAACTATGACAGAATTCAAGACTTCTTCACCAAATATAATGATCTATTGCTACAACTCAAGGTTTGTGGAATTGACAAATCCAAGAAGGAGAGTCACCAAGTTCTCTCTATTATGTAAAAGCTCGGACCAGAATACTCCATCTTTGTGTCTACATTGCATTCAGTAAGGCTCGCAACAGGTAAATCCTACACTATGCCTTCTCTCAAAGAGTTCATGGAGTCCCTCACTTTTGAGCAAGATAAACTCATTGGCATGGGGAAAATCAAACCTCCAAAAGCACATGCACTTGTTGTGCATGATGGTAGCCACAATAAAAATCATAGATCTAATTCAAATCATAAAAATTAGTAGCGAAAAGACAAGGGAAAAGTGCATTCCCATCTAAAGAAGGAAGGGTACACCAAGCCCTTCAATGACTCCTCCAACTCCAGAAATGAGAAAGGGAAGAAAGGAGACAAATGCACCTACTGTCACTGAGGATTCCAACTCCAAAAATGAGAAAGGGAAGAAAGGAGACAAATGCACCTACTGTCACTGAGGATTCCATCCAAAATCCTCCTGCATGAAGAAACAAATTTGACCAAATGGAAAAAATCCTTTAGAAGAACAACCTTGGGGACCACATACCTCTAGGCACCAAGAAGAAAACTGAGGATCCACCACACAGGAAAGGTAACAATTTTCATGCTTTAGTTGCAATTAACTCTTCCCCTGATGCATGGATTATAGATTCTGGTGCATCACATCATATGGTTGCTGCAAAGGAAGTCTATTCCTCTTTGGATGCATGCAAAGGACCTCACATCCTCATGGGAGATGACTCACCTATTGAGGTCACCAGAAAAGGTAGAGTGGAACTTTTACATGGAAGCTTTGAAGATGTGCTTCATGTCCCAAAACTTTTAGCAAACCTGCTTTCAGTTTATTAGATCGCTCATTCTGGCACCGGAAAGAGAGTGGAATTCACTCCAGATGTAGTGAACATATATGACCTACATAGAAGCTCCAAAATTGCAACCAGTGAGGTAAACAATGGAGCTAGACTCTATACATTTTCTGAATTTTTTGAATCTGAATCTTCCTTATTGCTTACACGTGCTAATGATAGTAGTAGGCTTTGGCATGAGAGGTTTGGTCACTTAAATTATAGGTATATGTAATAGCTAAGCAAGCATGAGATGGTGGAAGGCTTGCCAAATATCAATTTCTCCAAAGGAGTTTGTGAAGGGTGTGTCCTTGGCAAACGTCCTAGAGAAAACTTTGACACTGGCAAGACTCACAGAGCATCCTCTCCTCTAGATCTAATACATAGTGATCTCATGGGGCCTTTTCCTCATCCTTCCATCAACAAAGCAAGGTATGTGCTTATATTTATTGATGATTTCTCACGGTATACTTGGGTGTATCTTCTTAGGGCCAAATCTCAACTTTTTGCGCACTTTGAAGATTTCAAAACACTAGTTGAGACATAGTAGGTGAGAAAGATCAAAGCTCTCTGTACAGAAAATGGGAGGGGAATATGTTAACACAGCACTTCAGAACCTTTTTCTTGAGTTTGGCATATAGTTGCAGCACACAGTTCCATACACTCCGCAACAGAATGGAGTTGTTGAGAGAAAGAATCGATCTATCAAAGAGATGGCTTCCTGCGCTAAGTCACTACCTCATAAGTTATGGGTTGAAGCACTTAATTGTGCTAACTACATCCAGAATAGATCTCCTCATAGGTATTTCAAGGATCGGACCCCCTTTGAGGCTTGAAGCGTCACTAAATCGGAGGTCACCCACTTTCGTGTTTTTGGCTCCTTAGCATGGACGAGGATCCCCTCTGAAAAAAGGAAAGCTCTTGATCTACAGAGCATTGAGTGTATCTTTGTTGGATACCCTGATGGTGTGAAGGGATACTGGCTCCTGATTTCCTCTACGGACAAGCTCATCATTGAGCGAAGTGTCAAATTTGAGGAAAGTCTCTCACATGCACCTCAATTGCTACATACAGACACCTTTTGTCTACCTCATGTCGTAGATGATGACTCAATACACTCATATGCAGATACAGAGCATGCAAATGCCGAGGTAGAGCATGCAGATGCGAAGATAGAGTCTTCAGATACAAATCCAGTGTATGCATATGATGATCCACATCCAAGCCCAGATCGGGCTTCCAACAGTGAATCAACTTCCCCTGTCATAAATCAGAGAACAAGGAGCTTAAGTGAGATATATGCACAAGACCACCCAGCTGCTAGAAATGGTCTTATGGGGGATAATTCTGATCCACGGAGGACTACCTCAGAGTTTATTTAGCCTCCTCTTGCCCTCACTACCACTGAACCAATGCCATCCTAGCATTGTCATTTGCTTTAGTCTTCTGATCCGCAGTCTTATGCTGAGGCTGTTGGGCATCCCTCTTGGAAGTCGACCATTGAGGAGGTCTCCTCAAGAACCAGACCTAGGATCTAGTCCCCCTTCCTTCAGGAAGGAAGCTTGTTCGATGCAAATGGGTCTACAGGACCAAGAGTGCTGATGGGCAAATCACTAGACAGAAAGCTAGGCTAGTAGCCAAAGGCTTCCAGCAAGTGCATGGCATTGATTATGATGATACCTTTGCTTCAGTAGAAAAGATGGATTCCATACGCCTTACACTTGCCATTGTGGCTGCCCAGGGGTGGAAAGTACATCAGATGGATGTGAAGATTGCATTTCTTCACGGAGACCTATCTGAGGAGATCTACATGGAGCATCTATATGGTTTCATTCAGGATTCATCTTTGGTCTACAGACTGAAGAAATCTCTCTACGGCCTTAAGCAGGCCCCGAGAGCTTGGTATGTAAAGATGGATTCTTTTCTTTTATCACAAAACTTCGAAAGATGTAAGTCTAATCCGAACGTTTACATGCTCAAGACACATGACTCTCTTCTTATCTTAGTTTTGTACGTGGATGATCTCCTAATCACCGACAGCTCGGCTTCAGCCATTGTTGCAGTCAAGAGGGCCTTGGATGATAGGTTCTTGATGATGGACATGGGTCCATTACACTTATTTCTTGGTCTTGAGATTAGCCAGGATGCCATAGGCATCAAACTCTCCCAGGCTCAGTATGCACGAGATCTCCTCAAGAGATTTCACATGACTGACTGCAAGCCAGCACTGACTCCTTTTCTATCTGGGGTCTGCCTTGAAGATGGAGCTGACACTTGATTGGTTGATACTACTCTCTACCAATAGCTAGTGGGGAGCTTATTTTACCTCACCCACTCCAGACCAGATCTGTCATATGCAATAGGGGAAGTTTCTAGATACATGTAGGAGCCGCATGAGCTACAGGGGAATGTTGCCAAGCACATCCTCCGATATGTGCAGGGCACCATCACCTTCGGGATTCACTATGCAACAAGAACTACATTGAATCTCCTTGGCTTCACAGATTCTGATTAGGCAGGCGACAACATTGATCGCAAGTCCACCTCTGGATATTCACTCAGTCTAGGGTTTGTCCCTATCTATTGGTCGAGTAAGAAGCAGGTTGCTATTGCTCTCTCTTCAATTGAGGTTGAGTACAGAGGAGTAGTCAACATCACCATTCAGGCTCTGTGGCTACAACACTTCCTCACTGAGTTGGGTGTCCAGTTCGACCAACCCATTGTCATCTGGTGTAACAACCAGAGCACTCTCAAATTCTGTAGGGATCTAGTACAGTGACAATGGATGAAGCACATAGAGATCGATAGGCATTACATCAGAGACTTAGTACATGATCGGGTCATTGATTTGCACTTCTATCCTTCAGCAAAATAGACTACAGACATCTTCACAAAGACATAGTAGAAGTTTCACTCTTTGTGCGATCGTCTTGGAGTGAAGGACAAAGTTGCTTAGCAACTGTTTTTTCTTCCTCTTTTCTTTTTATTAGAATGTATTTTGAGGGGGGTTTTCCCACGAGGTTTTCCCTCTTTGCTCAATTTTAGTACAAGTTACACTGTATTTTGGGTGACCTTTGGCCTTAGTTGAGAGGGCCCATTTTCTATTTTCCCCATAGTGGTGTTCACGGGGGGTGCTGGAGATACTACACACCTAGGACCTTCCTTACTGGCACATGCAGACACTTAGTTAGAGCATGGGACTGTATGCAAGATGCTTTCTGCATGATTTACGCCTTGATTTTCTCCTCCTTTCACTCCACAACTAGCTAGTTCTTCTGCATGATTTACTTCCTGATTCGCTCCTCCTTTCACTCCGCAACTGGCTAGTTCTTCTGCATGATTTACTCCCTGAATTGCTCCTCCTTTCACTCCGCAACTAGCGAGTTCTCTCCGAAACCTGTTGTAGGTGTTGAGTCCTCTCATTAATCACTAGTATGGCCCATTACCTTGGGATCTTCACCCAGTATCGCTATGTCATGAGCATTGTAACCTAGTTTCTAAATCAATCATTCTCTTTGTTCTTTCGATTCTTTTAGTGTTTTTGCTCTGCAAAGTTGTGTGTTCAACCTTTACTAACTAGATTCATCTATGCAAGCTTTCTAACACATTTACAACCATCCGGACAAATCCAATTCAACCAGAAAAAGGTGAAGCACTCACCCCAAAAGACCAGGCTAGAGCCAATATATTGTTGGCGGACCAGAGAATATTGTACTACAACCATGGATTCTACCTACACTAGTTGTTTCACCCTACGCAAAAAGGTACACAAACCTATCTGTAATTTTTTTAGTAGATTTCTGTAGCAGAGTTTTGTAAGTTTCTAGGATATTACCGAGCTCTACAAATTACACCTGAACTCATTAACTCATTATTGAATAGCGTACATTTCACTGAAATGTTAAAAGTGCCAAACTTGTTAATAGAAAAATAGAAAAACATTAGCGTTCTAATAAATAGAAAAAACATGGGATTAACTCAGTATTAATAACTAAAATTACCTTGCAGCTATGCTCACTCATTATGCATGTCCTTTTTGTAGGATGCAAGATATGTCAATATGTTGCCTTTTTGTAGGATGTAAGATACGTCTAATATGTTTCTTGCAAAAACCTTTTTGCAGGATGCAAGATATGTCTATTCTGCAGGATGCAAGATGAGTTCCTATGGTTGAAAGAACAAGACCTGTATTTTCCTCAACAATGACTTCTGTATTTCCCTCAGGGATGAGTTCATGACTTCTGTATCTTCCTCAAGGATGAGTTCTTATGGTAGGGGAAAAAAATAAAAAGTCTTACTTGTAAAAGTTGCTTCGATGGAATTTCTATCGAATTTAAGAACAATAAAATAGGAGGACCAAAGGAGGAGTTTAGTCAAACTGTCAAAGAAAGAAGACCAAGTCCTAGAATGAGTCGTGGAAAAATAGAATGAGTCATGGCAAAATGGAAAAATGCATGTAAAAAGCCAAGTGTAGGCACTGTGTTATAAGTCTATTATGAAACTTAACCAAGGACATTTGAGACAAACATTAAATGTTTCTGAATTAATGTTAACTCTAGAATAGCATTAAAACAACATGAAATTGAAATTCAAAGCCTTTTACCCTAAGTTTTAGTAAGAAGCCTGAAAATCATACTCGTTTGCAAAAATGCATGTAAAAGGCCAAGTGAACAATAAAACAGGAGGACCAAAGGAGGAGTTTAGTCAAACTGCCAAAGAAAGAAGACCAAGGCCTAGAATGAGTCATGGCAAAATAGAATGAGTCGTTGCAAAATGGAAAAATGCATCTAAAATGCCAAGTGTAGGCACTGTGTTATAAGTCTATTATGAAACCGAACCAAGGACATTTCAGACAAACATTAAATGTTTCTGAATTAATGTTAACTCTAGAATAGCATTAAAGTAGCATGAAATTGAAGTTCAAAACCGTTTACCCTAAGTTTAAGTAAGAAGCCTGAAAAATCATACTCGTTTGCAAAATGCATGTAAAATGCCAAGTGTAGTTACTGTGATATAAGTCTATTATGAAACTTAACCAAGGACATTTGAGACAAACATTAAATGTTTGTGAATGAATGTTAACTCTAGAATAGCATTAAAGTAGCATGAAATTGAAATTCAAAGCCGTTTACCCTAAGTTTTAGTAAGAAGCTGAAAATCATACTCGTTTGCCTACAATAAGAGGTTGAAACTAAAACATTGGATAAAAAAAATGTTTGATTCAATATTTATGTTTAAACATTGGTTAAAACAATGAATGCGATGGTGGTTCAAAGTGATTTAATGTTCAGTCAATGTCGAACAATCGCTATAGTCCCTGCAATGTCGAAAGCAAGGACTAATAATGAAGTACCATATATATAATTTTATCTCATCTTCTTACCTTTGCTTATGACTCTCATAAAATGTAGTCACATTTACATATAAGTGATATGGCCATGCAAGTGATTCCAACTGCTGATCCTCACCAACAACCATATTAATATATTTAAAAACATAAGAATTTATATGAATTAGTTTTTGAAAGATATTATTCATAAACAAGAAGAAATTGGTTCTCTGAATCCATAAGGCACTTAAATTTCATATGGTACAAGATTGAATACTAAGATTAATAATAAATGAAATATATTTGTATGAAATGGTCACTAGCAAATGGTGGTTCAAACCATATAAATGAGAGTTAACACCAAAATTTCAATGTCTTACCAATGATAATAAACCAGGAATATTTGTTTTCCATTGGTTTAGCTATAGTGGAGATTGGACCTGCCTAATGAAGTTATTGAGCTAGTGGACTACCAATTTGCGAGGAATGTTGTCATCAAATCCAAGGAAAGAGCATATGAATGCCAATAATAAAACTTCATGTCAAACTTAAGAAATAATATACTAAACAAGGTAAGATGAAGTAACATAACATGTGAGATTGCCCGAAAATGGAACTTGGGCATATATATATATATATATATATATATATATATATATATATATAGATATATATATATATAAGAGAAAGAAAGAAGAGCATGTAATAATATAAGCGAAACCAACAACGATTTGGCTGAATACAAGTAGAAGGGAGGTCTTTTAATTAATACTTACATTCAAGAATATGTCCTTTTTCGCTATGTTTAGGATGACACTTGTACATGTGAAATTTCCAAATAGTGGAATAACTTCATAGGTTTGAGCCCCCATATATTCTGTGGTCATCCAAATTGTGCTTGGGTTTGTCCTTGCCCTTGGTGGCACCCTGTCCCGATTTCTTTTTTTTCACCATTACTATTTCTCAACAAAGAGATTTATTTTGGCCCAGTAAAAGCCCTGCTTAGTTTCCTCTCTTCTAATATCCAAAACCTCACACATTCAAGCACATTTCAAAATTAAATTTGTGGCCCATATTTCTCTGCCTATTGTGTTATTCAAGAAATTCCTATTTCTTAACAAAGTTACTGACTTAATGAGAATTGTAACCCCAAAACAAGAACTATAGATAAAAAAAACCCCAAATAATGAAAAAACTACCCGGAAACAAAAAGTGTTGATGCTGGAATATTTTTTTTCTTTTCTAGGGCAAGCCTTCAACATTTTCTAAAATTTGCAGCAAAAACCATTTTTTTTCTGCAATTAACATGGAAAAACACCCTAAAAATGAAAAGTGTTGATGTTTGAACTAACAATTTTTTATTTTTTTTTGTAATTTCGGCATAAATTTGCAACAATTTTTAAAACTAGCAGTAAAAACCATTTTTTTTCACAATAACCATGGAAAACACCCTAAAAATTAAAAGTGATGATACTAGAACAATGGTTTTGTTTCTTTTTCTCCAGCATAGATTTTCAACATTTTTTTAGCAATGTGATTAAGGATAAATTATCATGACTCCGAAAAACCTTAAAATTCGAACAATTTTTCAGGCATGGAGTTAAAGATAAAACATTGCGTCTTTGAAAAAAATTAAAATCCTAACAATTTTCAACCATGGCGTTAAAAATAAAATATCATGACTGTAAAAAACCCTAAAATTATAATTGCTTTCAAGCTTAACATTATAAATAAAATATCATGACTCATAAAAACTTTAAAATTTTGACAATTTTTCAAGCATTGAATTACAACCACATATTATGACTACAAAAAACCTTATGTTTTCAACGTATTTCAACCATGGCGTAATGGGCAAATTATATGACTCAATAAAACTTTAAAAATGAACACTTGAATGAAAGAGTGTTTATACCAAGAGTAATTTCTCTTTTAAATGTAAAATTATAGTGATTTTAAAATCTTATCGTAAGACAACTTAACACATTGCAACGAAAATTTAAAAATCAACCAACAAATTGACACACGGTGGAGGCAAACTTGACCCATTGCAATAAAAAATTGAAAATCAACCATGAAATTTACACGTTGTGAGAGTGGACATGAACCATTATAATGAAAATTTTAAAATAACCTATCAAATTGACACAAAGTGGGGTTGACTTGCTAGTCAAAAATCGACATGAACCCGGCAAAAAATAATAAAATAAAATAAAATAACAAATAAATATATAAATAAATAAATAAACAAAAATGAAAACAAATCAAACATAAAAATTTATTTTAAAAACTAGAAAAAAATCAAGAATAAACAATGTAAAAAAACAAAAAAAACCAAACTAGAAAAAAATCAAGCATAAACAATGTAAAAAAACAAAAAAAACCAAACAAAGAGAAATTTAATCCCCATATATATATATAAGACATATGGAAAAAAATTATCTCTTAAGAAACATAATTTAACAAAAAGATTAAAAAAAAAATAATAAATATAATAATAAATAAATAAAATCAAATTAGATAATTTAAATAAATCAAATAAATAAATAATAAATTAAGGAAAAACAAAATAAATAAATAAAAGAAAATTAGATAATTTAGAAAAAATCAAATTAATTAATTAATTAAAATCATATTAATAAAAATAATTTTTTTTCAAATACAAGAAATATTCCATTATAGAATAAATAGAAAAAAAAAAAAAAATTGAAAGAAAAAATATCAAAAACATTAAAAAATTAAAAAATATATATTAAAACTAAATTAAAAGAAATACATTAAAATTTTGTTTTTTAACATTTGAAAAAAAATAAAAAGAATTTTTAAAAAACTTTAAAAAAACACATTATAATAACAAAACCTAATGTTTTTTTTTAATTTGTTTTTAATGTTTTTGCCTTAATGTTTTTAAAAAATGGATGCTTTTTATTTTTTAAATTTTTCTATTTTTCTAAATTCTATTTTTTTTTTCAATTCGATTTTAATTATAGTTTTATTTGTTTATTTTTTTTTAACGTTTTAATTATATATATAATTTTTGAAATCGTTAGTTTTATTATTTTATTAATTATTTTTAATAAGAATTGGTTTTTTTTGGGAGGGATCCTTTATAACCTCGAGGAACATTTGGAGACCAAATATGTGTGGGGATTGGGAGTGACCACCAATAACAAGGCATAACTCTTCACTTTGTGTAAATGCCTAGATATCACTGTCGCTCTCGAAATAAAGAGAATAAACATAGTGGAAGACTCCATGTTGATAATATGAATGCTCTCAAATGGACATTTTATGAACAACAACTTTCCCATCGTTAAACGAATTAACCACCCATTAGAAAAATTTAAGCAACGCTTCCTTTTCCATGTTCTATGGCGATTGAACTCAATACTCTGATGAAATGGTAAATCGAGGTGTTCTCATGGGAATCAAAAGATATGAGTTTTATGGGAGAACTGAAGCCTACCCCCCTATACCTTGAATTAATGCAGGATAGTTTGGTAATAACACTCGATAGGGCTCCCAATGCTAGTGGGATGATGCAAAGGCATTGCCATAGATAGATGGACAGGTGGAGATTAGGTAGGATGCATGGCAGTCACCCAGATCTTCAAGACAACGCATCCTATCACTTCAAGTGGACATCAAAGTGGACTTGGGAGGATGGAGGATCCTGTCATTTAAGAGAATTAATGGTGAGTATGAATTCTACTACAAATTTCCTGAGGACATGGTTCGCCAGATCCTTGGGACATAATCTGTGTTTGATGGGACTACAACTCAAGGACCTCCATGGTATTATGGCACGAGCAGCGGAGTTTTGTGTGATACGAGAGTGGGGATTATATATGTCACCATCACCCTCCATTAGGATTCCCACAATTGAAGGCTTGGTGTGTAGTGGTGATAACAATGAGAGTTGGTTGAGCATCAAAATGAGTATGTCATGAGTTCATGGTGGGAATTCTTCTAAGGAGGAGCTAGTGTGATGGAAGTGGGCCACCGAATTCATGTTCAAGTTAATCATGGGAAGACTCGACCTCATCATCTTTTGAGCAGAATTGTTGGAAAAGGACTGAGCTACTAATGCCGAGAGATCAATGCAAAATTTGAGACTGTGGAGGTGACCTTGGAGTGAAAAATCATAACGAGGGAGACAAACGTCCTCAGTGCTAATTCAGAGCTGGTTAATGGTAGTGTATTCTCCAAAGTCAAAGAGTTAATTGCAGGACTCCTGAAGGAGGTTGTAACCAAACTTCAGATTGATGGAGGAGCTCACAATTTTCGTGCAAGAATAAGCAGTCGAGGCAATACTGTTGGTAAGGACAAGGGAAAGATCAACCTTGGATAATGTTTTCTTATTTTTGAAAAATAAATTTAGATTTTAGCATACTAATAATGTTTTAATTTGTTTTCCTTTATTTTTTTCTAAATATTTTTTTTTCCCAGATTTTTTTTTTATTGTTTTTCTCTCTTTTGTTATAATTTTTTTTTCCAAATATTTTTTTTACAACTACTTTTTTATTTTTTACATTGTTCATTTTTTTAAGCCTCCTTTAATTTTTTTAAAACAATTTTTTTTGTTAATTTTACTCAAAATTTTATTTGAATCATTATTTTTGGAAAAAAAAAACCTTCCAATGTTATTATCTTTAAATATAAATTTCATAAAATTTAATATTTTGATTTTTTATTCAATTTTTTCATAAAAATCATTTATTTAACATGTCATTTTTAGCAAAAAGGTGTGGAATACCTATTTTTTTAATTATTTCTATATGCAAAATGTGTGTTATTTTTTAAGTGACAAGTATTTTATATGTATTGAAGTATTACTTAATGATAAATAAATATATAAAAAATCATGGCTTCAAAATATTAATTTTAATATTTATTTTAAACTTTTCAAAAAAATAAAAAATTTCATTATAAAAAGCATTGCGAAGAAAAAGAAATACAAGCTTGAAAAATCCTTAAAGAACATACATTTTAGGACGAAAAACAAGAATATGAATAAGGAGACTTGAAAAATGGTTAAATAAGTAACATTTTAAAAGATGTGCAGTCTTAGGACGCAAGAAAATTTAAACTATCAAAAGTATGCCCTTGAAAAAAAAGGTTGACGTTGCGTCAACCCTTTTCAAAATGCTCATGAAAATAGCCAACTTTTTGGAAAAATTATCCATACTTAATATATATAAAAGTTTAAATGTCAAAAATAAGTTAAAAGGGGGCGGCGGGGGGCGATTGATGTTGCATCAACACTTTTCAAAATTGGCATGAAAATGGCTAACATTTATAAAAATATATACATACTTAATACATAAGAAAATTTAAACTGTCAAAAATATGCTCCAAAAATATAAAAATTGATTATGCATTAACATTTTTCAAAATTAGATGATTTTTTGCAACCTCTAAAAAATGAAAATTTGATACAATTCTCATTAAGTTGGTAACTCTTTTTCTTTTGATTAGTGAATTGAGTACATTAGTTGCATTCCAATTCCACTAAATAAGATTTGCGGCCATGAAACACTGAAAGTTATTCATTGTTCTTTGTAAGCCGCTAATACATATTGGGTTCGACCCTTATCATCCTTGATGCAAGCGTTACTTTTTTTCTCTGGAGGTTTTAAAATACGTGCTGCATTTTCAGATTTTGCTGCCTCATGGAGGGGGCTTGACTGATTTTCCATGTCGAGCCATACATAAAGTCAATTTAAACTCTCAAGTGAAAAGGGAGCCAACTAAGGAATATTGAGATTTGAAGAAATAACCCTTGGAATCTCGCTGGCATCGTGAACATAGCACCAAAATTCCAACCCTCTGTAGAGATCATACAAGCAAAAGTAGTTGAAGAAACTACTTTGAATGAAGGCAACTTAGTAAGAGATTGTAAAATTAAATAATTTGTGTTGTAGGTTATCTGTTAACTAGCATGGAATCGGCATTCCAGTCCTCCCACTTCGAGTACAATGAATGGCGCTAAGGGCTAGAAGGAATATTTGATGAGCTAAGGGCTATAAGGAATATCTGATGAGTTGAGGGGTAAAACCATGGTCAAAGGCCAAAGAAAAACCCTCTATGAGAGAAGTGACAGTCAGGTTAACGACAAAATGAGAAGTGACTATGAATCGAGCACACTACCTCTCTAAGTTAAACCTTAATTTGGGATCATCGTTGGATCACCCAGTGTAGAACACGACCCTTCAAGGAAGAAACCACATGGGAGCCATGCGCTATGGTTAAATATGTACCAACATTAGAAGACCACTTGGCGTAGTCACATGTCACCATAAACAAAAAGACATGCTAGTTGATTAATTTTCATATAAATCACACAGGTATAAGGTACATTAATGTTATTTGTAACATAATAATAATAATAATATTGGTTCGAAACGACCACCAAATTTTAATGTTGTTATTATTCCGAAAAACAATTATTTACAATATAAATCATAAAAATCTTAAATATAAGAATAATAATATATTTAAATTTAAAAAAAAATTATAATTAATGTTAGTACCATTAATAAGTTATTTAGAGTCTGGGTCTGGAGTATGCCCTAAAACTGCTTCTGCTTGGCTAAGAGCTCGTCTTCCTCGGACGTAAGGAAACAGGTTAACGGCCCAAGACCCAGAGGCATCTGGCAGGAGTGAAAGCCTGCTCCCTTACGGACCACCAGCGGGTTATTTCAGGTGGCGTGGTTTTCCTTGATAACAGTGATGTGTCAACTGACATTCGCAGATAGCAGCCAGAGATGGCTGTCCTCACTGTTGGTTTGACAAACTGAGTTTGATAGGTTTTTCCACCTTTTGAAAAAAAAAAAAAGAAAGAGAGAGTAAGAATTATTTAGAGTCATAATTTTAACAATTACCGTGAAAGATGTAAATATTTCAGTTTATATAAATCACATATTGTTAGTGTGAGTTAGTCATAGATTTCGGGTGTCCCATATTCCTTCTGTTCACACAAACCAGAACTATGAGAAGGAACTTGATAATTGATGGTGTATTGATAAGGAAATAAAAGAAATCATCTTATTGAGCACAATTAAGTTTTCAATGCCTTACAAAGGTGATATGGTGGTACCCTTTTATTTTGATGCAGGCTATCATTTCTTTCAATAAAACTTATTTCCAAATTTCCGATGACTACCGTGGAGAATAAAATGGTCGTCGACCTGCTGTGATATATTAAATGGTGATGTTAGTGGAGGAGTAATGTTAATAATATAATATCCTTATTAATATAATATTGTTGTTAAGATGGAACAAAACATTTTGGAAGGTATCTTATGATATGATACTTTAGATTACTGGTTCATAGTGAATTAATATTATTCCTTTAGTTTGGGAAAAGTACGCACTTTACATCTCTTTATATTTATGTTAAAACGAATTTGTCCACATGCTCATTCATTGATTATGCGAAATATTAGATTAATTATAAATTCAATTAAATTTTAATTATTTGAATGTATTAAATATAAAATTGGTTAAATTTTCTAGTTCGTTCATTGTATGGAATAATAGATTGATTGTAAATTTAATTATTAAAATGTATGAATTATATTATATTTTATGAAATGGTAAATGTTAATATGTTGAATGTTAATAGCGATGATTTTGATTACCATATGGACATTTCTTATTTGCTAATGAAATATCCAGCATCTATGAATCACATACGGATTAATAATTTAGTAATTAAGAGTCAAGTAATTAAATTATCAGATGATGGGAATTAAAGAGATACAATTATCATATGTATTTCATAAAAAATAAAATACTAAAATCCATTTTAAAATAATTATGATAATAATAATAATAAATATTTTTTTAAAAATTTATATTTTATTTTAAAATAATTATAATAATAATAATAAATATTATTGAAAAAAATAATATCTTATAGTACAATAAAATCTCACACATATCTTTGCAAAACTATTTATTAAGTCGAGGTTAAACAACATCTGGAAACATGTGGGTTGTGGTCAACAACATGAATTTTTATTGAAGAATCTTCGGCAAAAATCACATAGAAAAACTTATGTCGACGCGTTTCGAACCATCCAGTGTGGTTCACTGAATGGTTCGAAACATAAGTTTTTCTATGTGATTTTCGCCGAAGATTCTTCAATAAAATTGATATGGATCACAGAAGTCTCAGTTCAGTAACATGATTTTTATTAGTGTTACCTATACAAAATAATATGAAAACCTGAAAACCCAATGTGCATAGCCACGATCATTTTAAAATTATTTCAAATAGAGAAAAACTATTATATTAATCCAAATACAACAAAACTAATATATATATATATATATATATATATATATATATATATAACGGGTTAAGGAAGGTTATCGAATCAGATTCAAAATGGGGTTAATCGTGCATCCATAGTTTATTCCCACGAATGAATCTGAAAAAGGAATACATTGTTAACATTAACATTAAATAATTCTATGAACTGAAATATATGAAACAATTACGTTAAGATTGTATTAATAAATTTTGTATTAGAAAATTAAGAAAATATTTATTGAGAAATGATTAAATTTTATTTTATAGGGATGGATTGCAATTAAAGTATTAGAGTGGTTATAACAGTTAATCATTCATTATGGATGGTTAGATTTTATATGATATAATTGTTTTTAGAAAATTGTTTAATTTGATAAGAAGATAAGAAAATTGTAATGAGGGAAATTAATTAAAAATAGTTATAATATTTTTAACCATTTAAATTTATTGAATAATAACTACAAAATAATATGTTAGTTCAAGGTTTAGGAAAACAATTATGGTACATTTGTTGAGTGGTACTTTTTTAATAGGTATAATATTAATCATTCAAATGGATAGACACATTTTACTGGTGATATTATTTTTGGATGATTATGAGGTAAATCAATAAGGATTGGTTAATTTAATTAAATTATAATAAGGTGTGGAATTAGATTAATTAGTTAATGTTAAGTAATTAGTATAGTTTAGAATAGGACTAATTAATGAATTAAGAAATGTTTATGACCCTAGGCATAAACCAAGTTATGAATCGAGAAGATTATTTTTCAATTTAGGAAAATGAGGTAGTGATACCACCCTTTTTGACCTCAATATCAATAACGCCTGCTTGCAGGTAATAATGGTAGAAAAATTATAACCCATAGGTACTTGCAATTATAATTTGACAGTGTCTTAACTAAGTTTTCACATTAAATGCTCTTAATCATTCTATGTGAACACAACAAAACTGCGATGGTAGAGACACGTTGACATCAAGGAAGATCGGTAGTAGCACCATCACCATTGCAACTGTCGCCACCATCCTCACCAGTACCAGTGTTGTCGCCAACACCATTTCTCTAGCACCTAAGCTATCCATTATAATACGCTCACTAGAAACAATCATGGAAGCACTAAAAGGGCCCACAATAGCCAATACCAAGGAAGAACAACCTCATTCTAAGGAATGGAACCTATAAGAATCTGGGGGATCAGATCATAAACAATGTCATGAGGATATCTCTAGAGAGATGCAAAAGATTAAGCTCCCAGAGTTTTCAGGAGGGTAAACCGAAGAAAATGCTAAGGCATGGTTAGAAGGTATGACAAGTTGTTTCGCGCTAAATGAATTTGCGTCTACCTCCAAGACAAATATTTCTATATTCCAGCTAAAAGGAAGTCCTGAAATTTTGTGGGGAAATATCAAAAAATAATTACATCTCACACCGGACAATGTTCCTTAGGAGTTGTTCAAGCAAAGATTTCTTGCAAAGTACTTACCACCTTATTTTCAATAATAATGGGTAGGAGCATTTCATGTGCTAGTTCAAGGGAATAAAATAGTGGAAGAATATGAGATGAGATTCATGGAACTTGTAAAATATGTTCCCTATCTAGATATTGATGAATGCCAAGTAGATGATTTTTTGTATGGACTAAATACATAAATCAGGGCTATGGTGAGAATTTGGAGTCCAATTTCAGTTATAGAGGCAGTTGAATGTGTCTGTTATGTAGATGATCATCTAGGGATCAAGGGGAGAATATTTATAATAAGAACCCCATAACCATGATCTCTAAGTAATACCCCCTGAAACTTCTTCATAGGAGGAAGTTCAAGGCCACCTTCTTATGGTGGTAAGTTTGCTCGAAGGAGAATAGTAGCAAGGATGCTAATGGTAGTTAATGTTGCATCTAAGACCTCATTTATATCTAACTTAATATAGTGTAACTCTCGAGGGACTTTCATTAGAGGAATAAGTACGATAAGAAGGGGCTAATTTTCAAGAAACTCGTAAAGTAGCACTAGGATTGCACCACATGTTAATTGTTGGAGGTGTGGGGGACCTCATTTCCATGGTAATTTTCCAAAGGCTTCATCAAGTAATGTAGGAAACTCACCTACATCAAATATTGAAGGAAATCATAGTATCCATGCAATAATTAATAATAGCAAAGAAGAACATCGATGAATTGTAGTGGATTCAACAAGAACAATTAACACCATTAAATTTAAAATCTTATTTTATTGAGTGGGGTCCTTATAATACTAGTGTAGTTGCCTTACTGTTAATGTTACTATATCCCCCTTATTTTTTATTGTTGTGCCCATGTAGCCCCGATTATTTTATTTTTGTGCCCCATAGAAGCCCACTATTATTATTGGTGTGCCCTTATATTATCATTGTTGTGTAGGCTTTGATTATATTGTGACCCTGTAGACTCATATATATATACGAAGGAGATCTTGTCATTTGAATCGTCCAACAATTGTTCATTTATGTGATGTAAAGGATGTTTCCCCCTTGAATAGGCTAATTTTCAAGTCGTTGATCTATCTTTCCTTCTAGTTTGTCATCTAGTTGCATAAAATATGGTATCAAAGATTTCGATTCTAGGGTTTCGCTACCTCAAACAAGTCACCTTCAAATTTTCGCTCACTTTTTTATAGCCTTCATAACATGAAATTTCTACCACGTGGAGCTAAAATCATGGTAAACTTCATGTAAACATTTCAGATGTTGGTTTATTATATTATTTGAGATATGGTCTGAAGAAGTTAGGGTTTCTGCACGCTCAATAATTGATTTTCAAATAGGTGGCCTAGGGAAAATCACCATAACTTTCTATACAAGCACAAGATTTGAATTTCATGAAAATTGACTAAAATTGCACACAATTTAGTTTATTGTGTAGCATTTTCAAGTTCGAAGGTTGAAACAGTGACACAACATTCTACACAAGTTTGCTCTATTGAACTAGTGCATAATCAGGTCATGATGGGAGATTGGAAATAACTTTATCTTGAGGAATCCAATATTGGTCTGAATTATGGAATTGGAAAGAATACTCAGAGGGATACCACAAGAAGAAATTTCAAACTTTGGAGAGTTGAAATTATAGAGATACAATAGTTTTAATATTGAGCTCCTAAAAGCAAGAAAAAGATATGTATTTCTTTTTTTTTAAATTTCGTAACTTTTGTTTGGAAAGTCATTCCAAAGTTATTTAAAGGGAACATTGAATCATATGTATCATTATTTGGTTTTAAAATCCCGCCCAAACAAAAGAATTTAACACCAATTAAGCCCTTGGAAAACTCTACTACGATGCATGAAGAGGAAGAATTACAACATGATATATCAAAATTACAAGACCAAGTGCAACAAATTTCACTCTAACAAAGAGAAACCAAAGTTGAAATAAAAGAGGACATGGATGCTTTAAAGGAACAAATAAAAAATGACATGGATGGTATAAAAAGTGACATGAATGGTTTAAAAGAAGACATGGAGGGTTTGTAAGAACGTTTGGCAAAGTTTTTAGAATAAAGGCTTCTTGGTGGTGATAAGATATTTGACGAAACTCATGAAGAGAATAAACATAGTGAAAATCATGATTTTAGAGACTCCAACTTTGGTATGAAGACTAATCATATTCCAAAGATCAATATACATAAGTTTGATGGCAAGGATCTGGTAACATGGATACTGTAGATGGTGCAATTACTTGATCTACATAATGTGTCACACACACAAAAGGTACACATTGCATTTATATATTTAGAACAAAATCAATTTGTGTGGTATATATTGATTTGTTCTTGTAAATCAATTATCACTTGCACATTTTTTACAGAAGAATTTGTAGCACATTATGAGGATACAAGGAATAATTCCTTCTTTAGCCAATCGGTAAATCTCAGACAAAAGGGTTCAATGGTGGAGTACATTGAGAACTTCCAACGATTGAATATCAATGTAAATGATATTCTAGAGGAGCATAATATTGATGTATTCATTGGTACTTTAAAGGATAACATGAAACATGAGGTTCGCCTTTGGGAACCTAATTGATTGGAGAAGGCATCCAAGGTGGCAAGAAAAGTTGAAAGAAAATTTTTGGCAACAAGGAAATCTACCACTCACAATTATAAAGATGGAAGTGTTGTTGCTCATAGCCTCACACAACCTACAAGGTTGAAACAACAATAACTAGAGGAAAAAAGAGCAAAAGGTCTTTGTTACAGTTGTGATAGAAAATACACAAAGGGTAATAAGTGTACTAAGAAAAAAATATTTTACATAGATTGTGAAGAGGAGGAATAAAAATAACATGAAACATCAAAATAAGAGGATATACACTAAGAACCAACCCGGAGAAAAAAGAAACGAATCTGACCATATCTTGTAATGCAGTGGCAGGAATTACCACTCCTCTAACTCTCAAGATACAAGGATATATCAAGAAAAATGATTGATTCTAGTAGTACCCATAATTTTATTCATTGTAAGATAAACAAGGAATTGAATTGTTTTCTATATGCAACACTAGAGTGTTAAGTGATGGTTCCAAATGGAGCAACTACATATTACTCAGGGAAGTTCCTACATAATTTCAATCTAACCATGGGGGAATATGTATTCAATAGTATAATGCTTTCCATTCCAATGGGTGGTGTTGATGTCATATTAGGAGTCTAATCGTTACAACCTTTGGGGATAATATCTCTAAATTTTCAATAACATCTCTTGAAATTATATTAGGAAGGAAACGAAATTGAATTAAGGGGAATCACAAGGAAACTGTGGGAGATAATCACTCTAATGGCATGAAAAAACTTTTGAAGAAAGAAAAACGAGGCATAATTGCACAATTATGTTCACTAGATGTTCAAATGTTGAAATCATCTATTTCTCCATATCTCCAAAGAATCTTGGACAATCATTCCAAGTTATTTGAGACTTTCAAACGAATCCCACCTATTCATGATCATGAACATGATATTCACTTTATTCCAAGAAGCATTCCTCTAAACATAAGGCCTTACATATATCCCTATGCCAAAAAAAGTGAAATTAAACATATGTTTGTAGAAATTCTAGAGGTAGGTATAATTCAACCTAGACAATGTTCTTTCTCTACTCCTCTAGTATTAGTACAAAATAAGGATGGATCATGACGTATGTGTCTAGATTATAGGGAGATCAACAAGCTCATTGGTAAAGATAAATTTCCCATTCTTTTCATTGATGAATTGTTGGATGAATTACATGGCGAAATTCACTTCACCAAGCTAGATCTTCCTTCAAGATATCATCAACTTATAATGAAGACGGAATACATTCCGAAAACAACATTCAGAACTCATGAAGATCATTATGAATTTTTTATCACTCCTTCTAGCCTTACTAATTCACCTTCCACATTTCAAGGTTTGATGAATTCCATTGTCAAACCCTTTATTTGAAAACTTGTGTTAATATTTTTTAACGATATACTAATCTACAGTAAGTCTTGGAAATATCATGTTCTACATGTAGATAGGTTGCTCAAACTTTTGGAGAAGAAATAATTGTATGCAAAAACATCCAAATGTTTCTTTGGGGTATAGGAGGTGGAATATTTTGCTCATATTGTATCTCATGTGGGTGTTAAGGTAGATCATAACAAAATTAAAGGCATCAAGGAATGAAAAATCCCCACAACCCTAAACCATCTTTGAGGATTTATCCTATTGATAGGTTATTATTGCATTTTTTTTAAGAATTGTGGGAAAATAACAACACCTATGACAACATTACTCAATAAAGATGCATTTTTTTTTACTCCGGGAGAAGCTAAGCCCTTTGAGCATCTTAAATAGGAAATGTTCCAAGCTATGGTTTTAGCTACAAGATACTTCAAAAAAACCTTTAGGTGTAATGTGATGCCTCAGAAAATGAAATTGGCATTATTTTAATGCAAGGAATACCCATTTCTTTTGAAAGTCGTCCATTCAAGCGAAATTATTTACACAAAATTATTTATGAGAAGGAAATGTTGGCAATACTACATGCCCTAAAGAAATGGTGCCCTTACCTAATGGGAAGACACTTCCAAGTAAAAACAGATCATGATAGTCTTAAATAATTTTAAGAACAAATATTATATTCAAAAGAGAAGCAAGAATGGGTCACTAAGATGTTGGGTTATCACTTTGAAATCATCTACAAAAAAGAGAAGTAAAATGTTGTTGCAGATGCACTCTCAAGAAGGTATGAGGATGTGGAAGCATTGATTTATTCCATTTCTATTATCCAACCTGATTGGATAACTGAAGAAAGGGAGGAATGGAGGAATGATGAAGACGTATGGACACTCATTCAAAAGTTACAGAAAGATCCCAGTACCATTGATACATTTATCTAGAAAAATTACTCATTATGGTACAAAGATCACTTATATCTATGTAAGAGTTCCCAAATAGAACAAAAGATTCTTTTGAAACTTCACACCTCTCCTTTAGGAGGGCACTCAATATTTTTAAAAACTTACCATAGGGTTAAGAATGAATTTTTTGCGATAGCCTTAAATCTAATATTAATAAGTTTGTGGAAGAATGTGTGGTTTTCCAACAAAATAAATTTGAGATAATTAAGACAATTTTGTTACAACCTTTATCCATTTCAAGTTAGTGTTGAGAGGAGGTCTCAATGGATTTTATCATAGGCTAACCCAAGTTTGAAGGAAAGAGTGTCATCATGGCGGTAGTTGATAAAACTACCAAGTTTGCACACTTTCGTGCATTATCCCATCCTTTTCAAGCTAATACAATTGCTACTACATTTGTGGAAATAATTCTAAAGCTACATGGAAACCCAAATATTATTGTAAGTGCTAGAGATCCCATTTTCACTAGAAATGTTTAGATGGAATTATTTTCTTGTCTTGTTACTCAATTAGCTCATAGCTCATCTTATCATCCTCAATATGACCGAAAAACTAATATAGTAAACAAATGTTTGGAAAGATATCTTCATTTCTTTTTATTTGATAGAAAATAACTATGAGTCAAGTGGTTACCTCTAGCTGAATATTGGAATAACACTTCCTTCCATACTGCAACAAAAATGACCCCAATTATGGCACTTTATGGATATCATCCACCATCCATCACATCATCTATAAGATAAAATTCTAATGTTCAAGTAGTGGAAGGTCACATTGAACATCAACAACAAGTTCTCTAACTCTTAATGGATAACCTCACTTTCGTACATAATCAAATGAAACAATAAGCATATCAACATCACAGTGAAATAAGTTTTGATGTAAGAAACTCTGTATTTTTACGACTATAACCCTACAAACAAATATCCCTCAAGCAAACTAAGAAGGATAATAAATTATGACGCAAGTGTTGTAGTACTTACAAGGTGTTGCAAAATATTGGTACTATGGCACACAAATTAGAGTTTCCTACATCTTCTCGAATACACCTAGTTTTCCATGTTTCATGCTCAAAGAAAGTTATTGGTGACAAGCTCCCAATTCAAACAATATTTCCAAAACTTGATGAGGAAGGAAAAATCATATTGGAGCCTGAATCAGTCATACAAACAATAACCCTATAGCTACAGACTCTACTAACCTCACTCGATTCCAAATGCAAGTCAAATAGGACAGGGGTCTAATGAATTTGGGTTTGTTGCTCCCATGCTTGTGGGTCAAAGATTGGGGCTTGCATCGATGGACTTGCATAATGAATACCTTTATACCCAGCACCCCACTTATGTGTTCACATAAGCTTAATGTTAACAACACTTTGCATATGGGCCTATGTGTTATGAAACCAACTCACATAAAGATAGAAAAGAAAGATCAACGCCAATGAGATACTAGTTGTAACATCATCCCACAAAGGGATCGATATTGCACTTTGATCCTCAACTTTTCCTTGCTAAGGGTCTGTAAATCACACACATAATTTAACATATATATTTACCAAACTAGAAGCATAATAGCATAAAAATTAAATTCAAACACATTAGTTAAATATGATTTGAAAATTAAAGATAATTTCAAGACATAATTAACACATAAGTTTAAAGAGGATTTAAAAATGTAGGAGGTGTACCTGAAACAAGTGAATAAGGTCCATTATCGGTAGCATGATCATTAGCATAGACAAGAACATTACCTCTAACACTCTGACTGACATCGAAGGTAGGATATATGAGTTGAACATGCACTGTAGGTGGTCTATGTGATCTATAATGAGACCAACCATGTAGTATAGAAGACCCCCCCCCAGACTGCAATGGCCTGCGATTAGGGGGCATATGGGATACAACTCTACATATGTCATATAATACATATAAACTAATACAATAAAAAATGTTGACTAAACTATTACATTAATTCAAAACTATTACATATAATACATATAAACTAATCCAAGAAAAAAATGTTGGCTTACAAAGAATGTTGACAAGAAAACCATTTCTAAACTCAAGTAGAATAATCTAGTGAGAAGTTCTAAACTTTAGAGGCCACTTTTTGATAATTTGTCAACCAAAGTATTAAGTTCCATGTAAACAAAATTGAAGGAAGTGATCAAATCTACCTTCATACTTTTTCCCATTTCTAAATAATGCATTTTATTTATAGGGCATAAATATGTAAATATATATGTCAAAAATTGAAAGAAACCTATTTGCAAAACTAACAAAATTTAATTGCAACCAAATAATCCAATACACTTTAAGTTTTTATAATGTTTGGCTTTGACAAATGACATGTACTAAGTGCAAACACATGAAGACAATGTTTCTTGTACACCAGCATACATAATGAAACACTATGGTACAAATTAGAAAAGAGTCAAAATCATTTTATTCACTTTAAACACACTTTTCATGATGGATTTAATGTATCTATCAATGATGCATTGTTGAAACTTGAACTTATATATGTGTGTGTGTGTGTGTGCGCTATGTTAAATGTTATATACATGTTAAATTTTAAATAGTTATGCTATTTTAAATCTTATAGTTATAGTTATATTATGTTATAGGATGTTGTACATATTACAGTATGTAATGTTATAGTTATAATAGTTAAATATATATAGCGATGCTATGAACTATAGTTATAGTTATGGTTATGGTTATGTTTTATATATATATATATAGAGAGAGATATATATATATATATATATATATATATATATATATATATATATATATATATATATATATATATATATATATATATATATATATATATATATATATATATATATATATATATATATATATATATATATATATATATATATAGCTATGTGATTTTATAGCTATAATAGTGTTGAAGGCTTGAAATGTTTGCCTCAACTGATCGGGGAAAACCACACGGTTGGGACCTTACAGCAGATCATTTTCCATTTGGGATGGTAGTTTCGCCTAGGTTTTATGAGACCAATTGCCCTTAATATAAAATCAGAAATGGATGAGATATTTAGGTGTGAGGCAAATGATGTAACTAAAACTAAGAAATAAAGAATAAATAGGCTTAAAATATCTATCCTTGGTAATCTTTCTCTGTATATGTGACTTTAGAAAGATCTCACATTTGACTTGACAATATAGATCATCAAATCATTTATGAGGTTAAAAAAAATAGAGATAACTAATTTAGTTAAATAGTTAATTAAATTAGTTAATGAAAATCATTGCCCATATAATATTTCATCTGTTCATATATATACTTAAAATATTCAACAAAACACATCAATAGTGATAATGCTTAATTATTCATAAAAACATATATGAAAAACATAATTAAAATAGCCATTCAACTCATAAACACATTAAGGAACTGTCAATTCGAGAGTGGTTGGAGTTGTCTGAGAACTGCGAGACTAGGGTTCGGGCGATGGCATTTTCTCAGGTGAACAGGGTATCCGAAGGCCCGGATGCCGCCGCCGCTCTCAAAGATCAACACTGCGCAGCAAAGGAGGGGTACCGTGCAGACGGCAATGCGATACATGATCGATTCAATCGGATTCTCGCATCAAACAGACCGGATCTCATCCACTATCGAACGGAGGCGACGGTGAAGGCGATCTACAGGATCACAATAGATCTGGTTTGTGCCGCCGCTAATCACATAGAACAACACGGGGTAGAAACGGATGGGGCCCTGATAAATGGATGCGCAGAGTACCTTTTCTTTCGGGTTTGGTCCGGATCCACCAACGGAAAGCAGCCTCAAGACTGGGAACTATACAAACAGAAATTGGGATTGCTATTCCGCTTCTGGGTTCAGGACAAATCTTTCAGGACGAATCTGGGTTCCATCATACAAAACGCATGGCCATCTGTATCAAAACAGCTGGATCCCAATCTGTATCGGACAGCAGCGATTCTCCCAGCGAGGGGTATGCCCGGGAAAGGAAGCAGTGCCTGCGTTATTGGAAAAATGATCCGGCAGCATCCGGCCCGATCTGACATTTTCTGGCAGATCTCAACCAATTTGGTTGATGACCAAACAAGGGGCGAGAGCTTAGATCTAGATCCACAGCGATCTACAATAGGAAATGCTGTAAAAGAACTGATCGCAAAACAGCACATTCTCTTGAGAGACAACAAGGAAACCCCACATAGATCTGGATCACAGATTCAGATCATAGATCGAAACAGAGAACATAGAGAGGAGTTGCGGGAAGAAACAAAAAACAATATCTTCATCAGATCCATGGAAGGAATTACACTATGCATCATCCTCAAACAGAGGATACAAGAAAGAACTGGAATAACTCCGTGCAAACAGCTTCTTCTCCACTCAGGAAAAGTATTGCAGGAAGATCGCAAACTAATAGAATATGGAATAGGAAACAACTCAACAATATGCCTTAGCACAAGGATACGCGGAGGCTGTTCCGGCACAAGCTCAAAAGGACCAGCATCCTTCAAAGATGCACTAAAAGGGAAGGTAGAACCAAAAATGAAAATAGAGCAGCAAACTACAATACCTGGGGCCTACATTGTGGAGCAGACAACACATAATCCAGCCTTAACTATTGCTATACCAGAGGTAAACGAAATACACACTGATTATCTAACCAAAGCAGTGGTTTGCAGATTTAATGGATTCTGGCCCAAACCAGAAGCTCTCCGACAATGGATCTACTCCATATGGACAGAAAGCTGTGACATTCATTTATGCTCAAAGGGATTCTTCATTGTCAAATTTGATACCATAAAGGACAAGGAATATGCATTAAACGAAGGGCCATGGTTCTGGGGCAATGCAGGCCTGTTTGTAAAACCCTGGTTCCCAGATTTCGACCCCAACAACATGGTGGTCTCCAAAATGCCTGTATGGGTAAAACTGTTCAATCTACCTATACATTTTTGGCACTATAAAGTACTAGAAGGCATTGGCAACGCTTTGGGGACATTCCTAAAAGTAGACAGCGAGCGACTGTCAAAGGATATCTACACTTTCGCCAGGATCTGTGTGGATGTCGATCTCAGTCAAGGACTACCGGAACACATCCTCTTACTCCACAATGGGAAGCAATGGATACAGCCACTTGATTACGAAAACACTGCCTTTCGCTGTCGTATATGCAGACAAACTGGACATCTTCAGAGTGCCTGCCCACAAAATAAAAAAGAAAGGAAAAGAAGACAGCCCTCCAAACCAAAAGGCTGGCAGTTTTCAGCCACATGGACAGAGGACATAGAAGAGGAACAGAAGAAGGAAGACATCAGTGTACCTCAAGAAGATGCAGAAGAAGGAAATAATCCAGAAAACAAAAATGAAAGCAGCACACAATACCCACAGATAAATGAAAATCTGATTGAGTATGCTACAGATCCAAATGATAGCAAACCACAGCATCAATTTGAGAACACAGGACAGGAAGTCGGGAGCAGCAAGAGAGCACACTCTTCATCAGGATCAGATTCTGAAAAAGAAATCATGGCTGACACAAACGAACTTCAAATGACTATTGTAACTACCACACCCAACAATGAAGGTTGGCGGAAAGTGGAGAAAAAGAAAGGCAGGAGGTAGGAAAGTCTAGATTGTCTAGTTAATTGATTATTAGCTCCTGATTAGCAGGACAAGTTTTGTTACTATGAACATCACAGCAATGCCAATGGCATCTACTATATGTAATTTTCTAATCTTAATGGAAATTACTGATTTTTCCAGTGGAAAAAAATAAACACATTAATAATACACAGATAGTAGTACTCGATATATGTTGACCATACTCATGAGGAAAACAATAACAATCCAACTTTCTATTAAGATCGCTTCAAGTTAAAATAGTGCAAACCAAAATTTCTTGCAAAAATTCAAAACCCCTTCTTCATATCAATGAAGGGGATTTATAGCTTCTAGTGAAAATAGAAATATAGTAAAGTACCATAAAAGACTGGAGTGGTTTTAACAAACCATAATTGAAACAAAGTAAAAAGGCAATAATAGATTTCACTTGTAACAACTTGACTATGGATAAGATGAAGGTTGGTCTCCCACACGTTGTCAAAGTTCACACATGTCTTTCATTGGCTTAAATTCGTGTGAATAATGAAGTTGTATGTGCATCCGTGCAATGAATATCACATCGTTGAGTTCTAGAAGCAGATGAGTGGTCGTGTTGGAGAGACACCTCAACATTAGCCACTGAACATGAGGTTTAACTATGAAATGCTAATGGCATTCTAAGTCAACCTTTGACAGATTCTTGATGTTCTCAACCTTCTTCTTTGATAACTCCTGCCATGTTTTAGTTATCAATTTAACATAGGGCAAATTTTCCTCAAGGAAGTTTGGAATCAAGTTGCCCTGCAATAAATTATCACTGATAGATTCAGTGAGATTGTTTGAAATATCCCTGGAGCTGAAAATTTCCATTTTTTAAGGCTTAAGTCTTATTTCCCATTCTTGTAAGACAATCGCTTTATGTGATTCTTCAATTTTAGGGAGATCAGTTGCTCTCCCTTCAGTACTAACTTGCCAATCTATATAATCTAAAATTTTCTCCTCAACCTCCTTTATAGTATGTCCTCAAATCAGACAACTCATTCACTAATGAATCAATTGTTTGACATAAGTCATGGATAGTAGGCAATGTCTAACAGAAATAACTTGTTGTTGGGCAATGAGAGTGTTTAGTTCTCCTACTTCCTTCTTAAATTCATTTATATCAAGATTAACTTGTAATGTTTCAATCTTTTGTTGAAGCTCCTAGATTTGAGTATCCTGGATTTTCATATCAAATTCATGTTCAATCTTTAAGTCATTGAAATTCGTTTGAAGCTCCCCAAGTTGCGCTTGCCATTGTTAAGCGATTGCTTATTTTTCATTCTCTAAACCATGTTCTAGCTGCACAATTATTTCATATTTATCCCTTAGGAGTTGTTGTACTTTAGAGGATTTATTAATAGTAGCACTGGCATATTCTCCTGCAAATTGTGAGATCCCCCCAAGATCCTCAGAAGGAGAAACTTGAGAATCTTTCCAAATTACCTCAAAAGAAGCATTACTAGGGACTAATGTCTAGGTTTGTTCAATTTTCCTTCTTTTTCTCTATCTTCTAACCACAACTCTATGCTTTGGACTATAAAACACATCAAGAGGAGGAATTTCGTCAATTTTCAAAACATCCTCAGAGGTCGAGAATACCAAGATTACTTCTAAATCATTAGTGTCCAAATCTTTATCAAAATCGCATATAGTAAGTGAGGTCATCCCTATAACTTTAGGGATCCGCGTCATCTTCGTATGGAATGGAGTTTTCAGACTTTTGGGATCTATTTCTTTTGTGGATTGTTCCCATATTGCATCCAATCTTTTGTTTGTTAGAGTTTCTTCTTCCTGAGAAGAAGAGGAAGTACTTGTCTCTTTTATCTGAGATACATTAGGGACCTGTGTTGTACTAGCCAAAACTCTATCCTATTATGTATTTTGTAGATGAAGCTTCAACAAATCGATATGCAAGTGAGTTATCCTTTTATTCCTGTACTAATTAAATTGAATCAATTCCTCAAGACCTAACTATGTTGTTTCTTGTTTCTCAACCTTTGAATAGATAGAAGCTTGTTCAAATAAATCATCAAACTTTTCTGGCTCATTCATGAATTGCCTAAGTTTCACCTGTGCAGTGACATTCTTGGTGGTATCATTAGGATCATATTGTCTATTGGGAATAGTCATGAAATTTAAACATTGAATTTCTTCAATCTCAAGAGTAGCATGCCTGAAATTTTCAATAGAAAAGACACAACAATGAATAAGAAAGGTAGGCCACATTGTCTTTTTTAGCATCTTTCATAACCTTTGAAAGGCCCTTCTCTATAGTTTGGTTGGTTGTCTCTCGGGCTAAGAGTTTATCAGGAACATAAAGTGGAAACACGTGAGGGTTGGAAAGACTTCCAAAGATCCATATATAAGTGAAGGATTCTTCTCCAAACCATCTTCCAATTGATAGCAAATCATTGTTGGCTTTAAGCGAAACCCTAGGGGCTTTCTTATCAAAGACACTTTGGTGGATGGGCAGCATAAGTCCATGGAAAGTTTTATAGAAATTAGTTTGAAATTTAGATACCTAGAGTATATCATGATAGATATGGATAATCGTAGGGTGCTCTGTGCTCCATTTCCATCCCATAGATGTAAAATCAGAGGTGAAAAATATGGCATCCATTATATAGGTGCTCATATAGAAAGGGGGAACAATGTTCTCATAAAAATCATGTTTTCTCCTATAATTCATGATTTGAGTGATTAAACTGTCAGACGATATGTTTCCCAAGTAGATAATATATCCATCAGAGGCAACATCAATGAGAGGTGCCCATTGATTAGATAATTTCTAAGTATTAGGGTAACCATAAATCCTACACATCATAGTGGCTATTTGGCAATATGGACCAACAAGGGAGGCAATAACATACATACCCTTATCTTATCATTTGTCTTTGTTATGATATTTTCTCCAGTTTATGATGGACTTCGATTGATGGTCATTTTACTTCATGAACTTTTGTATAGAAAGCTTGTCATATTTCTATTGAGGTTGTGGTAGATGATACATCCTTCTCAAATCACTACTGGTAAATGACCCAATGATTGTCTCCTTCTTGGTCATGAAATTCCTAATTGAAATATTCATATGGTCGATCAACCATTTAACCATATCTGTATAGGGCATGATATTGGGTCAAGTAGCAATCCTATGCAGGAATGAATTGGCGATGTTGCTATAAGTAGTTTTGGAAACCAAGGTTGAATCATCAGTTGTGGTTGTTTTCACTGTCACCTTAGATTCTTCAAGTTCAAAAGTTTATAAATGGATTCCCAAGACGATCTCCCAACATTGGGAGTACGAGTTGTATCCAAGAATAATGCAGACATTTTGGTAGCTTCAGGTGGAGGAGCGACTACTTATTATTGAACAATGAGTTTCTTCCTAGGTTTAGTTGCCTTAGACATTTCTACTGAAATTTGCTTATCGGGACTAGCCTGTGAAGGGAAAACATGTGAATAAGTGAAAACTTTCTTGACCGAGGAATTCCTTAGAGGGAATAACCAATTTCATATCAATTCATGTCTTTATGAGAAAAATATATTGATATCAAGCCACAATAATCAAATCCTGTAGAACTTCGAAATCATAAATTAATTACATATGGCCACTAAATGATCAAATATGGGTTCACATGGGCTTTTGTACATGTCAGTATATCTGAAGGTTATATTAAAGAAATATTATGATTTTATGTTTGGAACATTCGATATTCTTACCTTATGATAGGCTTTTATTATTAAAATGTAATGACTAAAACTATAAGTGGGAAGAGGTATTGGAGGTGTTGTATCAGAGATTTGATATTGGGGGTTGAAAAGAGTGACAACCGATTAGAAATTCTGATATGGATAGGAGGAGTTTATCGTAGATCAGAGGATTGTGAATATCGGAGATCGGCGATATGAGGATATCAGAGTATTGAAGATTTCATATATCAGAGGATGGGAAAGAAGAAATATCAGAGGATGAGGGTATCAGATTATTTTGAGTGACGTTTATATAAAAAGTTTTGATATTCAGAAGCTCCGACAATACTACGTGAAAATCGTGTGGGGTTAGGAATTTTATTATTATATTCACAAAGAAGCATTTTATTACTTTAGGCTTACAATATTTGAAAACATTAATCGACGAGGGATTTATTCACAACTTATCATATGGAACATGTTACAACATTTGAAATATTCTGATAAAGTTCTTCTGATGATGCATTTAAACAAAGCCTATGGGTAGCTTATTTATGAATATGTGTTATTAGCCTAAGCTCTGATATGAAAGCTCAGCTAAGGGAATTCTCTCATTTAGTCATGTTTCTTGGTAACAAAAACTAAAATTGTCTTATTTTATTAAAAGTAAGAGATTTTATCTAAATTCAAAAGGGTCCCTATTATTTATTAATCCTATTATTAACCTTAATGGGCTGGTTGTTGAGTAGTACAACAAATAGTTAAATATATATAGTTGTTGCATCAAGAGACGCCCTACAATCTAGTATGGTGTAGTACGGGGTAGATGTTAAGCGTAAATGTTTAACATTTAACATTTAATAAATTTAATCTAATGTCAATGTTGGCCCTACTTAAAAATCGACATAATTATTATGTATAAACAAAATATAAACATTGGTTTTTTGTAAGTGGAATTTATAAATCATAATAATAATAGGTTAAAAGTAATATTGAGCCCAATATAGTGATGTTGTAGTTTAAACATTTAAATCTTCACTCAATAAATAAATAAAAGTCAAAAGTAATAAAAATAATAAAATTCAATTTGTTATATTGTAATTATGCTCTAGGGCAGCTTAACCCCTCCAACTCAAGTTAGAAATTATGCTTTGGAACAAAATGCATAAATAATTATATATTTACATCTTATTCCTATCAATTTTTTATTCAAACAGTTTCTTACATTATGGTGGGAAGTAATTGATGGTAGATATGTTATTTACTTGAGTATTACATCTTATTCCTACCAATTTTTTTATGCAAACAGTTTCTTAAATTATGATGGGATGTAATTCATGGTAGAATCATGCTATTTACTTGAGTATAGGTTATTTTCACTTATTTTTTCTTTCGATGGTTTTCTTGAAAAGCTTAGGAATAAAAACTCACTACACAAATATCTAAAAATCATGCATGAATATTAAAACCATATCCATTAATTATGACATAAAATATGTAAGGTAATTATCCACATGGAATCATATTGTGTAAAATATGAAATAAGACCTTCAATTTATTGTCCAATCAGATGTTTGAAAACAATTTTTTTAATAGTGTTGAAAAATAAATATTTATTTTTCAAAGTTTAACATTCTAATTTGCATTGGTCAATGCTAAACTAATAGTGATCAATAAACAAATTGACAAATTGATTGTTACAGTCTTCCCTTGACAATGACTAATAATGATTCAATAACCATATTTAAATTTAATTAATAAACACATAAAGACTTAATATCTACAACAAATTTACTATATAAAAAGTTTCTTAACCATGGATATCTACCCCCACTTTACCATGGATATTATTAACTTGTAAACAGGTTTTGCTACAATACCATGGGCCAATACCATGGATTATCAATACCACATACCAAAAAATATAACTAATTTCACAATAAAAAATTAAAAAGTGAAATATTTTCAACATTACATATAACATTGATTACATCAAGTGAAAAGTATCCATCATATGGATGGAGGAGAGGGGGGAGAAGTAGAGAGGGAAGGAGATAGTGACAAAAATAGAGGATTGAGGGAGAGAGAGTGATGGGGATGAGAGAGACAAAGGGAAGACTAAGAGAGAGGGAGAGAGAGGAATGAAGAGAGAGACGAGGGGAAGGAGGAGAGAGAGAGAGAGAGAGAGAGAGAGAGAGAGAGAGAGATGGAGTTGGAGGGGGATAAAGAGGGAGGGAAGAACAATGACATATTGAGACATATAGAGATAGATGTAAAGAGAGGGAGTGACAAGGTAGAGATGGAGAGAGAGGGAAAGTGGATATGATTGAGAGCAAAGGAGACATAGACATGAAAGGGGGAGAGAAGGGGAGATAGAGAAAGAGAGAGGGAGGGAGATATTTATATAGTTGGAGGGTAGAGATATAAATATGGGGGGAGAGATAGAGGGAGGTAGGAGAGAAAGGAGGAGAGGGGACTTGAGAGAGAGAAGGAGAGAGGGAGGGAGAGAGTTGGAGTTGGAAGGGGCGAGAGAGATAGAGGGAAGAATAAAGACATAGACATATAGAGGTGGAGAGAGAGATGGAGAGAGAGTGAATGGGAGAGGAGAGGAGGGAAGAGAGAGAAAGATATAAGAGAGAAAGGGAGAGAAGGGAAAGAGACAAAGGGAAACCTAGAGATAGAAGGGGGAGAGAAGGGGAAGAGAGAGCGAATGAGATAAGGCGGGAGATAGTGATACAGTTGGAGGGAAAAGAGGGAGAGAGAGATAGAGTTATGGAGAGGAGAGAGAGTGGGAGGTGGGAGAGAAAGGGAGAGAGAGGACTTGAGAGAGAAAAGGAGAGATGGAGGAAGAGAGATGGATTTACAGTGGGAGAGAGAGGTAGGAAAGAAGAAATACTAAAAGAGAGAAAGGTGGCAAGAGACAAAGGGTGACAAGGGGGAGATGAACAGAGAGTGAGGGAGAGAGTAGAGTGGGAGGGAAGAGAGAGAGATAGGAGAGGGAGAGGGAGAAATTAATCCATCCTAGACGTGGTATGTGTATACATAAAAACCAACCTAGATCCCTTTTAACCCTAGATCTAAAGCGTTGAGAGGGACCAAATCTCTTTTCAATTTAAAAGAGGTTTGTATCTCAAGAGATTTGATCCCTCTTGTCGCTTAATGGATTCAGAGTTAAGATGGATCTTATAATATAGATATATAGTAATATTAGGAACTATATATATATATATATATATATATATATATATATATATATATATATATATATATATATATATATATATTAGTTATGTTAAATAACATTATGTTATGCTAAATATTTATAGAACTATGTTATGTTATAAATAATATGTAGTTATATGATGTTATAGTTATAATAGTTGAATATGTATAGTTGTTGCGAGGAGAGGCGATGAGTATGGGGTAGATGTCAATCATCAATGTTTAATATTTAACAAATTTAACATTTAACAAATTTAATCTAATGTCAATGTCGACCCTAATTAAAAATAGACATATTTATTATGTATAAATAAAATATAAATTCAACATTGGTTTTACAGAAGTGGAACTTATATGTCGTTGAATTCAATAATAATAAAAATAATAGGTTAAAAGTAATATCTAGATGAGTATGGTGGAGATGTTGTAGTGTATAAACATTTAAATATTGACTCAATAAATACAAAAAAGTCAAAATTAATAAAATTCAATTTGGTATATTGTAATTATGTTTGACTCAATAAATACAAAAAAGTCAAAATTAATAAAATTAATAAAATTCAATTTGGTATATTGTAATTATGTTTTGTAGGGAAGCTTAACCCTTCCAATTCAAATTAGAAATTATGCGTCGTGAAAATTTGTATAAATAATTATAAGATGCATTGGTCAATGCTAAATCAATAATGATTGATAGACAAATCATCCTATAGTCTTTCTTTAGCAAGAACTAATAAATTGTGATGTGAGGTGGACAAGTAAATTTCTTGCACAGAGGGAAATAACTTGCATAAACTTTTGTGGGTAGTAACCACTAGTGATTCTACACATTTATATCTTATTCATATCCATTTTGTTTGCAAACACTTTCTTAAATTATGGTGGGAAGTAATTGATGGTAGATACATTATTTACTTGAGTTTAAAATATTTTCAATTATTTACTTGATTATAAATTATTTTCAAGTATTTTATTTTTTCTATGGTTTTCTTGCAAAAATTAGGAATAAAAAATCACTACACAAAAATCTAAAAATCACATATGAATATTACAACCATATACATTAATCACAGAAAATATGTATGGCAATTATCCACATGACATTATATTGTGCAAAGGTTGCAATAAGACCTTCAATTTATGGTCCAATCAAATGTTAGAAAACTATTTTTTTAATAATGTTGAAAAATAAATATTAATTTTCAAAGTTTAATATTATAATTTGCATTGGTCAATTCTAAACTAATAGTGATCAATAGAAGCATAGGCAAATCAATTGTTAGAGTCCCTTCAAGATAATAGTGATCAATAGACAAATCAATTGTTAGAGTGTTTCCCTTATAGGGACTAATAATGATTCAATAACCATATTTATATTCAATTAATAAACACATAAAACCTTAATACTAACAATAGAATTACAATATAAAAAAATTCTTAACCATAGATATCCACCCGAACATTACCATGGATATTACTACTTGTAACTAGGTTTTTCTACAATACCATGAGCCAATACCACATGCCAAAAAACATAACCTATTTCACACTAAAAAATTAAAATATGAAATATTTTAGACATTACATAGAGCATTGATTACATAGAGTGAAAATTATCCATCATATGGATGGAGGGGGGAGAGAGAAGAAGAGAGGAAAGAAGATAGTGACAAATCTAGAGGATGGAGAGAGAGAGAGAGTGATGGGGATGAGGGAGATAGAGGGAGGTAATTCTAGAAATTCCTTGTAGATTCAAACTGTAGATTGTAATGTGCTAAAAAAATTGACTTCAATATACTCTACTCATCACCGGAAATAATAAGTGATCGATGAAATCATGAACCATAAAAGAGAAAGAATTAAATCACACATAGCACAATAATTTTCTAGGGATGGCCATAGCTAAAAAGCTCTGCTATCTATATATTGAATTAATAACAAAATATGAGAATATTACAATGATTTTCTTAAGCCCGAGAAACCTCTGAACTATCTCTATCTATCTCACTAATTCTGAGACAAGTTTAATCCAATACTTAGCCAATTCGACTCCCTGTCGAGCTCTTATTTCCTTGCACACTTGGCTTGGGAATTAAACCATATTTAATTGGGAGATTCCAAAAATATGAATTACACAATCCTAATAGTCCATCATCTCATTGCATGCACCACCTATATAATTCAGATGATTATACAAGTGATAGTACATTGTCCTGGAACTCCAATCTCAATTGGGTCCTTCTCTTATCTAATATGAATTAGTTAATTATTAGTGAATCTTCAGTTTATTGGTTGATCAGTGCTAGTTACACCACAGTACTACATGTTACACACCACTACTCGATCTCCCACTAATTCCTCCATCAGTTGGAACTAGTTTAACTGAATTTAACTCAGTTAAACTAAATTAAATAATTAAAACTCCAAATAAACTCAGCCAGGGCTCCTAAAATGTAGGGGATGCTCTACATGACTCTAGTTAGACCCTTAAATTGATTTAGTTGAGCTAAATAAGTGAAATTAACTTATTTAAATATTACAAGATGTCATGAGAAGTGGAATTACACTTTAATTCCTAATTTAATTCAAGGAAAAAATTAAATTAGGATTTTTTTGTTGCATTTTCAACACTCTCTCTCAACAAGAAAGGGATTATCTGCTACCCTGATCCTACCTCTATGAAACTCAAATTTTCATCTTGACAATACCTTTGCCAAATTATATGCACCATGCTCCTCTATAGGAATGTATTTTAGCAACGTGATTATCCTCTGCACACAATCTCATAGATGGTGATACCAGATGTCGAGATTGTTGTGACCAATAATGAAAAATTAAATTCTCAAAGAGCTTGATACAACTTTTATTGTCATAGTAAATCACTGTAGGATCCATCTTCTGACAAAATAACCTAACAAGGATCTTCCCCATCCATATATCCTCACAATCTTCTTGACTAGCAACCATGTACTCTGCTTCTGCTAAACTAAGGGCAACTGATTTCTTCTTGTTGCTGTACCAAGAAACTACTGCTCACCCAGTACTAAAGATTCCCCCTAATTTTATCTTTTTGTCAGATTTATACCCTACCCAATCTATATGTGTGAAGCCTTGAAGCTTCACTCCCTCTATTTGTCTCTACTAAAGACCAAACTAAGTGGTGCCTCTCAGGTATCTCAACACATGTTTAGTTACCTTCCAATAAATTTTGGTTGGCTTAACCATGGCTTGACTAAGCTCGTTAATTGTAAAACACATGTCTCATTAGGTCTTCGAAAAATACATAAGTGAACACATAGGCTGTCTATAAATAGTAGCCTCCACTACTTCACCTAAAGTATCATCCTCCTTCCTCTAGTTACCTACTAGAGGAGTCTCCATGGTTTTGTTGCTCACCATGTGGAACTTCTTCAGTATCTCATTGGAATACCTTCCCTGAGAGACAAATAGTTCCCCATCTCCTTGCCATACTTCCATACCAAGAAAGTAATGCATGAGCCCCATGTCCTTCATCTCGAATTCTCTTGTAAGATCCTCTTTACAAGATTTTATCATATTCTCATTACCTATTAGAATCAAATCATCGACATATAATGCTATAATCAACAATTTACCTTCAACCACAATATGGTAAAGGTCGCATCTGCTTCACTTTTGGTGAAGCCCAACCCAGTGAAATAGTTGTCGATTCTGGTGTACCAAGCATAGGTTTCTTATTTTAGTCCATATAGCACTTCCTTGAGTCTCCATCTCCCCGTTGAAGGTCTCAAATAATTCCTGCTTCTCAATATCCACTTCCTCCTCAATCATACTATTGAGGAATGTTGTCTTCACATCCATCTCATGTATCTTCCATCCCACCCACACTGACAGTGCTAGAATAAATCTTATTTATTAGTACCTTGCTACTGGATAAAAGGTCTCATCGTAATCAGTTCCCTCCACCTAAGGGAATCCTGTAGCCACAAATCTTGCCTTGTGTTTCTGCACACTCTCATCTGCTGCTTTCTTTACCTTGTAAATCCATTTGGAACTCACCACTAACTTCTCTGCTGGTCTTGGGACCACTTCCCAAACTATGTTTCTGATAATGGAGTTATAATCCTCAACCATGGCATCAACCCATACTGTTTGTTGCATTACTTCCTCGAATGAGGATGGCTGAAGCTCTACACTCTTGCTCACCAGAGCCATGTAGTAAGTGTACTAATCTGGTGACCTCCTGTGCCTGCGTTATGATGTGGGTGCTTCGACATTCTCTCTAGCATGATGAATAAATTTTTCATCCTCTCTAGTGTGCTTCCTTCCATCTCTGGAACTCTCTGCATGAGTGGGTGCTTCCACTCTCTGATCCATATGTGGATTTTCCACATCATCCTAAGGTTCCTCCTTTGGAGCTAAAATTTCCTCATCTGCATGTAATTGAGGCTCCCTCTCAAGGGAACATCTCATGGCCTTCTCTTCATTAAACTTCACATCTCTACAAACCACTACCATCTCGTTGGATGACAGGTACACCTGATAGTTGTAAGGTGTATTAGTGTACCCCACAAATATGCCCAACTCAGCTTTGGGCTCTAGTTTTTTCCATGCATCCTTGGTAACATGACAGTAAACTAATGAACCAAAGATCCTAAAGTGTGTTAAATCTAGTTTCTTACCTGAACAAGCTTCTTCTAGTGTACTTATCCTGAGAATTCAATGAGGGATTTTGTTATGCAAATAAACATTTTGTTGGACTCTTCAACCCACAAGTGCAATGGTAGGCCCTGGTCATGTAACATCACCCATTCTGCTTCCACAATACCTCTGTTCTTCCTTTCAGCCACCCCATTTTTCTGTGGGTTATGAGGTTCTATTAACTCTCTTTGAATGCCCTATGATTCACATAAGTTCTTCAATTCATTCGAAACATATTCTCCACCGATATCGCCTCTGAGAGCCTTATCTTTCCTGCCAGTATATTTCTCAACAATTGCTTTAAATTCAAAAAGTTTAGCGAACGTCTAATCTTTCTTCTGCATGAATAAAATCCAACACTTATGAGAAAAATCATCAAAACATATTACATAATACTTGTGTTTGGTCATGGATGCTGTCGAGCTAAGTGAACTCTAACAAGGATCGCTTCTTCTCGACTGCCTTTATCATCAAAGGAAACTTTGGTGTACTTTCCTAATGTACACCCTTTGCATGTGTCTCTCTACTCTAGTGTACCCTTGGGAAGTCTTGTAGAAATTTTTTGCATGATATTCAAAAATCCTTGGTGCAAGTGACTCAATCTTCTATGCCACAACTCACTAATGTCTCGGCTCTATACCTTCTCTTATTTTGTACTCAAAGCAGTGCAATCTTCTACATCCAATTTGTAGAGGTTCTTCACCCAATCCCCGATCTGCTTCACCTATCTTGATGTTATGTGACAAATGAAAGCCTTTCCCTTGATAAATATCACATTGTAGCCACGATTCTCCAACATGACAACTAAAAACAAATTATTCTTCAAACTTGGAACACACATGACATATTTTAATGTGAGAGTAGTAGACTCCCTCTGAAAGGTAATAGTACTGATGTTGTTCACTCTATACCTCCCATCATCTCCCATCTTGATGTGTATCTCGAGGTCCTTCCCCTCCATGTCATTGAACAACTCTTTGTTGTTGGTCATATGGAATGAGGTTCCATTATCCAGGTACAACACACTACCCATCACCGATGTCACCATGCAAGCGATGAGGGTGAATTCTAGTTCGAATTGTGAAGCAAGAACTTCACCTTCTACTCCTCCTGAGGGCTTCTTACGAGCCTTCTTGTGCTGACACTTTGTGGCATAAGGTTGCAACTCATGACAGTGAAAACATTTAATCTTCAACAAGTCCTTCTTCTTGTTTCCCTGAATGGAATCTGATTTGGAGTAGAATGACTTCCCCTTCCCTTTCTTCGAATTACCAACTAAGGCACATTTCTCCTCCTCATCATGCTTGGATGGGGATCCATCTCTGGTGTTCCATTGAACCTTTTCTTGTACAAAGTCAGACCATAATCGCTCACACTCTAGTAGCTTCTCCCTCCCATTAACTGAGTATTGGTAGTTATGAAAACTCTTGGGAAGGCCTATAAATTCTACGGTCACCAAATTGTCTTAAAAAACTATAATACTGACACTTCCAAGCTCATCCCGACATTGAGTGAACTTGGTTAAGTACTTCGGTATTGTTTCGCCCTTCTCCATCTTAATTTTTCTGAGCTTTTCATTTAATGCCAACTTCTTATTGTTGTTGTTGTTTTGAAACAAGTCTGTGAAGGGCTTCCACATTGAAAATGGAGTTTCCTTACTATGGAGGTTTGAGACAATATGATCTCGAACTCCTTCTAGGGTAACCCTTCTCGCCTTTGCCACACAATTTTTCCATTCTACCAAATCTTGAGCATCAGCTTCCTTAGGAATATCTTTGTCTATGAATTCCTTAAGCCCTTCATCTTCCAACACTACCTCCATCCTACTTCCAACCAATATAGTTTGAACTACACTCAAGGGCATATTCGAGTCTCAATCTATAGAACGACATCCTGCTAGCTCTGAAGTATGATACTGCAAATTTGATTTCTCCTAGAAAAGACAAACTTGTATTCTCTTCTTCTATAGTGATTTCAACTGTGATAAAAACTGTGGAAACTCCTTCTAGATTCAAGTCAATTGTTTTGGCATATACCATCTACAATTTGAATCTACAACGAATTTCTATAGTCTAAGAGAGAGGGAGAGAGAGGAATCAAGAGAGAGAATGGAGAGAGGGAGAGGGAGTTGTAGTGGGACAGAGAGGGAGGCAGGAAAAAATACATAGAGAGATAGAGGTAAGGAGAGAGGGAGTGACAAGGGAGAGATGGAGAGAGCGGGAGAGAGGATAGGAGGGAAGACAAATAGAAGGAAAGGAGAGAGATAGGGAGACATACAGATGGAGGGGGAGAGAGGGAAAGAGAGATGGAGAGAGATAATGATATAGTGAAGGGTAGAGAGAGAGAGAGGCGAAGAGAGAAAGGGATGAGGGAGAGAATGGAAGAGAGATAGGACTTGAGAGAGAGAATGAGAGAGAGATGGAGTTGGAAGGGGCAAGAGAGAGAGGGAATAAAAAATACATATAAATATAGAGGTGGAGAGACAAAAGGAGTGACAAAGGAGAGATAGAGAGACTGATTGAGAGAGGAGAGGAGAGAAGAGAAAATATGATAGGAGAGAGAAAGGGAGAGAAGGTAAAGAGGAAAAGGGAGACACAAATATGGAGGGGGAGAGAATGGGAGAGAAAGAATGAGATAGTGATAGAGTTGGATGGAAAAGTGAGAAAGAGTGATGGGGAGGAGAGAAAGGGAGGTGGGAGAGAAAGGGAGAGTGAGGAAGGAAAAGATAGAGTACTTGAGATAGAGAAGGAGAGATGGAGTTGTAGGGGGAGAAAGGTAGGAAAGAAGAAATACGCAATGAGAGAAAGGTGTAGAGAGAGAGAGAGAGGGTGACAAGAAAGAGATGAAGAGAGAGTGAGGGAGAGAGTAGAGCGGAAGGGAAGAGAGAGAGAGAGAGAGGAGAGGGAGAAGGAGAAATGAATCTAGCCTAGATATGGTATGTGTCTACATAAAAACTAGCCTAGATCCATCTTGACCTCAAATCTAGCATCGACAGAGATCAAATCCCTTTTCACTTTAAAAGACGTTTGTATCTCTAGATATTCGATCCCTCCTGACGCCTGATAGATTTGGAGTTAAGATGGATCTCATATATATATATATATATATCTATATATATATATATATATATATATATATATATATATATATATATATATATATATATATATATATATATATATATATATATATATATATCTTATGAACTATATTTATAGTTATGTTACGGTTTATGTTATATTTTATATATAGAACTATAATATATAACTATGAGATGTTATAGTTAAATATATTGTGTTGAGAAGTGCTCTACAATCCAATATAGAGTACATGTGCAGGTGTAATGTAAGAAATTTTGTCAACATTTTACAATTAAATAATAATAAAAGGTTAAAAATAAAATAGAGCTATGGGGGAGATTGATGGGTGTAAAAAGCTAAAAGTAATAAAATTAATAGAATTCAATTTCTCTGGTTTCTATGTGATTTCTCTAGAAGATCTTGGCTTATATCATGAATCACAGAAGCAACATATCCCGAATTCAATTTTTTATATTATAATTTTATTTAATTTAATAAAATTACTATTATGTTTTTAGATTATAGAAAATTATAATATACTTATCACATTAAAACATATATCATAGTAGTGGCTATATAAGTTAAGACTTACTGTTAAATAGGCTTCGTTACAATACCATGGTTCATCAATACCACATCCCCAAAAAATATCTCTCATTTCACAATCAAAATATTTTATTTGAATTTAATTTTACAACATTTTTTAATCAAATCTCAAATAAAAATTGCTAGGCTTCGTTACAATACCATGGGCCAATACCATGGTTCATCAATACCACATCCCCAAAAAATATCTCTCATTTCACAATCAAAATATTCTATTTGAATTTAATTTTACAACATTTTTTAATCAAATCTCAAATAAAAATTGCTAAAATACTTTTGAGATAGATCTCAACCCTCTATCACATTAAAATAGGCATAGGCTAACTTTTTCGCTAGAATTCACCAAAATCACGCAATACAATTTCAAGATTTTTGTTGTTCAAAATACATTTTTGAAGCGATAATGCTATAATCCTTTTGAGATAGATCTAAACCCTCTATCACATTGGCTTAAAATAGACTTACTCTAAATTGATTAATTTGCATAATTCGAGTGCCCCAAGGGTTTTTGAGGGTGAGGAATCCATTTGTACATTCAAAAATGTATTTTCAAAATCAAAAAATCTTGAAATTGTATTGCTCGATTTTGGTGAATTCCGGTGAAAAATGTTATTTCTTCTATAACTTAAACTATGCCATATATATAGATATATATATATATATATATAGATATATATAGCATATAAACTAGTTTACCATGTAAATATTTAAATTCATTAATAAGCACATTAAAACCTGGTACTTATAATATAACCTCCATTTTACCATGAATATTATTAACTTGTAAATAAGCATTGTTACAATACTACGGGCCAATACCATAGCTGATTACAACTATCTCTTATATATATATATATATATATATATATATATCTAGATTACATTTTTACACTCAAAGACACTTTCCAGTCACTATGGAAGAGATGTTGTACTTTCCTGTTATGTTATATTATCCAAACATTTTGACTCGATCAAATTACATAAAAAAAAATTAATAATAATTATTATTATTATCATTAATTAAAACATTTAGACTCAGTGAAATTACATTAAAAAAATTGCTAATTATAATTATTAATTATTAATAGTTAAAGTAACCTAGATCCATCTTACCTATGGATGTATCAAGCTCCGAAAGGGATCAAATCTTTCCTCAAGATTTGCATTAAAATAAGGGCAGAGTTAAGATGGATGTAAATTGGTATATAACTAAGTGATGATTTGTTATATATATATATATATATATATATATATATATATATATATATATACTTTTTTTGGATTTTTAACTTTAAATATTAATATTTTATTTAAGTAATTCATGTCAATCTCAAGCTCCAAATTTATTTATTTATTGGTTGTAGTTTGGTTGTTTTCAATTTTGAAGTGTTTTGGGGTATATTATCAAATTAGTTATAAATTTAAAATGCATTTTAAATAATAAAAAATTACAATTTTTTGAATAATAAAAAATTACAATTTTTTGAAAATTCATATCACTAAATTCCTAACCAAAAACTTTAAAACCTAAAATAGTAATAAAATTATGTTTTTATCATTCAAAATCACAAAATATTCATAATAAACATGCTACCAAATGGCAAATAAGAAAAAAAATTAAAACCTAGATTAGAGTTATTTTGGTGGTTTCAAAGAGTTTTCTTGATTGTTTTGTGGTTTTCTAGGTTTTTTGTTTTTTGTTTTATAGGATTGGTTTTGTGGTTTTTTAACTTATTTTAGTTGTTTCGAAGGGATTGTTTGGTGGCTTTCATGGTTTTTTCTAGGGTAATTTTTTTTCAAATTCCGTTATTTAATTTTGGAAGAAAAAATAAATAAAAAAGACAAAAATGATAGGAAACCTACCTTAGCTTGAGCCTCTGGTAAGTTGACTGGGTTGGTTGGGTTGCCCCATCGTCCAATCCCTCAATTGTGCTCAAATATTTTGGTCAAGTTGTTTTAGGAGCTCGATCGAGCCTTAATGCTCAATTGAGGGTTCGTTTTAAACCCTTGATCGAGCTATGTTTTTAGCACTCGAGGAGCTCAATTGAGGGCTTAAAACGATCGAGCACTTAAAATGACTCAATCAATCGCTTAAAATGCTCGATCAACCCTCTTTTCTCCACCTAAATGTGCTCTCCCTTACCAAAAATTGTAACCCAACTCCATGCTTTGACCCTTATGCATGTACTAGGGATTTGAATTTTGGGTCTCATGGTTTACATAATACTTCATAAAATGATAACCCCAATTAAATTATCCCATGAGCCACTTTCATAATATTTTATTTTAATTTAAATTCTAGTATTTTATAATTGAATAAATTGTTTATTGTTTTTTATTAATATTAAATTTCAAGAGTTTATTTGGAAAAGTATGTAGATGTGTTATGTAAAATATTATAAGGTAAAATAGTTTGGTGAATCTAGTGAATATAGTTTTTAGGAGCAGACAAAATCCCCCTTAGACCATCCTAATTGTTAATTTCATTAATAATAATAAAATTTACTCTAGCTTGATGTAAATATAATAGATGGTAAACACTGAAAAAAGCTTGCTTGGTTAATAAAGTTTAAAATATAATAAAACTAACTAAATTATTATTGTCGTTGTTATTAACAAAATGATTAATATATAAGTTAAACATATATACATTTAGAAAAACATGGAACAAAATTATTAACCTTAGAGTTTTACCTCATATTACTATGGAAAACCTTAAACCATAAATAGGCCTTGTTACTATACCATGGGCCAATACCATGACTTATCAATACTATATGCCCACAAAAACTATAATTAATTTCATATGGCACTTGTGCATATGATATTTCTTTTAATTAACCAATTTAATTAAAAATACAAAAATAGAATAACTACTTTGTAGACAAATTTTAATTTTTGTTTTGTATATGCTACTATGAATATTCTAGAATATTAAATAGAGTTATTCAAAAATCATGAGAATAGAAATGGTCATAGATAAATGACATACTTAACGCAGTTGAATCTCAAAAAATAATATCTAACATAATGCACTGTCAAAACTCCTCAATATTAAATTTTTTTATTATTGATAATTAAATTAAAATCTAAAAATTCTAATTAATATTAAAATTTATGTCTACCATAAAAATAATTACCATTTGTTAATTTAAAAGAATAAAAAAACATAAGACCAATAAAGTAAATTAAAACTAGTCATGCGCTGGAATCAGGGCAAAAAAGTTTCAAAAAAACTTGTAAAAGCAGTGTTTGAATCGTGTTTTTTGATGGTGGAAATGGATTTAGCGCCATCAAAAACATTTAAAACACCAAGTTTAACAATTATAACTTGGATTTACAAAAATTGTTACCAAATATAACCAGAATTTCCATAACTTTCCAGAATATTCATCATGCTATAGAGGCAAATTACTCTATTAAAGAGTAATTTATTTAAGAACTAATTTGTGTAATTTATTTAAGAACTAATTTATTTGGGCCGTCAGATAGTATCCTGTGGTGGCCTATATGTAACCATTAGACGATTTGAAACTATTTGCGTCTCCTTGCTGTGTATCAACAAGCTATTCCGACAGTGTCAGCATCGTTCGGGTGTGGGGTTTGACACGAAATCCGGAGAAGTAATGAGATGTACTCTCCCCCATTTCTGTCATTTACTGAAGGAAACCAATGGAACACTATATCACGTGTACTGGCTTTCCTTCCCTTCCATTACCATTCATTTTCTCGGTTCCTCGTGCACTTTAAGCTGCCCTGATGGCGACAACGACAGTATTTTCTCCATGTTCACGCTCTTCAACATTTCTGAAGCCTTTCTTTAAATGCTAAATTTCTGTACATTGCATTTGTGCAAAATCAAACAAAATTCTACTTAATTTTATAGAATTTTGATACAAATATATACCAAGAAAAAGTTAAAGTTATGGTAGTCACCTGAGATCCCCGCTGACAAAGGGATTTTTGCCATAAATAGGGTAGTTGTTGCACAGAGGACGACAATAGAGATATTTCAGAGTTTTGGACCTCGGCAATGCATTAATTCTGTGAGCAAGCAACTTAAATCCTTTTTAATATTGAAACAAATATCATGATTTATTTTACTCATTTGTAACCTGAAATTGTAAAAGTCTATAGAATTTTGAATTGAACTAAATGTGCGAAAATACAATTCAAATAACAAAACCCTATAAAGTTACATCTCTCAAACGACTTATTTAGCATTCAGAAATTGCATAAACCGGAGGCTAAATTCTGTCTATCTCAAACGACATATTTAGCAGTCAGAAATTGCATAAACCGGAGGCTAAATTCTGACGAAGACGTCCCAACTGTTTTTTTAGCATTTTTAAGCGGTTTTCCGGGCTTATCTACGCATCGAATCCAAAGAGAGTCAGTCTCATTTTGTTCCATTCTTGGTCCAACGAGAGTCAGTCTCATTTTGTTCCATTCTTGGTCCAACGAGAGTCAGTCTCATTAAATTGCACTGTGGAATGGTAAGCGTTTGCTTTTCATTGGGGACCCAAAAGAAAATGTGGTAGGAAAGTTGTTAGGAAAGTTGGCCGTCTCTATTTGTCTTTAATCTTAGTGGAGTTGAGCTGGAACGCACAAAACGATATATCAAAATTGCGTATCAATAAATCGATTTTATGAGAAGTTATACCTTTGTTTGTTTGGTGGGCGAGGTAAAACTTATAATAGTTCGCGATATTTCCTTAATTTCGATGCGGTGGGAATAAACTTTGATGTAGAAATTCAAAATAAATAGCTTTGCCGATTTCTGATTACCTATTTCTAAATCCCGGATTACCTCTTGACCTGATTTTACCCCTAATGCAGTTGCGCTGGTCTACCTAAAAAGATGGTCAAAATTGAAAAATTTTAAAGGCATTTGCTTAGGTATAAATTTTAAAAATACTTACACAAAATTCTTTAATTTCAAAGGTTGCAGATGGAGTATGAGGTAAAAAATTAATATGAACTTTTCATTTAGAATAAGTTACCGCTATCGAAATGTTGAAAATATTGTTCTTCACCATTCTGAGTTTACTCGTTGGTTTTTTTTTCATCATTAATGTGTTTTTTTATGCTTTTGGATCGAGAAAGAATATGACCGTGAAAAGTCCACTAAAACAAGTTGTTTTTTTTTTTTTCCTTTAACAAAATGATTCTCTTCCGAGATTCCGTTATCCTGATTATCGATTTCGTGATTTTTATCTACGTAACGGACCACATTATGTTGTTTGTGAGAGATTTTTCGGCAAAAATCACATGGGATACCATTTGTCCACGTGTTCCGAAGCAACTAATGTGGTTCATCGTCAAGACATTGTGTTGTCATGACATTGTTAAAATAAAAAGAATACTGAATAATATGTTCCTATGGTAAAAGTTCTTATCCTCATCGCCCCAATAATAAAATAAATAAATATTATTAACTAGCTTATATTTTAAGTTTTTGTTTTCTTAAAAAAATATATATAATCTAAAATCATTTTTTTAAATTAAAATAATATATATATATATATATATACACACTCAAATGGGAGTTTAAATTCTAAAGAAATGGCACCAAGTCACAACCTATGCAGCGCTTGTTTAATTATAATATGAATGGTGCCAGGGACGTGAGGAGGGAATTCCTTTTATATCACAAAACTTAACACCAAACCTAACACCGATTCTAGCGGAGAAGGCCCATAAAACCACGGGTATAGCCATCCGAACAGATCCCGATCCCGGCCTTTTATAACGACGCACTTAACCCTTCCCAAAACTCACGGGGAAAATTTGCCGGGACGGAACAATGCACACCAATTGATGAACAAATGTCTGTCCCCATTCTCTGTCAATTGACAATCCCGGCCCGGACCATTTCTAACAAGAGGGCTGCAAGCCCCGATAGTCCCTGCCGGGGCTGAAATCCTTAACCAGTTATAATGCAGTCCAAAGACTTGATCAATCCGCATATGGTAAAAATAAAGTTTTGACAACTATCTGCGATCCAGGAACCTTTATATGAACCAAAGTTTGATATATAAATTATTTTATTATATAAAAGCTAATTGTGTGAGATATAAACCATTTTATTATATAGAAGTGAATTGTGTGAGAGGGAGGTGGGTAATTTTTAATATATATCTGTTTAATTTAAACCGATGTAATATCAAATTTGATTAACAATCCTAATAATAATATTAATATCAAAATTAAGTATGTTACATGGAATATAGTCCATTTGTAATAGAGAATTATTATTTATTAAATATAACTAATTCTCACAAATCTGCTCATTAAAAATTTGATAACCACCAATCAAAGTGTATCATATTCAAGTTTATTGAGGGCATCACTTTGCTGTATTTATTTTATAGCCGGCAACAAATTATTTTATGAAAATTATATTCGAACTCCAAATATGTAATTCATGGTGAAGGTACATTTAGAAGATTTACATAATAATATTCTGAAGCCAAATTTAACAGAATTCAATTATATATCATAACTGATTATATCGCCCTCATATTCATTATCATATTATATTTTCCATATTGTCATATTCGCAATCCATGAAATGATATTATGATTCATATTATCCTTTTACATCACACCTGAAGTGCTCCACTCAGATCTTGATCACAACGCTTGAGGCATGATCCATAGTTGGTTGCAGAGAAACTCTTGTCATATAAAATCCAGATAGACTTCTCCAGAAACTGTAGCAGTGAGAAGTGATCAAAGGAAACTAATCCCCAATGGAAAGAAAGCTCAATAGTACTGAATTTTAAATGATCCAATTCCAGCAGAAATGTTACTATACAAAGACATTCATTCGCATGTACTTCCAGCTGAAATGTTACTATATGAAGACATTCATTCGCATGGTACAGAAACTTAATATGGGATAAACCTAACTAGATGACTAGCCCTAGAAACGAACCTTGTTCTGCCGCTTCTTGATCATATTGTTGTGCCGAATCCAGGTCGATGTTTTGCCGCTTCTAGATCGTATGGTTGTGTCGAATCCAGGTTTAGTTATGTTGCAGGTTTATTCATTCCATACCCACATTGATTCATTTTACTTGTTTTCCCTTAGAATGCAATGGGTAAGCACCTAAGAAGTGGGGTGCATATTGCTTCCCTTGCCTAAAATGGTGAGGTAGTTTGCAAAGAGAGTGTCTGAATGAAATGCAGATGCCCCTCTTGTGAAAAAGTCATGCAGTTTATGTTTAGAAGTGTCAGGCCCGTTCAAAACTTATCGGTCAGTGGAAACACGTAATGCGTGTATTGTTGTTTTAGTTAATTGAACCAGAAAATAGGCAGTCCAATGAATTCAATGAAGGAAGGGGAGATAGATCTTTATTTAATCTGTCAACTAGTTGGCGTACTTTCTTTATGATACCATGCTATCACTGAGATGGTAACAAACTCTATAGGTATCGCACAAAAGTTTTTAGATGTCGTCACATGATTTTCAGGTCAGTAAACTCGTACTGTATAATATAATTTCTTTCAAGTTAGATGTTGGAACTTAAATACAGTAGCAGTAGGTTTATGTTTAAAACAAAAAGTGGTGGTCTTTATCATACCTCACCTGTTGTTGATAAAGATTTTTGGTTGCTATCTAAAAAAGAAATTACCAAAAGTAGTTGTAGGTTGTGCCTTTACTTTACTATGGAGATGGATACATGAGTTATTCCAGGTGAAAGCAAAGACCTTTGCCTTCACATAGTAGTTTTTATGCTTTATGTTTGTTTCCTCCCTTACCAGCGAGTTGTAAAAATACCTCATTAGCGAGAGGTCAAAATAGTTCAACAAAACTATACTGAGAGATGCCTGTAGAGCTCTCATCTTTCCCCCTACTCATATTAGTGATTTCATTTCAAAGAAGCTCACGCACCACTTAAATACTACTTTGCCTTCCTGAGATGTTAATTCATGGAAAAGAGCATTGAAGCAAAGACCCTTCAGGACCTTCACTATGGTAAGTGATGACCTTGGGCTAGGAAAGTTCTTTATAATAAAGAGTCCTTTTTTAATCCAGAAGTTTGAACCCACTACTCAGTCCATGACCTCTTGAGATTCTAAGCTTAAGGCTATCGAAACTTAGAGCTAAAGTTACAAAATCGAAGATTGATGTATCAAAGGCAAGTGAAAGGGTTATTGCAATTGATGTATCAAACAGGGAAAAGGAATGAGGTTTATTGCCAAGCTTGTTAATAGAAAATAAAAAAACATTCTAACAAATAGAAGAACATTGTAATATACATGAGCTTCACTCATTAACGAATATTAATGAAGCTTCCCTGAGCATATTGGACGCAGTGATGCTTACTGATTATTACAGGTCTTTTCATGAATTTTCTGCAGGATACTCACTGATTATTGCATACACAACATTGCTCACTAATTATTGCATATACAACGATGCCCACTGATTATTGCAATATTAATTCAGCTTACGTAAGTGTATTGCACGCAATGATGCTTACTAATTATTGCAGGTCTTTGCATGAATTTTCTGCAGGACACTCACTCATTATTGCATACACAACATTGCTCACTGATTATTGCATACACAATGATGCTCACTGGTTATTGCAATTTTTGCATATCTTTTCGGTAAGATGCTCATTGATTATTTCATGTCTTTTTTGCAGGATGCAGAATGAGCCCGAACAAGACCTGTATTTTTCTCTCTATTGGCGGTGGCATGGAATGAATCAGTGGTGGAATGGGATGAATTAATGGTGAGAAGAATTGATGTGTTGGCATTGAAATGAAGCATCAATGAAACAATGGTAGGTGGCAAGAAGTACCTGTCAGATATGACAAGTGGCGAGAAGTGATAGCAAGTTATTGGTTCCACCACAAGCGGAATTTGGATAAAATTTGCAAAGTGAAATTGTATGGTGAATCCAGACTTTGGATGAACCCAATGAGAGGAGAAACATTAAATGTTTCCCAAGTAATGTTAGGTACAATTTAGCATTAAATCAGAGTTCAAGTGAAATTTCAATCGATTATCCTAAGTTGTAATAAAATCATCATCTTTTGCCTACAATAAGAGATCCAAGTTAAAACTTTGCATAAAAAATTGTTTGAACAAATATTTTGACTGAAAAATTGGTTAAATGGTGAATGTAATGGTTAGCTAAAGAAATTTAATGCTAAATAAAGGCTTATAGATCGCAAGAGTCCCTGCGCTACCGAAGGCAGGGACTAACAAGTCACTTGTTCACTTTTCCAAATGCCCAAAATTAAAGCTCTGAGATGAGACTCTATTTATGTTAGTTATCAGGTTAAAGCTTCTATCTTCATTGACTAATGGTCTTGATCCCTAACATTTCTATAACAAACCACTTTCCTACACTTTCAAATTCATGGGGAAAAAATCTCGTGGAACAAAAAATAGTTTCTAACAATTCTCAAACATAAATTTGTCTCGCACTCCATTAACTCACAACTCTAGCCTAGCCCTTTCCTTTGCGCTCAAACAAGATCTCACTACGGAATCTTGGAAAGGATTCTAAGTCTTTCTAAGAACGAGAATTGGTTCTGCTTTTTTTTAACTAATGGACTCTCTAAAGGAACTATAGAAAATCTTCTCCCCGTGGGCTTTATAAATATCGATGGCCAAAGGCTCAAATATAGAAAGGAAAAGGAAACCTTTGGATGAAAGATAGGATCTTTTGTTGGAAAGGAAGGGAGGAGAAAGACAAATTTAACACAAAACAATATGATTTGTATCTCTTCTATTGATCACACAAAAAATTGATTATTACAATGAAACGGGTGAGAGATATTTATATGTTTCCAACTAGTGACTCATCTAAAATAACTTGACATGCAACCACACACTAAATTCGTCTATCACCTAACTTGATTTGACTCAGCACTCGGTTAACTGAGTCTCTAATTTTAGATTATTCTCCATGCGGGAGTTAATTAGCTATGTTAACACTCCCCCTTAATTACAGCCGCTAAACTAATACATGACTCATAACAACTCAAAGATGTTTGTTGGTCTATGTCTGAGCTTGGCTTATAACACCCAAGTTTTTTCTATGAAACTCAAACACATATTTTCTAATGGCTTAGTAAATATATCAGTCAATTAATCACTCGATTTATAAGGCTTCAAGTGAACTTCTCCATTGCTCACAAGTTCTCTAATAAAGTGATATCTAGTACCAATATGCTTTCTCTTATGATAAAACACACTATTCTTGGATAGCGTAATTGCAGAGGTGTTGTCACAATATATTGTTATTGATCCTCTTTTTTTCTTCTTGAGTCCATCAAATACTCTTCTTAACCATACTGCTTGACATGTTGTTGATCTTGTTGTTACGTATTCTATGTCTGCTCAGATGAAAGTGTCGCAATTAGATGCTTCTTAGATGCCCATGAAATCACACCTGAACCAAGATGGAACAAATAACTAGAAGTGCTCTTCCTATCATCCAAACTTTGCACAAAATCATTGCCTATGTACCCAATCAAATCCTTCTTTTCTATGCTTTCATACATTATCCCACAATCTCTAGTTCGTGCACTCCAATGTGTGTCTATGGGAGTCTCCATAAATGTAGAAATCAAACACACTTCTTGGATAATATCTGGTCTTGAAGCTGTGAAATACATGAGGCTCCCAACCAATCCTTTCAATAGAGTTGGATTGACATCTTATCCTTCATCATCCTTGCTTAACTTTGTACCTGTTGCAACTGGTGGAGGAACAGTTTTGTAATTTTCCATCCTGAATCTTTTTAGCAAATCTCTAGTATATTTCATTTGGCAATTAAAAATTCCTTTTGCCAATTTCTCAACTTTTATGCCAAGAAAATATTTCATGAGACCAAGATGTGACATCTCAAATTCTTTCATTATGGTTGTTTTAAATTCATCCAATTCAAAATCACCTGTATAAATCATGTCGTCAACATATAAGAAAACAATCAAAATCTATTCATGCTCATTTACCTTTGTGTACAAGGTAGGTTTAATGTTGCTTCTGCATAATCCATTCTTGATCATGTAGCTGTCAATTATGCTATACGAAGCTCTAGGCACTTGTTTCAGTTAATAGAGCACTTTCTTCAACCTGTAAACTTTATTTTATTTACCTTCAACTTCATAACCTGGTGGGTTCTCCACATAAATTTCTTCTTCTATAATTCCATTCAGGAAGGTTGATTTCACATCCATCTGATATACTTTCAACTTCTTAGTTGTTGTGGCTAGAACTTCTCTTACAATATCCAATCTGGCTACCAAAGCAAATGTTTCTCCAAAATTTATTCCCGGTTGCTGCAAGAATCCTTTTGCTACATGTATTGCTTTAAATCTATCAATTTAACCTTTCTCATTCAACTTCATCTTGTACACCCATTTCACACCAATGAGATTTTTTTCCTTTGGAAAATCAACCAAATCCCATGTATTATTATTTTCAATAACTTCATTTTCTTCATCCATGGCTTGCACCCAATTTTTATCTTTGATTGCTTCTTCAAATGAAGAAGGTTAGAATGAAAACAACTTAAAATTTGAACTAACATCCAAATCATCATAAATATCTTTCACACTTCTCATCTTTCTCTTGCCATTGCTTGATTCATCACCTGATTGACTGCTGGGAGAATCTCAATCTATTGATATGCTTGAAGATCCATGCTGCTCAAAAAATCTTCGAGTCATTATTGATGTGTCTCTATTTGGTCTCTTCACATGTGTGTCTTGCTGCTCCTTTTCTACTACTTCATCTTCTTCCATCAGTGGCACTTGTGCACCAACTGTTTATTCTATAGTCGCATTCCATGACTCATTTTCTTTGAACACAATATCTCTGCTAATTATGGTCTTCATGGTGACACAGTTATACAATTTGTAAGCTTTTCATTGCTCACTATAACTAGTAAATATGCATTTTCAACTTTTATCATCCAATTTTCCTCTTAGCTATTTAGGCACATGTGTATAAGCTACACATCCAAATACTCAGAGATGAGATATGTTGCAATACATACCTGACCATGCATCTTCTGGTACTATATTCATCACACTCTTTGTAGGAGATCTATTTATCACATAAACAACACATGAAAGTGCTTCTACCCAATACTCATTAGACAAATTTCTTCCTTTCAGTGTGCTCCTTGTCATGTTCATAATGGTTATGTTCTTTCTCTCTACTACACCATTGTGTTGTGGTGTGTACCAAATTGTAAATTGTCTTATGATTCCATGTTGTTTGTAGTAATCATGGAATTCCTTCGAATCATATTCTCCACCATGATCTGACCTCAATACCTTGATCTATCGATCACTTTGTTTCCCTGCTAATCTTTAAATTCCTTAAACTTTGCAAAAGTTTTAGACTCCTTCTTCAAGAAGTAAACCCAAGTCTTTCTTCTATAGCCATGAGTGAAAGTGAGGAAGTAACAACTTCCACCAATCGACTGTGTCGTCATAGGTCGACACAAGTATGTATGCACTAGATCAAGAGGTTTCTTTGTTCAGTATGCAACTCCCATTGGAAAACTTTCACGATGTTGCTTTCCCAAGATGAAACACTCAAAATTACTGGCAGGTTCTTTGATGGGAGGTAATCCTTTGACCATTTGCTTTTGCTACAACAATATTAAACTAGAAAAGTGCAAGTGTTCAAATCGAAAGTGAAATAACCAATAAACATTAGAACATCAAACTTTAAAAGAGCTGACTTGATTACTATAATTCATAACTAGAGGAAAGAGTTTGTTCCTCGTCAGCTACACCTTTTCTGTTAGTTGCTTGCTTGGGGGCTTGTCATATATAACACACTTTTGCCCTTGAAAGATAACTTTGTATCCCTTCTGTGTCAATTAACCAACACTTATCAAATTATGTTTTAGACCAGGGATATAATATACCTGTGAGGTTATCTTCGACTGCCTCTTCTTGGTCAGAATATTGACCACTCCTTTGCCATCTACATCCACAGTCTCCTAAGTCCCAAACTTTACCTTTGTCTTCACAGATTTATCCAAATTTTCAACCAAATTCTTGTTTCGTGTCATGTGGTTACTGCAACCACTGTCTAAAAGCCACACATTATCAGAAGGTTCATGCATGGTATGGAAATCTAGGAACATGGAGTTAGTACTCTCTGAAGTGACATTAGCTCTCTCGCTCCCTTGATCAACTATCCTCTTCTTGCAATCGCGAACATAGTGACAAAATTTATTGCAATAATAACATCTCATGTTTGATTTGCCAACTCTTTGATTAATTCTAAATCTTCTGCAGTTGCTTCCACTTTCATGTTCATGCTCTTCTTGGCCATCTCTCTAAATACCATGTCTTCTGCCTTGTCCTCTACCTCTCGATCTATTTCTGCCTCGAACTCTGTCTCTTGAAATAGAAACCTGAATTTTGAAAGAAGTTTCTAAAGTGGAATCCTTATTTTTGTCTATCCTTAGCAGATGTGATCGAAGTTATCCAATCAACTCATCGACTATGAGTGATGTCAAATTATTGGTTTCTTCTATAGTTTCTACCACAACATCAAATTTGGTACACAAATATCCGAGGACCTTCTCACCCATTGTTTGATCTTTAATTTCTTTACCATAAATTTTTAACTAATTTACAATAGTCAAGACTTTAGTCATGAAAGAATTGATGTCCTCTGTTTCCTTCATCTGTATACTTTCAAAATCTCTCATAGTATTATGCTACTTAACAATATTGACTTTGGTCATACCTTTGTAGCTTGTCACCAAGATATCTCATGCCTCCCTTGCTGAAAACATGATCATAATCTTCTAGAACACTATTTGATCCACTCCTTGCTCGATAAGCCGCAACGCTTGTGCATTATTCTTCTTGTCTTTCTTCCACATATCCCTCTTTGCATTAGTGAGAGCTCATTCTTTTGCTTCATCCTTAGGTTTTGAAAATCGAAACTGGACATAATCTCAAACATCATGAGCCTATGATGTGGGTTCCATCTTAATGGCTCACACATCATAATCCTTTGCTGTAAATGATGGGAATTGGGGTTGGAAATTTGAGAAAACCATCTTTCTTCAAAAAATACTCTTCAAATAATAATATCCCCTTCTTAAACATTGTTAATCCTTCTTTAATAACTTTCATAAAAACAATATTATAAAAATACCTTTTAAAAAAAACCTCTTTTCTAAAACCTATTATAAAAGCTTTCCAAAACAAAAAAAAAACAACAAAAAAAACCCTCTCGTAAAACATTTTTCAATAGATCCTGTAAAAACCTTTACATTATATCAAAATTTCATTATAAAATTAAAAAAAAAAACCAAACTCAAACCCTTGGGAGAATCTTTAATAGTAATACCCCCCCCCCCCCCCCAAAAAAAAAAATGCCTTTTAGTAAAAAGTCCCCTTTAAAAAACATTAATATTAAAAAACAGTTCACACCCAATATGTATGTAGTAGTCTACCTAGGCTGTAGAATGGCCCGTTTTCTGGCACCGGCCAGAAAATTGTCCAGCTCCGGCCACCGGCAATCTCTCCGCCCTCCGCCACCATCCCCTAGCTCCGCCACCCTCTTTCTCCGCCACCCTCCCCTGACAGTCCTGACATTCCCTGCCATTCCCTGACAAAAGTATTATGGCCGGTTCGAAATGGTCACCCGCGCGCTGCTCACTCACATTACTCTTCGACCCGGCGCTTCCCGCTCTGCGATTCCGCTCTGCAGCTCGCCACCCAGGTACTCTTCAGCTCGCTCGTTCAAGTATCCCTCGGCTTGTTTTTAATTGCGATTAGAACAACGCACCCTGCTCGTCGTCGCCTTCCCGCAATTTCGCTGAAAAACTAAATATGCAGAGATGGCCGGTGCCGGAAAACGGGCCATTCTACAGCCCAGGTAGACAAAGCTCTGGAGCGGGTTCTTCTTTGATTCTCTGTTTTCTACACCATTACATGACTGGGTTGCTTTATTCTTTCAATTTGCTATCAAACAACCCTTACATTCAAGGCGCTGAGCCATATTCTGACCATATTAAGAAGTTGAGTTATTTGCATTTTAATTTCCACGATCTACACGGAACGTTTCACTTTGAAGCTCGACAAGGTCGGATATCCGTGGTCGATTTCATCATTTCTCTGGTTGGATTGTGCAGACATAAGGATTTTAGGCCTGATGTCCTAAAGGTCACAAATTAGTTTCTGATTTTTTATTTCAGGACGTTTTGTGGTTTGATTGTGGGTGAAAAACACGTTTACGAGTTAAATGCTGTGGAAATTGAAAAATTAGGAGCTGTTAATCGTTTAATCCTTTAAGTCAGAGAGATATCGCTCTGGCATTAGTTGACGATTCAGGTTGAATACTTCTCATGGAGTCGACCGCTTTTCATTGCTCGTGTTGTGCGGCATTTCATTCGGCAATCGAAGCTGCAGGATGTCTATGTTGACGGTTTAAGTCGTCCTCTTAACAGAAACTGCAAGAGTCACGGTAAGCCTACATTTTGTAAATTTTTATGTCTACTCTCACATACGCTGGAAGAGACTATTTTAGCTTTTGTTTTTTTAATGTTAGCAGTCTTTGCCGGAAAGTTTGTAAATGAGAAATCGTTGAGAGAAAGCTTGATTGTATAAGTTTTCGTGTCCGCAAATCTGAATAATTTGTGTTTTAGGAAAACGCTTGAGAGGACATTTCAGAGAGATACGTTTTGGCTAATTCAGGATTTGGTTTGCAGTTTTCGTTACATTTTGATGGATCTTGTGCATGTATGGCATGCCGAGAAAAAACAAGGGGCTTAAAGAAAGCAACAATTGCATGACGTTTACGAGCCAAAAATAGCCGACACGGAAAGTTAAACTTCAGTTGAGGGAACGATTATAAGAACCTTTATTTTTATTTATTTTTATAAATTTGGCCTGGCAGGTTTTGTATAATTAGGCAAAGTTGTATGGAAGGCATATACAATTTCTGGAGCTGAATTTAAGGATTTCTTCGAGGGAAGTTGGTTCATAAACACGCCCGAGGTTCATTCCCTCGATCTCGTCTATGAACAAAGGCCTTGTTGGAAGGATTTGAATATTTCGGCCCTAATTTCAGGTGTAGAATTTGGGGGTTGAAGATTTTTCTGAGATAACTTACAGGCGATCCTGAGTTGGAAGCATCAGGATATTGTGGAGAGGAAACTGGCAATTGTTAGTTTCATAAGGCCTGTCTGAAGTTTGCAATTTCGCTTTAGCCATATTGCCATAGTTGAAGCAGCAGGGGACTTGGACTTTGCGCGAAAGATTTCCTCTATTGGGATATGCCGTCCTTATCTGGGCTCCTACAGAGGCCATTTGCAGCCATGACAACTACCGTTGCAGCTGCACTATATACAGACGTGCCAGATAAATTGCACAAAAGAAGTGCTCCTACTTTGCAGGATTCAGGTCAGCCGTCTCTTCAAATTCAATCTTCACTACCAGTTCATGAAACCTCATCCCTCTCTGACTGCACTACATCTTCCTAGTTTTCCTATGTATCTGTTTTTACACCATCGAATATATCAACAATTAAAAAATACTCAATTCTCTCAAAAGTTTCTCCCGTTGAAGGAACAATGCCACACCATCAGGTTGTAGAAACGCCTCTCTTGAATGGGTCATTGAGCCCTTCAGCTTATAACTTGGCATGCAATAAAGACAAGTTTGGTGGACTTGCTTTCAATCATAAGTTTGTGTATAGTCCTTCCAGTCTACTCTTCCCATACCCTATCCTCAATCAGCACTACAGCAGGCATTCCTCTTCATTTGCTTCTATTCCTATTCTCTTCACGCTGTATAAGTCTGCAAATTTGTCACATGGTTTCCCAAATTCATTTTCGTCATCTCAAACTTCAAAATCTACATCTAAAAGTAGTCCTCGTAAGCATTCAGATTTGTCTCCACATTCAAGATATTTCCATATTTGGCATTTACCAAAGCAGGAGACATATGGTTTTACAAATTCTTCAGAGTGCCTGCTTGAGCATAAGAAGCCAGCAGTCGCAGTGGTTTTGCTTGGATGGTTTGGATCTGGGCAAAAGCATCTTAAAAAGTATGCAGATTGGTACACGTCTAGGGGAATTCACGCAATTACTTTCACAGTTCCTATGAAGGACATTGCCAGTTTCAGGCCAGGAGGAAAAGTAGAGCAGCAACTTGATTTGCTTGTAACACATCTTGCTAATGTTGAAATTTCAACATTAGCAAGATGGTTTTTACAACAGGTTTAGGTAGGGCCATACAAGTTGTACGATGCACCAAAACAATCACGTTTTTTTGTAATTTTTTCTTGTTTTCTCAATGAGATATTTTCCCAATTTGGGGGCCCTCGTTGGAGTATTTTTAATGAAAAGTTGACATTTGAAAGATTTTTGTTTGGAGATTGGTTTCCTGTAATTTTTTTTTATTTCCAATTAAATTTCCAACAATGATATTTTATTTTATAAGATAAAAAATTCAATCTAAATTATTTTTTTAGTAAAGAAATCATAAATAATTAATTTACCTAAATTGTTGGAATAAAAATTTTAATCATTAATTTATAACATAACAAAAACACAATCTATTACATAATATTGAAACAACACAAAATATGAAACGCCAAAACTAAATGCTTTATAACATAGAATCAAAATGAAACAAATGGACAAATATTACAGTGATACACAAAATATGAAATGCCAAAACTAAATGCTTTATAACATAGAATCAAAACGAAACAAATGGACAAATATTACAATGATACCAAAATTCTATGTTATGTGTATAAATAATAGTAGAAATTTTATATATAAGTTCCAAACTAACCTATTACAAAAAACCTCTCACTTAATCTTGACATAAAATAATAAAAAATGTTATTCATGTGCCCCCGTTCTCCCTAAGAGGACATTTTTCTTGTGCTTCTCGAGGGTATGAGGATTTATTTGAGATAACTTGATGAAATCATTAAATAGAGTTGTGGTGTGCATGTTCTTTCTTATGGAAATGGTACCCATTTTCATAGTATTGTACTACCATTACTACTTACCTCGCACACAACTTGCCATGTGATATGCCTTCTAGTGATTTCTTTCTTTTACCATGTGGTGGGCTATGCTCAGAATGCACAATTTTTTTGTTTTACATTTGGTTCCTAGCCCTTTTCCCTAACATCACATGGGTAGCATTGTCATGAAGGGTAACTTCACTATTTGTTCCCAATTCCGTTTTATAGTATAATTCAAGTTGATAATGTCTTGTTTTCTTCCTCATGCAGATGACAAATAATATCAATTATAATGTCGAATCAATAAAAAATGGGAATTGTTATTGGGTGCAAACTTACTGTCAATGAATCCCTTATGGATTTATAAACTATATCATCATCTTCATCTTCATATTTACAATTGAAAAGATGAATGAAACTCTTTAGATTAAGATGATCTTGTCTCATGTCTTCATCAATGTGAGAGGAAGATTAGAGCCCTTTTTAAAATCCCACATGGGTAGCAAGGCTAACCTACACTGTGTAATCATGACCTTATTATCATAACTAGAAATGAATAAAGACGAACATTCCTACAAAAAAAACGTTGCTTGTAATTTGCGTCAAATATTTAAATTGTTTGTTGTTCCTCTAAACATCTCTACTACAAAATCATTGACACAATCATCTATATCAACATACAAAACCTATTGTGCATGTCTCTTGCAAACAAACAAAGGTAGGTTAAAAGTGATAATGCCAACAAAGTAAGCATAAATTCGACTTAAACCCTACAAAATCCCAACTTCTAGCCTATATAACATTAATTGTTATTTAGGTGTAATGAGTATAACAAAAATTAAATGTAAACAAATAGCATACCAAAAAATAAATAAAAAGGATTACAACCCTTGCAAAGTTATAGTTCCCTCATGTCCATGGGAGTATGCATATTCTTTTATTTTTTCGAAACCTAAAAGATCACATAACATTGGTAAATAGTGTTGATGATGGTTAAAACATACAAATAAATATTGTGTGTAATCTATGTGCTTTAATTGTAGCTCCACTGGGGATCTAGAGGAAGTAGTTGTTTTTTGTTTTTCCTTCCTTGCCTATGTACAAATATTTCGAGTAACAAAAAAGAAAAAACATGACACAACAATAAGTATTAACAATATTTTTAACCTTAGGGGTGGAAAGTATGGGTGGGGTGCGAGTGCATCCTAGAGGACAACTTGAATTATCCTACTCTTGGAGTCTAGGTAAGACATCCAATAATTAGGTAAAGGTCTGCTCTCATCTTCAAGGAATGTCACATGTTGTCTATCTCCAAATCCATAAATTGATCATTTTGGGGGATTCTTCAGTCATCATTCATCATCTTCATTTGGGCTCCTCCTTGTTAGCTTTGAAACTCAATGCAATTTTCAAAAATGTCCAGTCCAGCTTGGTATCTCTAGTGGAATTTCAAGCAAAACATATCCTATGACAACATAATGTTAAGGAAGATTTCCTAGCTAATTGGGAAACTAATTATGAAGCCGATCTCTAGAAGGTTAATGACCAAATATCATGTCTTAAGATTCCCTTAACAAAATGACAAGTGGAATCATGGGATGGAATCAACTGGTAGTTGTGAGGTCGTTGTTTATACTCACTCTGTCAATTGGCACGACGATGTTCTTGGCTTCAATCATGAAAAATGCATGGTTCATCTCTCACCCTACAAATGAATTTATGGAGGATTACATTGAGGAACATGGGAATTTATGGTCTCACATAAATGGATTTGATGTAGATGAGGGGTTGCATGGCAACTCCCCTATGTTTGACCCTCAAGGGGAAGTTAATAAGCAAGTTCTCTCTCTCTAAAGTTGAAATAAAATAATGTTACTTCACAGGGACATTGAGACTTTTTATTTATGATTGAGAATGTGAAATATATTTACTACATCTCCTTCCTGTTGTGTTCTAATATAAAAAACAAACCAACCAAGTGTGGGTTTTGGTCAACACTAACCAAATATGTATAATCATTTTTTTTATAATATAGCCAACATTGTTTATTTATTTTTAGATAATATTTTATTTTTATTTTAAAAGGGACACGTGTCAACTTCACGTTGAGCATATATGGAATCACACATCACCCTCACATTGGACTGCAGAATGCACATCTTAGCGCAACTAGCATCTCAACATAAGTCCCCAATGTGGTGCTCAAAAGGCACCACGCTGGCAAGCCTGGTTGGGACTCGTTAAGGACAAAGATTTATCATCATTGTTTGTGTGGTTCATTTCATTTAATTTGTGAAGATGGCATTTCCACTTTCTCACCTTCCTTAGCTTTTTTTTTTGGGTGTCTTCTCTTCCATTGGCCCAAGTAAAGTTCCATTTGCTAATTAGTTCATTCTTGTTTGGGTGTCTTCAGGTCCATTGGCCCAAATAAAGTTCCATTTGCTAATTAGTTCATTCTTGTTTGGGTGTCTTCTGGTCCATTGGCCCAAATAAAGTTCCATTTGCTAATTAGTTCATTTTTGTTACAAAATGTAGCTAAGAGGTTTGGCTTCCTTAGGGTGACTAATAACCCTACGGACTCTTCTCACTATAAGTAAAAAGGGCTTTGGTTTCCTTAGAGTGACTAATAAACCCTAGAGCCTCTTCCATTGCTGGGCATAAATAGAAAGAGTTTTGGCTTCCTTAGGGTTTCTATAAGCCCTAGGTCCCATCTTATTCCTCAGTACTCACCAGAAGTTTGCTTTTTTAATGTGTTTACACGATCCAAGCGTTGGCTAAGTTACATACCCTTTCTTTTCAACTCTCTTTGGTTTAAAAGCGTTTAGCTATTTAGTTCTCGTAAAAGAACAAATCAACTTTACTTCCTTTATGCTATTTCATTTGCTACTTAGTTATCAGTCTTTAGAGAAACTTAAGACCTAATCGAACTTGACATCTAGTCCAATAAACCAGAGCCCTGGATCACTCCACTCCCTTTTCCAGTTTTCCTGATTAGGGGCAACTCCAATTCCTGTCCAAACACTCAAGCTTAGGCCTTCCACCTAGTGTTACCATAGTGCTTCATTGGAAACATCACACTATATTTTCCGCTGAGCTTGCCTGTACTTTGGCTTACACTAGGTTTTGATTTTGATTTTGGCTTTGTATGTATTTTGAATAGTGTTTATCACTTCACCCAAATTTTCAACTCATGGCTCCGAATAAAATCATCCATGTTAACGAAATTTTGCATTTGCATTCTGAAATCCCAACTGATCCAAGTCCCAAAAACATGAACTGCCTGCTAAATTCGAAAATGCAAAGTTTCAAGTTCAAGTTCACAGTCGTGTTATAGTATTTTCATCAAATAGGATGTAAATATTTGGCTTAAGCAGATGCTGTTTATCTTTTCTATTATGTTTTATTTGAAAAATGTGTTAATCATAAATTTGAATTGATTTGCAAGTTTGTGTATTGAATAATATATTGAGAGGCAAAATCACTTCCTTGTGTAGGCAAAACAAGCCAACTTCATGGGCACATCAAATAAACAAAATGATTTGGTCCTTTGCAACAATGAACTCACCAGCAAAACAATATCAACCAACTTGATTTTGGTTTTCAATACCTTTACAATTGTTTGTTATATGAATAGTAGGACCTCAAATTTGAACAATTGAAATGGATGGAGACCTCACTCTTAGTCTCTTACAATTGAATTAAAGAATGCAATAAATTGTATACAAGGCGTATTGTGATACTAACTGGACCACATTTTCTTCGTGCTGTCAAACGCATCCAAGGTGCATACAGATCCACTGCCAATTCCTGATGCCTTAACAGAGCACCATGCTAAATGTGAAAATCGATTTTGTTCTTCTTCCAACAATTCATTCTGTCGGGGACCTGATATCCTTGAGACCTGTTAATGATTTATATCACTTTTGTGATGGTCTTGTATCATGCATTTACCTTTTGCTATTCATAACAAGGCAGGCATTCCTCCAAGAAGCTGCCTAGCTAAGCACTATATAGATCTGCGAATTTTCGAAAATGGTCCACATGGGGTGACAATACAAAATTACAAGCCCTAACTTTGTATCCTACTTTCTTTTGCTTTGCAATGAATGCCTCTACAGAGTCAGCAGGAACAACCCTATCAGCAGAACTATAAATGTATAGTTGAGGGCACTGTGGTTGTTGATGTGATAAAATTCTGAACACATCGGAAAGCCTCCTATTATGGACAAGAAACAGAACGAGTTAAATATAACAAACAGAACGAGTTAAATATAACAATTGTTGCTTTCTTTAAGCCCCTTGTTTTTTCTCGGCATGAATGTAACGAAAACTGCAAACCAAATCCTGAATTAGCCAAAACGTATCTCTCTGAAATGTCCTCAAGCGTTTTCCTAAAACACAAATTATTCAGATTTGCGGACACGAAAACTTATACAATCAAGCTTTCTCTCAACGATTTCTCATTTACAAACTTTCCGGCAAAGACTGCTAACATTAAAAAAACAAAAGCTAAAATAGTCTCTTCCAGCGTATGCGAGAGTAGACATAAAAATTTACGAAATGCAGGCTTACCGTGACTCCTGCAGTTTCTGTTAAGAGGACGACTTAAACCGTCAACATAGACATCCTGCAGCTTCGATTGCCGAATGAAATGCCGCACAACACGAGCAGTGAAAAGCGGTCGACTCCCTGAGAAGTATTCAACCTGAATCGTCAACTAATGCCAGAACGATATCTCTCTGACTTAAAGGATTAAAAGATTAATAGCTCCTAATTTTTCAATTTCCACAACATTTAACGCATAAACGTGTTTTTCACCCACAATCAAACCACAAAACGTCATGAAATAAAAAATCAGAAACTAATTTGTGACCTTTAGGACATCAGGCCTAAAATCCTCATGTCTGCACACATCCAACCAGAGAAATGACGAAATCGACCACGGATATCCGACCTTGTCGAGCTTCAAAGCGAAACGTTCCGTGTAGATCGCGGAAATTAAAATGCAAATAACTCAACTTCTTAATATGGTCAGAATATGGCTCAGCGCCTTCAATGTAAGGGTTGTTTGATAGCAAATTGAAAGAATAAAGCGACCCAGTCATGTAATGGTGTAGAAAATGGAGAATCGAAGAAGAACCCGCTCCAGAGCTTTGTCTACCTGGGCTGTAGAATGGCCCGTTTTCCGGCACCGGCCATCTCTGCATATTTAGTTTTTCAGCAAAATTGTGGGAAGGCGACGACGAGCAGGGTGCGTTGTTCTAATCGCAATTAAAAACAAGCTGAGGGATACTTGAACGAGCGAGCTGAAGAGTACCTAGGTGGCGAGCTGCAGAGCGGAATCGCGGAGCGGGAAGCACCGGGTCGAAGAGTAATGTGAGTGAGCAGTGCGTGGGTGACCATTTCGAACTGGCCATAATACTTTTGTCAGGGAATCGCAGGGAATGTCAGGACTGTCAAGGAGGGTGGCGGAGAAAGAGGGTGGCGGAGCTAGGTAATGATGGAGGAGGGCGGAGAGATTGCCGGTGGCCAGAGCCGGACGATGGTCGGAGCCGGACGATTTTCCGGCCGGTGCCAAAAAACGGGCCATTCTACAACCTAGGTAGACTACTCCAATATGTATCACTTTTATTTTGAAAATCTACATGACTTTTAGAAAACAGTTTAAATATTTTAAAGACTTAAAAACAAAAAGATCACACCGGATATGTAGCACTTTTGTTTTGAAAACCCATGTGACTTTTAGAAAACAGTTTAGAGATTTTAAAAACTCAAAACTTTGAATTTCTAATACGGTTTTTGTCAACGCAGATTTCGACTAGGTGGAGGGGCGTTGCGTTGCAAAAAATCGAAGAAAGGCGGATGTTGACAAGGTGGATGGGCATTGCGTTGCATAAGATCAAAGAATCGCAGATTTTGACAAGGTGGATGGGCGTTGCATTGCAAAAAATCAAAGAACCGTAAGTTTTCCTCCTTCAGCGTTGGTTATGACATCGGGAGGGGAGCGTTGATCCAAAAAACTTTAATTATTTAACGATTCTGTTGTACACTAATTATTCGACAAATTTGCCAAGTGAAAAAATTATTGATATTTTTCACTTCTCTCTTTTTGATTGGCTATGTTGGTTTCACAGACTTTGTGATCTTTCCTCGGCTCTGATACCAATTTGTTGAAAGTGCAAAGAGGCCAAACAATAATTTAACACACAAAAAACAATATGAGATGCAACTCTTCTATTGATCACACAAAAACTTCATCATTACAATGAACCCGGTAAGGGATATTCATATGTTTCCATCTAGTGACTCGCCTAAAATAACTTCGCATGTAACCTCCTACTAAGTTCATCAATCACTAAACTCAACTTGACTCAGCACTCAGTTAACTCACTCTCTAATTTTAGATTATTCTCCATGCAGGAATTAATTGGCTATTTTAACACCTATGTCAATTGTCTAGTTTTGAAGAAGCAGAGGCATAAAAGGAAGACCTCTATAAAATTATAGAAAGATTCAATGAAAATCCTAAGATGGCCGACATTAACGATCTCGATATAGATTTCACTCATTACATAACAAAAGTTTAACACCAGTAAACGAGGGACTACAAGATCCTAGAATTACATAGCCAACTTTACACACACAAATCAATAGCATTTTCATTAATACAAATTCCAACCTCAAATACATTGCTTACCTCCTTCAAAACCATAGAAATAGGATCAAGTGAGCCAATTTAGGTATAACATCGAAAAATCAATCCTTATTAAACAAGATCTAACAATTTACTAAACTCAAGTAATTATATGACAATCGTTTCCTAATCTATCTTAACAAAAGCAGATTTGTAGAAACCAACTCGTCTAGTAAATTTAATTGATATTTTAGTGGCTAAAAAACAGAATTTTGATCAATGCCCATGCATCATACTTCTAAGAAACAAAATATTCATGGATTCTTTTCCATGAGGTATGTTTCCACCTTTATGTATGATTATAGCAATCTTGTCTCATTAATCATTGAGTCCTCTAGGATCCAAAACTTGATTCTTTTGTTGTACATTTGTTTGGTTGTCTGGTTATTTCACCATTGTGTGTGGACTATTAAGATTGATACTTTGTTGTGTTGCACTATTAACTTGTTCTTGCTTCTTTATTTTATCTCACTGTACAAATGTGTTTTCCGTTGGTACACATCTCTGTTGCTCGTGATTCCTATTTACAGTGTTTGTACAGTTCCTGTCAATTTTTTTGTCCTGTCATATCTTGTATAATCCTTATATCTCTGAGCACATTCTCTACTCAAAACATATTTTTGTTCCTACTCAATTATCATCACACCAACAAAATTTTGATGTAAGAGAATAAAAATCCCTTCTTTGTCACAATACTTGCCTTTCCATTTAATTTATTTGACGACATCATATTTATAAGTTGCTTCTACAGACGGTCAATCACACGTTTCTTCTCATTCTCGATTAATTCCATGATTCTGAAAATGCCCTGATAAATTAATAACCTAAACCTTGGTTGCCATGCCTTCACTATTTGCAAAAATTTGATGGTAAATTCCTCCATAGTTCAGTAAAACATATGACTACCTCATCATTTCGTCACAAAAATCCACCTATTTCTTAATTTACTCAAAAGTTGCATATTCTTCCTCTCCTGCTTGTTGTTGAATTGTCCTCTCCTCGGATTTGATTCTCCACTTGTTTAAGTGGAATTCTTCCAACTTGAAAAATAAACGTTTTCTTTCTTGGTGTGAAAATATAAAACCATTCACTCATATCATTCCTTGTTACTGTAAAAATTTATGAACCTCCCTGATCGATTATTGCACTCGTACAGTCCCCAATTGCCATTTCTCAGCAACTCTTTGGTCTTCGCATCCTCCTTGACTCGCAAACAAGATCAAATTACAATCTGCAACCTTATACCTTTTGGAGTCCTTTTCTTCTATAATAACCTATGTAAGAATTGTAAAAAAATTCTTCCTTCATTCCAAATCTCATCTTCTTGAGGACATTATTCTCTGTCCATATACACCCAAAAATATATATCTCCTATGATCAAGTACCAATGATCATTTGGATCAACCCGGTCATTGTCTTCCATTGTTGTCCTCCTTTTTGCAGGTCCATACTTACGTTAACATAACTCTGCATCAACCATCTCAAAACTCTATAATCTAAATCATCTTAAGTCAAATGGCTATCCTTGTATCTTCATTTCTCTCAAATTTGTTCAGGATGTCTTTGATCTTAATTTCTTATGTTTGTACAGTATTCAGTCTGATTTTGTTATGCATGTCAATCTGTAAGGCATTCTCCTCTGCGTTAAACGAGAAATTATATTGGCTATTCCACACATTTCCTTTATCACATACCTTGTCATTTTGAAGCATTATCATCCACTCAGCGATCAACATCTCAATAATATGGTGTGCGAGAGTTGTAAGAGTGTTTCCCCACTTCTCTTCGCAAATATCCCAGGTATATGGTTTCCATATCAAATCTCCTTGTTGTTTTATGGAAGGTTGATTCCTTCCATTCCCATAATTTTCATCTTGGGCTATACCTATAAATATAAAAGATACGTTATAGAAACCATATTTTTTACCACATTCTTTGTGTTCATTTTCAATTACAAATATATCTTGTTCCTTTCTTTAACTATTCTCAACAAATATGTACTTTTTTATCTCAACATGCAGAGGAGTTACTCCTTGAACTTTTAGTTTATTTCTTGCAACTTCCTAGCTAGGCTTGACACTTTTATCACTATTCCATAGAACAAATTCTTGTTATACATAAATAGTCTCATTAATTTCCAAGATAACACTTTGGTCTGTTTCTCCATGAAGTAATCCTATATAACCTTCTTCATAACTATCCTCATAAATCAATATTCTTATTTTTTTATTGTATGAGACAATAATCTCTCTTCATTCTTTATGATAAGTTCTTGGTTTGCTTATCGTCCTTGATTTTCTTTAGCTTCCTTTGGATTAGACGGTATGCTTCGAGATGAATTCTCCTTATCATCTCCATGTTCATTTTCTTCACAAGCCTTCAAAACATGCATTCTCTTCGCTCTTCCTAATTTCCGTTTGCTTCCAATCCTTGGTAAAATTTCTTCAAAACTAATCCAATAGAATTCAATAAGAAAAGATACAACCAATTAAATGTACCTCTGAAATTACTCTACCTTTTACAAACTTGAAGAGTTTCGTCCCAAACTCCTCCATGGCCTTCCTCCATACAATCTTCATGAGAATTGTGATCCGAACTTAAACATGAACGCAACAAATTACACATATAACCATAAATACAGAGATGCAACATAAATAACACTTCATTTCATTAATATCAGAATACTAAAATATATTTACAAACAGAATGGAAATAAACTAGCTTAGGCAATGGTAGCTTATCTCTGAGAATAGATGTGTCGGCTACATGCCTCTGAACTGTGTTAGAATGAGGCTCAAGGGCCTATTTATTATTGAAAAACAAGGAAAAAATCTAAACAACAAAAACCCTAACCCTAGGAGATGGAACATCAAGAGTTTGTGGGCCCTGTTGGGGTTACTTGGGTAGCCAAATTCCCGGGGTTGTAACTTGGTCATATTATATACATTTGGCTCGTACGATACCTTGTTGGAAATGTATCTCTGAGTACTAGAGGATTTGCAATAGGCCCTATGAGCTTGCAACGAATCTCATAAAAGCACCGTTTAGGGGGCCAAAACTGCTATGGAAGTTTAGGACTTGAAAAACTACTAAAAACAGTAAATGCTTAAATAAACAAGAAAACATATGAAACTGATTGGAGGTCTAGGTGGAATAGATGGGTGGCCACTGATATCCACCTATATAACATTACTAAATCTTTCTTCTCTATGAAAATCCTTTGATATTGTCTATCTTCAATGCTTATTACCTCTTATTTTTCTTTATAAGGATAGCTCTGCTCTTCTTGATTTTTTATTTCTTTCATAGTTTCTTGCACTTGTTCAACTTCATTATATTTAGTACCTGCAAATACATACTGACACAAATAATTAATTCCAAAAATAAGAGACTCCTTTGTCTCTGGAAATGCCTTTATAATCCTTCCCTCTTGTTGATTTGATCACATCATCACCTCATCACCATCATCGTCCTCTTCCCCAAGGATTGGTCCTTGTTCTCATCCACAAATGTGAACTCTAATATAATGCTCACCTACCCTTCTTTCTTATAATTATAAAACAACCTATGTTTTATCTTAACCTGCAACATATCCCATTTTACCTTCCCCTTCCTTAGTATCCAACCATATTTCTAGTTTTCTTCACTTTCTTATAGAAACTTCATTAGTACATTCAATTGTACTCTTATTTGTGCTAATTCTCTATCAAATTCTTCATCACACATCACTCAATGGCTTACCATTGAAATTTTTTGTGACTATCAATAGTCATTTTCCTTATTTTTATGAGATTCCATTTTCCTATTGTGAGTTGCAGTCAGACATTTGTAACAAGCCTTCTCCACTGAACTATTAACCTATACATCACCAAGCTTCTCCTTTTACTATCCATTTCATATTTCTATGATTTTGTCCTCTAGAACCTCCTTGAGCACTCCTTACATTTTTCTAACTTATGCACTATGCTCACACTTTCCTCTCATGAGAACTTCCATTGTTCTTTTTACTTGAAGTTTTCTTACAACATTCCTTGCTACAAAATTCTTTTGCAACAATCCTTCCCTTGAAATCTTTACTTGCTCTCCTTCTACACTATCACATCACTCTTCTTGCAACACTTTTTTGCAGTATGTTTTCTTTCTACTGTTAGATACTATCAACAATTATTCTTTAAATTAGTTGAAAACAAAAGACCATTTATGTGTTGTCTGATCTCTTCGAACAACCATTGATAAAATCTCTCAATCCTTCTTACTAGATACAAAGTTTTTATTTATAAATCAATGTTCTATTTCTCAATCCTATTCGAAATATCTTCTATCGTGGGCTTCTCTTCACTTGTTCTAATCTACACGAAACCATTCTTTGATATATCCGTGCAATTAACACTTTGTAATGAAAGATGAAATCACCTATCACAATCTTCAAACCAATACATTGTTGCATCCTTCCTTTGTTCAACCCACCTTCAATCCCTTCAAGTTTCAATTGAGCAGGTTATCGTGCTTTGATACCACAAATGATGCAGGCCAATAGAGAAGTTCATAGTCTCCATCCAAAACCCTGAGGATAAACCTTCTTCAAATTAGAAATCCAAAATCATATTTGTATATATAGTGGAACCCAAACTAGAGTTTAAGCCTCGAAGCAATCACACAAAGTGTCAACTTATTTAGTGTTTGTTTAATTATAAAGTGAATGGTGCATGTGTGTGTGTGTGTGTAATAGGGCCATGGGGAGGAATTCCTTTTATATCACAAAACTTAACGCCAATTCGATCTTACCTTAACATCTACACAAGCAGAGAAGACCCATACAACCACGGGTATAACCAATACAACAAATCTCAATCCTGCCCTTTTATAATGAAGCACTTGACCCTTTCAAAAACTCCCAAGGAAAAAGTCCTCGGACATAAATATTCCCTGCCTATTGATGAATGTGTTAAGATAAGCTAATTACTCCTACATGAGGAGCTGACTAGAATTAGAGAGTCAGTTAACTGAGTGTTGAGCCAAGTCCATTTAAGTGATAGATGACTTTTAGTGTGTGGTCGCATGTCAAGATATTTTAGGCGAGTCGCTAGTCGAAAAGGTTTAAATACCCTTCACCAGGTTCATTGTAAGAATCAACTTTTGTGTGATCAATAGACAACCGCAACTGGTGTGTTTTGTGTGTGAATTTGGGTTTTGTCTCCTCTACCTTTCCAAAAAATTCGTATCAGAGCAAGGTTAGAAAGAGCTAGGGAGAATAGATTAGCGGTTGTCCGTGTGAGAGGAGAAATATATTTTTTTCTCGTGGTTAATGCTATAACACACCTTATAAATTGTATACAGGGCATCATAGTGTTGGTAGGCTTAACATAGAGGCACGTTAAAAGTCTTAGACTTACCATGTTTCACATACATGTGGGTTCCATATGTGGTTGGAAGCATTAAAGGACTAACGCAAGAGTTCGTCATCCGGGAAGCTGTTAGTTGCATGCCATGATCACGAAAGACACGTTAATAGAGAGGATGACATATTCTTTAAAAAATTGTGAAGTCAAAGGTTTTATGACTCACGTGGAGTACTTTAATTTTCGCATCTCACGTGGGCAGTTTTTAAAATGGCTTATTATTAACAGTTTTGTTAAAGTGACATATTGTGTTAAAGTTTGACAAGTCACGTGGGTGAAGTTTAAAGTTTTGTTTTTTAAGTGGGCCTTTTATTTTATGGTGATGTGTAAGGTTATATATATATATATATATATATATTTATATATTTATATTTTTTATATAAAAAAATTAAGAAAGGATTTGTTTTAAAGTTTTTTATTTTATATTAAAAAAAAGTTCGTTAAAAGATTTTTTTTGAAGACAATTTTTTGGGGGAAGATGGATTTCTCAAATTTCCAGCCCCACTTCCTACTGTTTACAGGGAAGGATTATGATGTATGGGCCCTTAAAATGGTGACCACAATTCAAACTCATGATGTTTGGGATTATGTCCATTTTGGGTTTTTAGAACATAAGGATGAAGCAGAAGAACGAGCTCTCACTAATGAAAAGAGGGAAGAATGCAAGAAAGACAAGAAGAAGAATGCACAAGTGTTGTAACGTATCTAGAAGGGGGTGGACTAAGCAGTTTTCCAGAAGATTATGATCATGTCTTCAGCAAAGACAACATGGGATACTTTGGCGACAAGCTATAAAGGTATGGAAAAAGTTAATATTGTTAAGTTGCAGAATATTAGGAGAGATTTTGAAAGTATGCAAATGAAGGAGATAGAGGACATGATTCTTTCATCAATTGAGTCATGACTATTGTAAAACAGTTTAAATTTATGGTGAGGAAATTAAAGATCAAACAATTGTTGAGAAGGTCCTCAGATCTTTGTCTACCATATTTGATGTTGTGGTAGTAGCCATAGAAGAAGCCAAGTATTTGGCATCATTGACAGTTGATGATTTGATGGGATCACTTCTATCACATGAGGCAAGGGTAGATAGTAATAAGGATTCCACTTTGGAGACCGCTTTCAAAACTCATGTTTCTATTTCAAGAGACAAAGGTCGAGGCAGAAGTAGATCGAGAGGCATAGGATGAGGCAGAGGATATGGTGGTCAGAGAGATGGAAGAGAAGAGCATGAACATGAAAGCGGAAGCAACAACAAAAGCTTTAACAATAATCAAAGAGTTGAAAAATCAAAGTGGTTGTATTAACCACATCATAGGCAACAAGAATTTGGTTGCAAATTTGGATCAATTTGTGAAGAAAGAGGTAAAGTTGGGGGCTAACAATACTATAGATGTAGATGGAAAAGGAGTGGTCAACATTGTGACCAAGAAGGGGGAGCCGAAGACAATATCAGAGATATATTATGTTCCTAGTCTCAAACATAATTTGATAAGTGTTGGTCACTTAACACAAAAAGGATACAAAGTTATGTTTCAAGGTCAAGAATGTGTTATATGTGACAAGCCTCCAAGCAAGCAGCTAATAGCAAAGGTGCAGATGACAAGGAACGAACTGTTTCCTCTAATTATGAATTACAGTGATCAATTTAGTTCTTTTATAGTTGCATGTTCTAATGAATATTAGTTATGGAACTTTCATTTTGGACACTCGCACTTTTCTGGTTTAAGATTGTTGTAGCAGAAACAGATGGTTAGAGGATAACCTCCCATCAAAGAATATTCTAATACTTGTGAGTGTTTCATCTTTGGAAAGAAACACCATGAAATTTTTCCAAAGGGAGTTGCATACCGTGCAAAACAACCTCTTAAGCTAGTGCTTAAAAACTTGTGTGGACCTAAAAGGACATAGTCGATTGGTGGAAGTAGTTACTTCCTCACTTTCATTGATGATTTTAGCAAAAAGAAATGGGTTTAATTCTTGAAGTAGAAGTCTGAAACTTTTGCAAGGTTTAAAAAATTCAAAGCCTTACCAGAGAACTAAAGTGATGGAGATACTAATGTATTGAGGTCAAATCATGGTGGAGAAAATGATTCAAAGGTATTCCATGATTACTGCAAACAACATGGAATCAGAAGTCAGTTTAAAAGTAGGTACACACTGCAGTTGAATGGTGTAGGAGAAAGAAGGAACGGGACAATTACGAACATGGAAAGAAGCATGTTGAAAGGGAGAAACTTATCTAATGAGTATTGGGAAGAAGCAGTTGCATGTGTTATTTATGTGATCAACAAATCTCCTACAAAGAGTGTGATGAACATAATACCATATCAGGCATGGTCAGGTATGTCTTGCAGTGTATCACATCTCAGAGTGTTTGGATGTGTACCTTATGCACATTTTCCTAAGTAGGAAAGAGGAAAATTGTATGATAAAAGTGAAAAAAACATATTTACTAGTTATAGTGAGCAATCAAAAGCTTAGAAATTGTATAAACCCGTCAAAAAGAGGACCATAATTAGTAGAGATGATGTGTTCAAAGAAAAAGATTTATGGAATGGAACTGTAGACAAAATAGTTGATGCGCAAGTGCCACTCATGTAAGAAGATGATGTAGCAGAAAAGGAGAAGGAAGAATCACAGGTGACGATACCAAACAAAGACACACCAACAAGGACTCCAAGATTTTTAGAGCAGCATGGATCTTCAAACATATCAACATATTGAGATTCTCCCAGCAATCAATTAGGTGATGAATCAAGTAATGGTAAGAGAAAGATGAGAAGTCTGAAAGATATTTATGATGATTTGGATGTTAGTTCAAATTTCGCATTGTTTTCATTCCAACCTTCGTCGTTTGAAGAAGAAATTAGAGATGAAAATTGTGTGCAGGCCATCGATGAAGAAATTGAAGCTATTGAAAATAATGATACTTGGGATTTGGTTGATTTGCTAAAGGACAAAAATCGCATTGGTTTAAAGTGGGTGTACAAGACAAAGCTGATTGAGAAAGGTAAAATTAATATATTTAAAACACGACTTGTAGCAAAATGATTCTCACAGCAATCGAGAATAGATTTTGGAGAGACATTTGACTTGGTAGGTAGTTGGATACTGTAAGAGGAGTTCTAGCTAGAAAAACTCAAAACAAGTGGAAAGTATATCCAATGGATGTGAAATGAACCTTCTTGAATGGAATTCTAGAAGAAGAAATTAATGTGCAACAACCTCCAGGTTACGAATTTGAAGGTAAAAAAGATAAAGTTTAGAGGTTGAAGAAAGCACTCTATGGACTGAAGCAAGTGCCTAGAGCTTGGTATAGCAGAATTGACAGCTACATGATCAAGAATGGATTTTGTAGAAGTAACATAAAACCTAGCTTGTAGACAAAGGTAAATGAGCATGGACAAATTTGATTGTTTTCTATTATGTTGATAACATGATTTTACAGGTGATTTTGAGTTGGATGAATTTATAGTGGCCATGATGAAAGAATTTGAGATGACATATTGTAATACCTCCCATTTTTAAGAACTTAATTAGTTGTGTAATGCTCACAACAATGACTATGCTAATATGTGATAAACATGTATGTTTGATGTTTAAGTTTTATTAATAAAGCTATTGGTTTTATGCTAGAAATTTCATTGGCTGACACCAGAGAAGAGGATGAAACTAGCCAGAATCTGAGAGGAATCATATTCATCATGATTTTTCATATATATATATACATATACATATACATATACATATACATATACATATATATATATATATATACATATATATATATACATATACATATATACATATACATATAGATATACATATATATATATACATATATATATATATATATATATATATATATATGTGCCAATCTGGTGGAAGATAAAGACTGCGAGTAAAAGAGCTACAAGGAAAAGGCAGGCTTTTAGCTTTAAGGAAAAAAAGTGGAAAAGCCTAGGCTAAGGGGAAACAAAACCCCTGAAGGCAAGACGCTGCCAAGAGAAAACTTCTGTGAACATGATAATGTTAAATAAGAATTATCAAGTCTGAGTAGTGGTTACTCATGCCTAGAAAGTTATCATAAATCGGGGGGAATCAGAGGATTCAAGGTTGGGAGGTCTAGTGCGATCAGTTGTTTTTTTTTTTCATTCTGGAGTGTATTGGTCAGAAATTCTGAACTATAATTTGAGTATTAGTTGTATTATATGCATGCCTAAGGGTATGTAACAATTGTAGTTTAATTAATTTTATAAGTTTTAGAATTATCACTAATCTGTGGGTAGCATGCTGAAATTTTGATGTATGAGTTTATAACTGGTTGGAGTGGGAGTCTGTACATTTATAGCTTCTAATGAATGCATGCAAATGAATATGCAAAATAGTGTAGCTTAAGTAGATAATTGGTATGCATGTAGGAAATTTTATGATTATATATAGAAGAGTTTTTGTGTTTGTATTTTTGGAATATTTTAACTGAAATGATGCAGTTGAGTAGATGTATAGGGAGTGCATGATGAACAAGTCCACAAGTGTTTCAATAAGAATTATGTTTTTTTTTCAATTTACTAGTACTTGTAAAAGAAGTGAATCTAGGTTGTTGGGTTACAATCCATTTCAGGATCCCCATGTGAGAAAAGGGGATATTGCAAGGGAATTTTCCTCTAAACAATTTAAAAATATTCCTGGACGATTATTGTAGGCTAGATGGCATGCTAAAACTTGAAATGGAAATGCTATTCTATGAACTATAGTTATATAGCAGTTATGCGAAAGACATAATATTACTTGTTTCCAATCGATAAATGCATAAAGAGATTTAAGCAATCTGTTGAGTTAGAGATAGAATCCTACTAAAAAGAAACAATACAATGATTTTTATTTATGGAAGCAGCGTTTAACTAAGCACGCATGCATAACATTTACATGAAGCTATGTAAGCATAAATTAATGAACCAATATCCTATAGCTGTAAATTCCTAAAGCAGACATAAGCCATTTTATCTAGCAGAGATTTTTCTAGAAGAATCAAACAAGGAAAATAAAATAGTGTGTGAAAATGTATCACTCAAGATTGCATTATCAACATCAACATGAATGCTCTATCATTATCTTGGTAAAAGCTAAAATGTGTACATAATCCAGGAAGCCATGTCAAATGGAAGACAAAAATGACACCAATTGAAACTACAACCAAACTGACTGAATTGCCATAACTTTAAGGAAGTCCAATTTATACACTTATCATATTTTGCCAAGTATCTTACAACCCTATTGTGATTCATGTACAAAGGAGCCAGAGGGCGAGACCTAAAATGACCATGACAACCCTCAAAACAACTCACATACATCCATCATAGTTGTTTCCCTTTCAAAATAAAACAAAAGATAAAATTAAATACAACTGACAACTGAACTATGGGCTATCGTAAGCCCTGCAAATATCAGCTCTACCATTACAAGGTAGCTATAAAACATTATTCCACCAAGGATTGTGGAAACGAGGGGTCACAGGTTGAAACCCAAATGCTCAAGTAAATAGAGGACATATCACATCTTCACTGAGTTCTTGAACTATACAGACATCCGCAAGCAGCAAGACGAGAGTTATTGGGATAGAGTTGTAAGCAGCAAACCCAAGGAAAACCAATGGGGGCCCAAAGCCACCAACCTATCAAGAAGACTACGGTGATTAGTTAAATGCTTTAGCTTCGCAGAGTAGTGCACCATACCAGTCATTCTGGGGGCGTACCTGAAACAATAGTGAGCATACCCATTAGTAAAGCAACATGAAGAGCAGTATACTTGAGAAATCCACCAACCTATCAAGAAGACTATGACGATTAGTTAAATGCTTTAGCTTCGCGGAGTAGTGCACCATATCAGTCATTCTGGGGGCGTACCTGAAACAATAGCGAGCATACCCATTAGTAAAGCAACATCAAGAGAAGTATACCTAAGAATTAATACTAGCTCTATCAAAGGGAAAAGATTACCTGTCAAGCCATAAGAACCAAGAAAAGTTCTCAAATCCTACGAAGTAAATCACATAAAACGAATTAAGATGATAGGACAAAAAGGTAAGTGGAAGAGCAATTAATATAGAGGTATGTTTGTTCATGAATTCCCAGGGAGAATATCACCTAAGACCCCAGAAGGCACCATTGCAGTGAGAAGAGTAATAGCTATGAAACCTTAGAGTTATTTATGTTAACAAGGAAAATACCCAAATCGAAAGTTAAGCAAGAGTCATTTTAATTGACAAATAAATTCAGAGTTATGTGAAATATAAACAGATGGTCAAAGATTACCCCATCTCGCATGGAATGGCCACCAAGTCGAACTGTTACTGTGTAAACCATAATCCCTTCATCAAATGGCTAGAAGAAGGGTGAATAATTGTAAGAATATGAACTCTGAGAACAAGGAAGGGTCGCATCACTGCAGCAGAAAGGAGGAACCCTTATTCCATCCTTGGACTTGTACACCCTAAGGAGGAAATTTCAAACCATCATGGAGAATGTATTCAAAATGATGCTGGGGTTTGGAGGGAGGATTTGGACCGTATATCAAACAATGACGAATCTTGGCCCTTGAAACCACCTCAGCAAACTCAAGTCTAGATATGCATGCCCATAGGATAGATGCATAGGTTCCAACCATGTTTAATGGACAAGGGTCACACCTGGCATCACAAAGTAATGGCATACTATCCTTGCCTGTCTCACATGGAATGTATGAGTACAACTGTACATACAACAAAACCCATAACCCTATGACATGTGTAAAAAGTGAATGTAAAGGGGTGTAGGGTAGTGTATAGTATGTAGCATATAATATTATGCATATACTTATAGGGTTAACAATACTGAAAATCCCCTTTCACGATAGACAAGGATTAAACTTACGCATGACTGAAAACATGTCAAGGATCTCATCATTTAGCATAATTAATAAATAAAGATTTAGGTATAACAAGATTTAATTATGGGAGTATAACAAGATTTAAGTATAGTATAGATTCATATAAGTAAAGGGAAGTTTTCTTTTTATGATGTCAATTAGGTTCATTACAAATGGTATCAGAGCACAATTTTACTTTGGAGCTTGTAAAGGGGCATCTACTCTAGAGAAGACTGTGCACAAAGAAAGGAAAATGTATATATTTCTAAACTAATGTTACAACTGTTCTTATCAAGTCTAAATTGTGGTGAAGGTAAAATCTGAAGTTGGAAAATTATGGAAGGACCTCTGTCGCCTAATATGAGAGAAGAAGAATTACACATGGAACTGGGGGAAGTAGGCAGTACTACTTCCATAACCTCTTAGTTGGTGGAAATGGTGATGATGGTGGTTAACGTCCACTGAGACCAAATTGGTCTATCGGACCTATAATTTTCTTAGTTTCTAATTGTCTGGATGCTCATCTTTCTTGGCAAGATTGGTGTTGTAGCTTTCTTTTTCTTCTCTACAATCTTCCAACTTTCTTTATCTTGCATCTCCTTCATCTCTTCTAGTTCTTGGGACATTGGTGTCTTAGCTCCGCAATCTATTGTGTTTGTCCTTTTGAAGATAGTCGGAGAAGAAGTTTGGTCTAGGAAATCTTCTTTGCTGTTAAATGAAGATTTATTTTGTGCAGTATTCGAAACCTGATAATTGTTGATGCTTGAGGGCTTGTCAAGTTCACTTTTTTGTTGTTTGGAGGGGCTTTCCCCCTACTTGTCTTGGGAGTTGCTTCTTTCTTTCCCGAATTCTTGTAATTCAGAGTTTTCTCGAGAGTATTCTTCTTTGATGACATTGTAGTGTTCTTTTTGTGCTCCCTCCCACCATGTAGATCTGTGGTGATTTTTTCTAGAATAATTTTTCTAGGAGGCTTTTGGGAAATTTTTGGCTAGGTGGCCTATCTCAAAGTAGGATCGACATCTGAAGAGGACACTTTCGTAATCAAGTTTCTGGTTCCACGCATAGTCTTTACTTGTTAGGTGTATTTCAGCTGGGAATCCGGTGCTGAAGTCCATTTCCACACAGATTCGTGCATAGGTGGTTCTATCATATTCCTCTATTTCTAGGCACCTGCAGTAAAATTTCCAATTGCATTTCCAATGGCTTCTAGCGAAGAGCAATTCCAGAGATGCAAGGGTAGGTTTGGAAATATCACCCAAACTGATGCTAAGGTTATAACTGTTGTTTAGGGATCAAATGATGGGTTCCATTGCCTCATGAATAGGCCTGATTTTTCCCAAAACCAAGGGCCAGAATCTAGAATACATTGTTTGCTTTCAGGGTTTCCAAAATCTACTATAAAGAAACCCATAGCATAGGGGTAGATATTAATTGCATCAGGAATTAGAGCCTTCCATACCTTCGAGATCCAATTGTGGAGAGTTGTCACCCACGGCCAAAAACCATTGAATCGGTAGATTAGGGCACTTTTAGAGAACTTCAAAGCCTCATCCAGTGAGGCCTAGACCACCTGGACAGTGGGAGCTGGGGCTTCACTGACGATATGGGCTGGAGCTTGCCCCCTAGAGGTGGACGGAACTGAGCCAACAGCTATTTTCACAAAGCTAGGAAGCATATGGAGAATGCTTTCCTCCTGAGTATAAAAGATTGCCCAAGAGAAAGCCATAGAAGATTGCTGAAGAGAAGAGAAAAGAAAAAAAGAGAAAAGCCATAGATCTATAAAGAAGAGCCACAGATCTATAAACCACAAAAGACCCAATCAATGAGAAGAGAAGTGAAGAGCCGCAGATCTATATCACGACCTGGTTACAAAGAGAAGTGAAGAGCGTAGATCTACGACAGCCACAAGATATACTATTCATATAACAGCCAGCAAGCTTGTCCTGACATTCTTCTCAATCATGCATAGTTGATCGGAATCACGAATTTTCGTTTTGTCGTATTCTAGCAATGGCTGCCAGGAAAGTCCCAAGTCGGAGATATGGAATTTTGAAAGAGCCGCAGATCTATGAAGTCACAACGATGATTTACAAAATATTCTATGAATGTGCTACAAATAAAATTGGAGGTAGTCGTGCCCACACTGCAAACTTGGAAATCTAAAACGTGCGTATATGCAAGATGCCTTAGACAGGCCAAAAAGGAGACTGAACAAATGCCCTAGAACCCAAACCTTGATCAGAGATTTAGCCCGAGGAAGGGGGCCGAAATTTGGGCTTTGAGACAGCCATAGAAGAAGCTTCAGGATGGCCGAAAGTGGCCTCAGGAGTAGGTTTGAAACTGGCCTCTGGAATTCTAAAAGAGCTGCAGATCTATTAAAAGCCGCAGATCTATGAAGATCTATAGATTTGGAATTCTGAAAGACCCTACAACTGGAGTTTGTTCAACTCTATAGCAGTAACGAAAAGTTGTTGAGAGCCAGTGAAGATAAAGAGAAGTTAATTAGAGAATGGACAAAGAAGTCTAGTCATAAAATTGTAGACCAAGAAGGTACAAGGAAGATAGGATCTAATAAGTCGAGAAGTGGAAGGGAATTCAATCTTGAATCACCAAGGGTGTATAAGAAGTGAAGGAAAGCCAAATTACAAGGTGAATTTAGAAAGATTAAGCCACCAGTATTTGATGGAGAGAAGGAGGAGGATGCAGAGGCATGGTTGTTGAATATGACTAAATATTTTCAAGTATATGAATATGAAATCAATCTAAAAGCATGATTGGAAATTTATCAATTGCAAGGTAAAGCCACCCTATGGTGGGAAGAGAGAAAGAGTGTTCAAATGCTTGAAGAAAAAACAATATCATGGGAGGAATTTTAGAAGCAATTCAAGGCAAGATTCTTGAGTGAGAGGTATTATGATGACAGGACTAAGGAATTCCATGAGCTGAAGTTGGGGCAACTGACTATGGATGAATTTGTAAACAAATTCATCAACTTGCTGCGATATGTACCCTATTTGAAAGAAGAGAAAGCTAAAATTCAGTGGTTCCTGAACTGCTTGCCAGTCTCTTACAAGGAGAGAATTGAGTTTGATAACCCAAAGACCATGGATGAAGTGGTCAGAAAGGCTAGGCTATGTTATCAATAGTTTAAAATTAAAAATGAAGGTGGCAAACTGTGGAGGACCAAAGAAGGTAGTAGAACTGGTGGGGGAGTGAAGAAGAAAAAACCACTCTACTTGAGGAATTTTGGTAGAGATCATCAAAAAAGGAAATGGTTTAGAGGAGAAGTACCCTTGCCAGCTCAGTCCCACACGGGTTCAAGAGTGATAGAACAAAACAAAAAAAATAATTTCACTACAAAATAACCACTAAGGTGTTGGGGATGTGGGTAATCACATATGATAAGGGACTACCCACACAACTCTCGGTATATTAAAAACATACAGGCAGTTCTTGAGGCTAATATGGTAAATGACATTGCAAGGAACATACCGAGGATCAGTGCTTCCGTGGAGAACCGACAAGCTGAACATCAGGACACTATGCTGGAAATAGAAGGTAAAATCTTAAACTATACTCTGTCTATTTTAATAGATCGAGGGGCTACTTTAAGCTATATCGTTCCCCAAACAATAGAAAAATGCAATTGGAAAACATAAAAATTTAGAAATGCATTGTTAGTACAGCTAGCCACAGGGACTAAGCACAGAATAACTCAATATGTGAAACAATGCCCTGTTGATTTTAATGTCTATTTCTCAAAGGTAGTATTAAGTCTTCTTCCACTTGGGTCATATGACATATTAGTTGGAATGGATTGGTTATAATAACAAGCTGCTATTATAAATTGTTTGGAGAAAAGAATGGCATGTGTAGGAACGGATGGGGTCTTGATAGTAATTAAAGGAAAATCTAAACTGGTAACCTTTCCACAAATTTCGTCCTTACAACTGAAAAGAAGCACCAAAAAAGATTTTCAGTTGTATTTGGTGGAGGTTGAGGCTAGCCCCCAGTTGTCTAAAGAAGAGAAGTTGGAAATGATTCCAATTATCAAGGAATTCCTAGATGTTTTTCAAGAGGAAATTCTGGGATTACCCCCATCTAGAGATATAGACTTCATGATAAATCTAGTGCTTGGAGCCATTCTAGTGTCTAGGACTCCATATCATATGAGTACTATAGAATTGTTGGAGTTAGAAATGTAGTTACAGGAATTACTACACAAAGGTTACATCAAACCCAACGTTTCTCCTTGTGGGGCATCAGTTCTATTTGTGAAAAAGAATGACAGTACATACAAAATGTGTATAGATTACCGTCAACTAAGCAAATTAACAGTGAAAAGTAGATACCCCCTACCAAGAATAGATGATCTATTTTATCAAGTCAAAGGGGCCTTAGTCTTTTAAAAAATTGACCTGAGAATGTGGTATCATCAATTGCGGATTAAACAGGAAGATATTCAGAAGATGGATTTTAGAACATGGTATTAGGACTATGAGTTCGTGGTTCTGCCATATTAAATGGAAGGAGAACAAGATTTCCGATGCATTAAGTCGGCATGCTCATGCATCAGTTGCACACATGGGAGTAAGTGTAAGAACGGATTTTAAGGAACATGTAAAATTAGATGGTCAACAATACCCACACTACCAAGAATTTCATAAACAAATACAACAAGGTAAAACAATAAGGTATGTGATCAATCCTTAAGGATTGATCACCTGCCAAGGTAGATGGGTCATTCCTAATAGCACCCCTCTCAAACAGATAATTTTGGATGAGGAACACAAGGAGCCATATGCGATCCACCTGGGATACCAGAAAATGATAATTGCTTTATGGAAACAATTTTGCTGGGGTGGAATGAAATGGGAGGTGGCTGATTACTTGGCAAGGTGCCTGTAATGACAATAAGTGAAAGGAGAATGTCAACATTTGGTAGGTCAGCTGAATTCATTAGCTATTCCAAAGTGAAAGTGGGAAATGATTTCTATGGATTTCATAACTCGATTACTAGGAAATCGATACCAACATGATTCCATTATGGTGGTAGTAGATGTACTGAAAAAATAAGCTCACATTATTCCTGTACAATCCTCCTTTGGAACAACAGAAACTGCAAATATCTTCGTGAAAGATATTTTTAGATTACATGGTATACCAGGAATGATCATATGAGATTGGGAAGCAAAGTTTACTTCAAAATTTTTGAAATCATTGTTTGGGAATTTTGGTACCAAATTGAACTCCAGTATACCATATCACCCACAAATGGATGGGAAAACTGAAAGAACTAATAAAGTCTTGTAAGACTTTCTTTGAATGTATGTGATGGATAGACCTGCAAAATGGGAGGACTATTTGCATTTAACCGAGTTTTCCTATAACAATAGTTATCAGGCTTCCATTAAAATGAGCCCTTCGAGGCTCTCTATGGCAGAAAATGCCATATCCCTCTCAATTGGAGTCAACCAGAGGATAGGTTGATCCTTGGACCCAAGCTCTTGGGTGAAATGGAAGAGACAGTGTGAAAAATTCAACAAAGTATTAAAACTTCTCAAGATCATAAAAAAAGCTGTCCAGATAAAAAAATGACTTTTAAATAATTTCAAATTGGGGAACATGTGTATTTGAGAATCAAGCCTCACAAGAGTACTTTGAGTACTGGCAGCTGTGCTAAACTGGCACCACGATACTGTGGGCCATTTGAAGTACTGGATTGAATAGGCCTAGTAGCATATCAATTAGCTCTACCTCCTCATATTAAAGGACATAATGTATTTCATGTATCGCTATTAAAAAAATATGTGCATGATGGCTCTCATGTAATTGATTGGCATATTTTACAGGTGGAGGCCGAAGGCGATTTCTTGCCCTAACCACTCCGCATTCTAGAACAGAGGAAAACCGTAGCACAAAATCGAGTCATATCTTAGGTTAATGTATAGTGGCGACACTTTACTACTGAGGAAGCAACTTGGGAAAAAGAAGAGGTCACAAAGGCCGCCTATCCTAAATTATTTCATGTTGAATAATAACACTGAGGACGGTGTTAAGTTTGAAGGGTGGGTGATGTAACACCTCCCATTTTTAAGAACTTAATTAGTTGTGTAATGGTTACGAAAATGATTATGCTAGTATGTGATAAACATGTATGTTGGATGTTTAATTTTTATTAATAAAGCTATTGGTTTTATGCTAGAAATTTCATTGCTCACACCAAAGAAGAGGATGAAACTTGCAAGAATCTGAGAGGAATCAGATTCACCATGATTTTTCCTAAAAATATATATAGATATATATATTCCAACCCGGTGGGAGATAAAGGCTGTGAATAAAAGTACTACAAGGAAAAGGCAGACTTTTTGCTTTAAGGAAAAAAAATGGAAAAAACCTAGGCTAAGGGGAAACATAACCCCTGAAGGCAGGACATTGCCAAGGGAAAAAATCTGTGAATATGATAATGTTAAATAAGCATTATCAAGGTTGAGTAGTGGTTACTCATGCCTAGCAAGTTATCATAGCTTGGGGGGAATCAAAGGATTCAAGGTTGGGAGGTCTGGTGCGGTCAACCATTGTTTTTCCATTCTGGAGTGTATTGGTCAGAAATTATGAACTATACTTTGAATATTAGTTTGTATTATGTGCATGTTGAAGGTTAGATATCAACTGTAGTTTAATTAATTTTATGAGTTGTGGAATTATCAAAAATATGTGGGTTGCATGCTAAACTTTTGATGTATAATTTTATAAATGGTTGGAGTAGGAGTATGTACATTTATAGCTTCCAATGAATGCATGCAAAAAAATATGCTAATCAGTGTAGCTTAAATAGATAATTGGTATGCATGTAGGAAATTTTATGATTTCATATAGAAGAATTTGTGTATTTGTATTTTGGAATATTTTAACTAAAAGCATGTAGTTTAGTAGGTACAGAGAATGCATGATGAATAAGTTCACAAGTGTTTGAATAAGAATTATGTTTTTTTTTTTTAAATTTACTAGTACTTTTAAAAGAAGTGCATCTAGGTGGTTGGTTTACAATCCATTTCAGGATTCCCATGTGAGAGAAGGGGATTGTATCATAGAGTTATTTTGGCTATGAGGAAACATACATTTATATTTTAGTACTCACAAAACCTTAAAAGGGAAAACTAAGATATGTTATATCCTACCTACAGACCTACAGTGTAGCAAATTTGTTACTGCAAGGGAATTTTCTACTAAATGATTTAAAAGATTTTGGGACGATTATTGTAGGCCATATGGCATGCTAAAACTTGAAATGGAAATTCTATTCTACAAATTATTGTTATATAGCAGTTATAAATTAATAAAGAGATTCAGGCAATTTGTTGAGTTAGAGATATAATACTACAAGAAAGAAACAATACAATGATTTTTTTTTATGGAAGTAGGATTTAACTAAGAAGGCACGCATAACATTTTGATGAAAATATGCAAGCATAAAGTAATGGACCGATACCCTACAGTCGTAAATGCCTGAAGCAGACATAATCCTTTTTATCCAACAGAGGTTTTCTAGAAGAATCAAACAAGGAAAATGAAATAGTGTGCGAAATTGTTTTAGTCAAGATTACATTATCAACATCAACATGAATGCTCCGTCATTATTCTGGTAGAAGCTAAAATGTGTACATAATATAGGAATCCATGTCAAATGAAAGGAAAAAATGACACCAATTGAAATTACAAGCAAACTGACCAAATTTCCATAACTTTAAGAAATTCCAATCTATACACTTATCATATTTCGGCAAGTATCTTACAACCCTATTGTGATTCATGTGTAAAGTAACTAGAGGGAAAGACCTTAAACGACGACAGAAACACTAAAAAAAACTCACATACATTCGGCATAATTGCTTCCCTTTCAAACTAAAACAAAAGATAAAAATGAATACAGCTGACAACCGAACTATGGGCTACCTTAAGCCCCGAAAATAGCAGCTCTACCGCTACAAGGTGGATATAAAACATTATTCCACCAAGGATTGTGGATACCAGGGCTCATGGATAGAAACCAAAATGCTCAAGTAAATAGAGGACATATCCCAACTTCACTAAGTTCTTGAAATATAAAGAAATCTGCAAGCAGCAAGTTAAGAGTGGTTGGGATAGAGTTGTAAGCAACAAACCCAAGGAAAACCTATGAGGACTGAAAGACACCAACTCGTCAAGAAGACGACCCCGATTAGTTAAATGCTTTAGTTTTGCAGAGTTGTGCACATACCAGTCATTCTGGGGGTGTACTGAAAACAATAGCGAGCATTCCCATCAGTAAAGTAATAGGAAGACAAGTATACCTGATAATTAATACAAACTCTGTCAAAGGGAAAAGATTTTTGGTTACCTATCTAGCCATAAGAACCCAGAATAGTTCTAAAATCCTACAAAGTAAATCACATAAAACAAATTAAGATGATAGGAAAAAAATTAAGTGGAAGAGGAATTAATCTAGAAGTAGGTTTGCTCATGAATTCCTAGGGAGAAGCTCACCTAAGTCCTCAGAAGGTGCCATTGCGGTTAAAGTATTGATAGCCATGAAACCCAAGATTTCTTTCTATTAACACAGAAAATACCCATATCGAAAGTTAAGCAGGAGTCATTTCAATTGAAAAATAAATTTAAAGTTAAGTGGAATATAAATAGAGGGTCGAATATTACCCATCTTGCATGGAATGGATGCCAAGTCGATCTGTTACTGTGTAAACGATAATCCCTTCATCAAATGGACAAAAAAAGGGTGAATAATTGTAAGAATACGAACTTTGAGAGTCGGGAAGGGTCACAACACTGCAGTAGAAAGGAGGAACCCTTATTCCATCATCGGCCCTATACACTGCAAGGAGGACATGGAAAAACATCACGGAGAAGGTAGTGAAAATGATGTTAGGGTTTGGAGGGAGGATCTAGACTGTATATCAAATAGTGACAGATCTTGGCCTTGAAACCACCTCGGAAAAGTCAACTTTGGAGATGCGTGCCCATAGGATGGATGCAAAAGTTCCAACCATGTTGAATGGAAAAGGGTCACACCTGGAATCGCAAAGTAATGGCGTACTATCATGGCCCATGTCACAGGGAACAGATGAGTATAGTTGTACGTACACCAAAACCCATAACCTTATGACATGTGTAAAGAGATAATGTAAAGGGGCGTAGGGTAGTGTATAGTATGTAGCATATAATATTATTCATATACTTATAAGGTTAACAATGTTGAAAACCCCCTTTCACCATAGACAAGGATTAAACTTCGCATGACTGAAAACGTGTCCAAGATCTCATCATTGAGTGCATTTAATAAGTAAATATTTAGGTATACAAGACTTTAATTATGGAATAATAACAAGATTTATGTATAATATAGATTAATATAAGTAAAAGGAAGTTTTTTTTTTAAGGATGTGAATTAGGTTCGTTACACAGATCTTTGCTTCATGAAATATTTTCTTGGCATAGAAGTTGAGCAATCTGAAAAAGGAATTTCTATTTGTCAAAATAAATGTGCCAAAAATTTGCTGGAAAATTTCAAACCTGTCCCTACACTAGTTGCAACATCAAACCTGTCCCTACACTAGTTGCAACAGGTACAAAGTTAAGCAAGGATGATGAAGTATTAGATGTCAATCCAACTCTATTCAAAATATTGGTTGGAAGCCTCATGTATCTCACGACTACAAGACTGGATATCATGCAAGGAGTGAGTTTTATTTCCAGATTTATGGAGACTCCAAAAGACACACATTGGAGTGTAGGAAAAATAATTCTGAGATACATAGTAGGAACTAGAGATTGTGGCATAATGTATGCAAGCACAGAAAATAAGGATTTGATTGGATACACATATAGTGATTTTACAGGAAGTTTGGATGATAAGAAGAGCAATTCTAGTTTTGTCTTCCATCTTGGTTCAAGTGTGATTTCATGGGCATCTAAGAAGCAACCCATTGTGACACTTTCTTCAGTAGACACAGAATATGTAGTAGCAACATCAACAACATGTCAATAAGTGTGGTTAAGATGAGTATTTGATCGACTCAAGAAGAAACAACAAGGATCAAAAACAATATAGTGTAACAATACCTCATCGATTGCACTATCCAAGAATAGTGTGTTTCATCAGAAGAGCAAGCATATTGATACTAGATATCACTTTATTAGAGAACTTGTGAGCAATGGAGAAGTTCACTTGAAGCCTTGTAAATCTAGTGATCAATTGGTTGATATATTTACTAATCCATTAGAAAAATATGTGCTTGAATTTCATAGAAGAAACTTGGGTGTTGTAAGCCTAATTGAGACATAGACCAGCAAGCATGTTTGAGTTTTCATAAGTCATGTTTTAGTTTAGAAGTCGTAATTAAGGGGAGTGTTAAAATAAGATAATTACTCTCGCATGAGGAATTGGCTAAAATTACAGGGTCAATTAACTGAGTGTTGAGCGTTGAGCATTGTCAAGTTAATTGATAGACGACTTTTAGTGTGTGGCTGCATGTCAATATATTTTAGGCGAATCGCTAGTCCGAAATGTTTAACTACCCTTCAACGGGTTCATTGTAAGAACCAAGCTTTGTGTGATCAATAGAAGAGCCAATGCTTGTGTGTTTTGTGTGTGAATTAGTGTTTTGTCTCCTCTTCCTTTCCAACAGAATGAATGTCTGTACTATTTCCATCAACTCAGAATCTCGACCCCGGTCTTTTCTAACAAGTCACTTGTTCAATTTTCTAAATTCTTGAGATTAAAGCTTTGGGATGGGAGCTCGACATAAGCCAAGTATCAAACTAAATCTTTTGTCTTCATTGACTAATGGTGCTAGGCCCTGAAATTTTTATAATGGACTACTTTAATACCTTTCAAATGCCCTAGGAAAATAGTCCGGGGGAACGGGAATTAGTTTCTGACATTTGTCAGACCTCAATCTGCCCCAACCTCCATTAACTCATGACCCCAACCCAACCTTTTCCTTTATGCTCCAACAATATTTCACTACGGAATCTTGTCTAAGATTCGAAGTCTATTGATGAAAGAGAACTGGTTCTAATTTCCATTATCTAATGGACTCTCTAAAGGAATTGTTGAAAAACTTCTCCCCACACACTTTATAAATGTTGATGGCTGAATACTGAAAAACATAATGGAAAAGGAAACCTCTAGTTGGAAAAAGAGACCTTTGTTGATTGCCTGGTTTTAAATAAGCAAACGCATAAAAAGAATACCTCCATGGAATTACACAATGATTTAGGGAAATACATGTAATCGCTCGCACTAAGGATCCCAATACATATTTCACTCATTGAATAACAAAAATTTAACACCAATAAACCAGAGACTACGAGATCCTAAATTTATAGAGCCAACTATACACACACAAATCCTTAGCAATTTTATTAATACAAATTCCAATGTTAAATACGTTGATTGTCTCCTTCCAATCCACAAAAATACGATCAAGTGAGCCAATTTAGGTCTAAAATCAGAAAATCAATCCTTATTAAACAAGATTTAATATTTTAATAAACATAGGTAATTACATGGCAATCAAATCCTAATATATCTAAACAAAATTTAGATTTTGAGGTACCAACTACTCCATTAAATTTCATTGACTTTTAGAGGTAAAAAAACATAATCTTTATTGTGATGCCATTGCACGAGTTTGTGTGAGAAATAATGCTATTAATTTTGGATGTGTAAAAGAATTTAATGATTTAATATATATGTGTGTGTGAGAGTGTGTGTGGATTGTGATAATTTAGGATTCTAATAATTAATTTCATAGGCATGTTCATTTAGAATAATATTTCCAAACTTTTAATCTAATTATTAATAATAGTAATATTGATATGTTTATCTTAGAATAATATTTGAAAATTTTAATTTAATTATTAATAATTGTAATATTGACAATTTATCTTAGAATATGATTTTTAAATTTTCAATTAAATTATTAATAATTATAAGGTGGATGGAAGATATTTAACTTCCATAGAATTTTCTAGAATAGGTTGAGATTTATCCTCAAGATAGTTATGCTCTTTCTTCCCTCCTTTTTGTGGGGTAAATATTCAATTTCCTTCTAGATAACAAATTATAAGTTTCAAGTATTGACAATTTTAACTTTGTTGGTTACCAGGAAAACCCAAGAATATTCAAAAAATTACTGTTAGTAGAGAGAAAGAAACCATCAATGTGGCTAGGAGTTCAAAATTTACCATACCGAGACTAGAATATGGGCCTTTTGGAAATGGACACAAACTGAAAAAAATTAGAGAAGAAGAAGCTAGGGACATAAAGAGAGACAAAAGAGAACAGTCAGAATCAGTAGTCATGACCTTCTGAATCTAGGGATAACAATTATTTTTTATATAAGTTTCTAACACATATTATTGAGAGGAGAGTCCTAAAGGAAGCTCCAAGTGGATGGAATTTTGCACAAGGACTCCATACTGCAATAATTAGCTATCATATCAGCAACCTTATTCCATGATCTCAAGACATGTGAGGGAATAATAACTGAGATGTTGATGATTAGGGAGGAAACCCTATGTCTTAGTTCTTCCAACTACCAAATTTAGTGCATAGGATTTCCATTTTGGAGTTTCGAGAGCATGTTGACAATAATTTTAGAGTCCCTTTCAATGAGTTTCACAGCATTGTTTCTATTGAGGTTATGTGTACCTTTGTATATGAAGAGTGGATGACCAAGGTGGTGTGTGAAAAGACCACTATAACTGTTTGGACTAATATTCCCTTTTGAACCACCATCAAAATTCAATTTGAAGAAGGAGACGGGTGGGAGAGAACAAGAGTTAGGGATAACATGATTAGGAAGATGAATAGATTTGGGGATAGGGAAGTGGGAGAAGGAACAAGGTTCCAAATATTAAGTATTTGTGCTTATTTACCATATTATTTATAGTATTGGGGTGAATAGGGAAGGAGGAAATGGTTTCTTTTATAATTTTTATTATTGAATTCAAGAGGGAGTCGAGTAGAATAGGAAAATCATTGAAGATATGATGGTAAGGCTTCTTCAAAATGGATAATAGTATAAAGTTGGGTGAGAGAATATAAATATGATTGAGAATGGGATAGGACAAGCTGTGATTCTTCCAATGTGCTATGGTCTTAGGAATACTAAGAGGGTCACTATTAGAGTAGTTTAGGTATTCTTCCAACCAAAACCAAAGGCAGCTAGAGAAGGTGAAGCTATTGAATAAATGTTTAAGACTTTCGAAGTTGAGAAGTTAGAAGGTACATCTAGAAGGTCCTTGATGGTTTCATTTTTGTATGTTATCCCACAATAAGGTCTTTTTTGAACTAGCAACCACAAAAAAGGACATTTTTGGTAATGTGTTTTACTTCCAAATTTTTATCCACATCTCATCTATTGGAATTTCTTTATTCCAAGCTTCCAAATGATATGATTCACATATGGAAAATATCCTTTTGACCTATATCCTCATCAAAGTTTATCTAGTTGGGAAGATTAGGGAATTAATCATTTTTGGATATTACACGAGAACTACTGCTGCAATTCTCCCTATGTCTTGGGATGCCATTCTTCGTATGGTAACCATGATCTCTATTATTGACTTTTTTTAGTTGATCCAGTAATTAGTTAGATTTGTTAATCCTTGGGTTGCCATTTATCTAGCTATTGCTAATATCATATATTAGGGAGCTACTTCCATGAGTCATCCTAGAACAAAGCAATGCAACCATCCTTAACTTCCCAAAAGAAATGTTGTAGAATTAGGGGCATTCCTTTTTTGGCTAGGGTCCATATAGATGAGCCCAAGAGTGGAGAGTTCATTTAGATAAGATGTTGTGGGGGTATGTGGGGGAGATATTTTCGATGCCATATGAATTTATAGAGATATGTGTGTCCTTGTATCCACCTCCACCATGTTTTTTCTCCTAAGACTATTTCCATGGTAGTGAGCTCATGCACGCCCAATCCTCCTTTCATTTTTGGCTGCAAAAGTTTGTCCTATGCAACCGACCATTTTTTTCTAGGTTTACACCTTGCTAGATGAAGGAGCATTGTATTCATGAATTTCTTGTAAGATCGATGCTAGTGTCATTACTGTTGAACATAAATAAAAGGTGACATGTCTATGGTCTTGCTCTGCACAAATCTCAAATTTCTTCATGTGCGGTGCTAAATATAATAATCCACGTGACTTGGAAATATAACCAATCACCAAAGTCAAAAAGGTACTTAGGGTTACTAGTTTTCAGACCACCAGGGCATCCCTTGAATGACAATTATTGCAAACAAGCTAATATCTTGAACCTGACAGTAGGATGACACTTGATGAAGAAAATTTCTAGTTTTCAGCGTCATTAACTGATTGTGGGTGCTCAGCAATTAGATGGGAAAGGTTGACGTAATTCGTTTATGTATGTTAAGCTGATAATTAATGAGATTGCCTCCTTCCCATCACCATGTTCTCACACCTCATCTTTGCTTCTTGGTCAGGTGGTGGTGGAAGATGGGAAAACAACCAATGGAATTGTTTTTGTCTTCTTGGGCTTGTTAATTGACCTATCACCCAAATTTCATCAGATTAGCCAAAAAAATTTAGCTTCCAAAGTATAAGTGCTTTCAATAATTCAATGAATGATGGATCGGACATAGATGGGAATAATTTTGATGAGGAAATATTCTTATCCTTGTTAATACATGAAGATTGAAAAAAACTCGATAATAAATTAAGTATGGTTCAGTCGGCCTTTACCATAATGATCAAACTTCACATCCTCTTTGCTCTCTGTAAATTTACCATGCAACTAATTCAATTGGAATATTGCATAAAATATTACAGAAGCACATGATTAATAACACACAGGGAATCCAATACTTGATATTGGTTTTAGAATGGAAAAGAAGATAATAGATTATACAATCATATATAGTTCCCTTTGCACTGATCTCTCAATCTTTGCAAATATTACTTTTCTAAATATGATTATTAAATAAAAGAACTCTTTTTAATAAGGTTCTCTTACAAACTAGACAACACAAATATGTTTTAGACTATATTATCCAACAAAATCTCATATTCGACTACATTGTCCCTTTAACATAGAAATCAAATGACACTCAACTAACTTCCTAACAATTCTGATTCCTTCTAGAGTATATTTAATTTAATTATTACAATTAAAATGACTAAACTTCATCACCTATAGGTGCCTCTATGAATGCAAAGCTTACTATCCGTAAACAGCAAACCTTCTTGAATCATATAAGTCTACCAATGCGTTGAATTCAGGCTTGATGGGTTCTCAAATTTTGTATAGGATTCTTTGAAATATACATCACTTTTGTACATTTCTTTGAGTTCATCAAATCCTGAAACATGGAATTGAAATTCTTGGAGAATTAAATTAATCCTACTTAAAGAATATGCTACTTTTTTTATGAATCACTAATATGTTTTATTACAAAAGTGAAATTTTGAAAAAAAATCACCCCTTTGGCATTTCTCTCGCTCAACTTTGGTTGGCTACTTATAAATTATGAAACATTATTCTTGGTAAGAAAAAAAATCCCTTGGGCATGAGATATTGTTCCCACTTCTTCAAAGCATATAAAACAACATAAAAATCCTTATCATATGAAGAGTACTTATGCTTTGCCTCTAGGTTTTAACCTCGTAAAGAAATTACCTACATACGAATTCTAAAACACAAAAAATAAACAATGTGAGAGCATAACACATAAAATGCATATACATAGAGATTTTCCCCTGGATCCCAAAACAGGGACTACCAGCTTGATTTTTCATTATGTTCCTTTCAATGTTACAATACATATTTATACATGGTGAAGCATCCAATATCATGGACTGAAAACCATCGCGTCCAAAACTATGGACCGAAAACCATTGCGTCCAAAACCATGTGTGAAAAATCATGCATAGAACTATAAGTAGGTCCGCCCAACGCCAGACCCCATAGAGTTGGGTTACCTGCACCCCTCAAACCCCATGTGACTCCCCCCGCTATGCAATCGGTGCAACAAAGGGGGGGTTTTTCCCCCCTTCTAACTCCCCAGTTAACTACATGGGCTAGTCGTGGAAAGAATATAACACAACCCAACATTCTCCCACTTGTTGTTTGCTTCCCACAGCGGGCCACAAGAGAGATTAGTCATTTATCCAGCCCTGCAACGCCCATTGTTTCTCTATACCAAGAGAACTTCTTAGAGCTCACAGATTTTGTCAATGCATCTACAGTATTCTTCAAAGTGTCCACCTTTACCAACAACACCTTTTTGTATTCTATCATATCCCTCACAAAATGATACTAAACATCAATTTGCTTTGTCTTTGAATGATATGCACAGTTTCTTGCAAAGAAAATTGCACTTTGGCTGTCACAGTCTATCCTTATAGCTCCCTATACTAACCCCATACTTGAACATAATCTCTACAACCAAACTACTTCCTTGCTTGCATGAGTGGTTGCCATGTATTCTACCTCTATAGTTGATAGTGACACTATAGATTGTTTCTTACTCATCCAACTGACTGCACCTCTTAATAGATCAAACACATACCCACTTGTATATCTTCTCTGATATGTATCTCCGGCCCAGTCTGCACTGACAAAGCCAGGAATATCCAACACTCTGTCTAATCCTAGTCTTCTTGCTAGCACAAACCATAATCACTAGTGCAATGCAAATACCTAGAAACCTGCTTCAATGCTGTCCAATGCTCCTTCCCTGGTTTTGACATAAACCTGCTCAATAATCTCACTGCATGTGCAACGTCTGGTCTAATACAGGCCATCACATACATCAGGCTACTGACTCCACTTGCATATGGAACATGGGACATGTACTCTTCCTCTTCTTGTGTCTTCGGACACTATTTAGTAGATAACTTTACACCTACAGGAATAGGAACCTTCACCGGTTTACTATCTTGCATATTAAACATATGCAATATTGTCTCGACATACTTCCTTTGGTTTAACCAAAGCTTCCTCTTTGTCCAATCTCTTTTAATTTCCATGCCCAAAATATAGTTTACAGCACCAAGATCTTTCATGTCGAATTTGGAGGAAAAATGGGTCTTCAAATCCTTGATAATTTTTTTGTCATTTCCAACCAGCAACATATCATCTACATACAAGACTAGATAAATAACACAGTCACCAATTAATCACACAATGATTTGCTTTGCCTCTGGTGAAGCTGAGTCCCCATATAAATGTATCAAATTTCTGATACCACATCCTTGGTGACCGTTTTAACCCATACAAAGACTTCTTTAACTTCCATACCAGTTCTTTCTTACCCTTCACTGCAAAGCCTTCAGGTTGCTTCATGTAAATCTCCTCTTCCAGATCCTCGTGAATAAATGATGTCTTCACATCCATCTATTCTACCTCAAAATCAAAAGCAACAACAATAGATAAAAGTAATCTAATAGAAATTACCTTGGCAAAAGGAGAAATAATATCACCAAAATCAATTCCTGGCACTTGGGAATAACCTTTTGCTACCAACCCAGCTTTGTATTTCTCCACCATTCCTTCTGCATTTGCCTTCTTCTTGAATACCCATTTGCTGCCAATGGGTTTCCTTCCAGCCGACAACTCCACCAGATCCCAAGCCTCATTTTTGTGCAAAGATGCCATTTCATCAACCATTGCCTCTTTCCAGAGTTTTCCATCCTCTGAATCTACTGCTTCCTTCACAGTTCTGGGATCATCATCAGTAATAGATAAAGCAAAATTTGAACAGAAAGAAGATGGACTATACCTTTCTGGATGCCTTCTTTCTCTAGCTAATCTTCTCACACTCGGAGTTTGTGGCTCTTCATCTTCTGATTCCCCCTCTACTGTAGAGTCTGATTCTTCCTTCTTTAGCTCAAACTCTATCTTCTTAGGTTCCTTTGGTTGGAATTCATGTTTAATAACATCTTTCACCTCTCTAAACACCACATCTCGGTTGTACACAAACTTCCTTATTACTGGGTTCCAAAGCTTATAACCCTTTAAGCCATCCTTATACCCAATAAAGATGCACTTTTTAGATTTACTATCCAACTTGGTTCATTTCTCCTTTGGAACATGTACATATGCATCACATCCAAATACCCTCAGATTTGAAAGAGAGGATTTCTTACCGGTCCATACCTCTTGTGGAGTCTTATCCTCCAACGTTGATGAAGGTTATTTGTTGACCAGGTAACATGTTGTCTCCACCGCCTCTACCCAGAATTCCTATCCTAACCCGACACCACTGAGCATGCTTCTTGCCCTTTCCATCAATGTCTTCTTCATTCTTTCTGAAACTCCATTTTGCTGAGGTGTATATGGAGTAGTATTCTTCTGTGATATACCAAACTTCTTACAGAATTCTTTTAATTCCTTACTGAAAAACCCTCCACCGTTATCTGTCCTCAACACCTTTATCTTCTTCTCTATCTGGTTTTCCACCAAAGCCTTAAATTCTTTAAACCTGTCAAAGACTTCAGATTTCTTCTTAAGGAAATATATCCATGTATTCCTTGAGAAGTCATCTATAAATGATACATAGTACACAAAATTACCTAGTGATGGAACCTTCATAGGTCCAAACACATCACTGTGCACAAGCTCTAATATATGTTTCACCCTTTTACCACTAGAGGGGAAACTCACCCCATTCTGCTTCCCATATACACAATTTTCATAGAAATCAAAATCCAAAGAGCTATTACTCTTACCTTCTACCATACCTTTACCATGAAGTATTTGAAGGCCCTTCTCTGTAATATGTCCAAGCCTTTGATGCCACAGCATGGTCTTCTCTCCAGAGACCACTAGATTTTCTACTCCACTTTCAGGAACCACAAAACTATTGCACCCATCAACAACAATGCTACCTTGAAACTTGTACAGAGTTCCAATTCGAACTCCCCACATCAATACCAGTGCCCCCTGAACCATCTTGTAGGTATCCTTCTCGAACACTATTTTTACACCTGCATCATCCAGCTTGCGTATAGAAATCAGATTTCTGGCTAATGCAGAAATATGTAGAATAGCTGGAAGTGTTCTAACCCTTCCACCTTGCAACTTCAACTTTACCTTTCCGCGACCAACAATTCTAGCCTTCTTGTCATCCCCCAAGAAGACATCACCACCATCATATTTCTCATACTCGCATAACCACTCTCTATGGGGAGTGAAGTGAAAGGATGCACCTAAGTCAATCAACCATGCCTCATGATCTACATGTGTACTTGAAGAAGCCAAGTACACATCCCCACCTTCATCTAAGATGGTTTTCGCCTCTACAGAAGGAGCATCATCAGATCCCTTTCCTTTATCAGGAGCTTTAGATTTACAGTCCCTTTTGTAGTGCCCTTCCTTTCCGCATTTCCAGTACACCACTTTTTTAGGTTTTCCTCGAGATTTAGATCTCCCTCTAGATTTAGAACTCCCACTCGATGACTTATTTTTGTTTCTATTTTGGGACCGTCCTCATACAAACAAGGCATCACCATTCTAGCTCTCCATATTTTTTCATCTCATTTCGTCCGTCTGCAAGGATGAGACTATTTCATCAAATTGCAAGGCAGAGTTGCATTGCTACCTATTGCAATAACTAGACTATCCCACTAATCTGGTAGATAACACAACAAACTAATGCATTTATCTTCATCTAAAAATTTTATATCAATAGATAATAACTGACTTACCACAGTATTAATTGTGTTCAGATGCTCTGTCACCGAGTCACCATCTTTCATCCTCAGGTTATACAGCTTTTTCCTTAGGAACAATTTATTCACCAGAGACTTAGATTGGTACAAAGTCCCTAACTTGTCCCACAAAGCCTTCACCGTAGCTTCCCCTGATACATTCAGCAATACTGAATCTAAGACACATAATCATATTGTGCTCTTTGCCTTCCGATCCAACTTCTTCCATTCTTCATCAGACACTACCATTGGTTTCGTACTCGGATCTACTGCGATCCACTGATATTTATCCACCAACAGATCCTCCATCTTGAGTTTGCACAACTCAAAACTTTGACCATTATATTTCTTGATCTCTATCTTTCCACTGCTCGCCATCTTCTTTCTCTACCAAAAGTGATCCCACAGATCTCCCACTGAACAGGGTCTACCACAAGCCCAAGAAAAACCCCTCAGCAACAAAGGCGTACCCTTGAAGCCAAAACAACTCTGATACCAAATGTAGGTTTTAACCTTGTATAGGAATTACCTACATACGAATTCTAAAATACCGAAAACAAACAATGCGAGAGCATAACACATACAACACATATACACAGAGATTTTCCCCTGGATCCCAAAACTCGGACTACCAGCTTGATTTTTCATTATGTTCCTTTTAATGTTACAATACATATTTATACATGCTGAAGCATCCAATACCATGGATCGAAAACCATCATGTCCAAAACCATGTGCGAAAAATCATGCACAAAACCATAGGTAGGTCCACCCAACCTAATATAGGGTCCAAAAACAAAATTTTCTAGGGCGCTGCCCTGGACCCCATAGAGTGGAGTTACCTACACCCCTCACAACCCCTGTGACTCGCCTCGCTATGCAATCGGTGCAACGAAGGGGGGGCTTCGCCCCCCTTCTAACCCCCTGGTTAACTACGTGGGCTAGTCATGGAAAGAATATAACACAACCCAACATTGCCTCATTTACGTCTTCGCTAAAACAAGTGATTGGTTGGCCCTCTTGACTCAACACAATTCTTATAGAAACAGGTTTCCTAAAATTGTTTCTAACTCTAGCCCATACCTTCACCTTTAGCTCAAGTGAGGATGACATAATATTCTTGATGTGGGAGATAACCGATCTCAAACTTGATCTACTTAAATACCCAAATCGATCTGGTTGAAATCTCCTTGAACAAGACCTTAACTATTAATGTTGATCTTATGACTTGGATTGGGGTTGTCATTGTAGCTAGGGTTTGGGGATAGGGATGGAGGTCATCGTTGCAACTGGGGTTTGGGGCTGTAACTCTGAGTACAACATGAATCTGTTAGAGTATCTGTCAAAATGTTAGGTTTATGTGGAGGTCAACATGTGTTTGCTTCATTTTTTAGTAGTATTCCTCCTCACTGCATCTCTTAACTTGAATTATTTAGACGAAGAAAATGTTTATCTAGATAACAAATAGGGAATGGTGGAAAAAATAAAATTTTAACAGTAGTGGAAATGTTTTACGTTAGGGAAATCATAAAAGAGGAAGGGTCGGTTGAGTTGGAGCTAGATCCACTAGACATTCTAGATGTTGGGGGGTTGGAACCCAATAAAAAAATGTAGAAAAAATGCCTGCTCCAACTAAGCTTCTATATTTCCCAATGGTTGACTTTCTATATTCTACGACATCAGAATATTGTGTGGTGAAGGAAATAGCGAGAAAAGGCTAGGGGAAGAACCAGATCAGGGGAGGGAGAATCCTACCATGAAAGTTGCTGCATTTTCATCTAATCTTAGAAGCAACTGGATCTTCAATTCGACATAAATAGTGGTAAGTACGCCCTTCCTAGAATCTCAAGCCTTCAATGTTTCATGTGCACAAAATATGGTTCATGGGGGATTTAGAGGATGTGGTAAAACATTGCAGGTTGAGAATTACTAGTGGTCTTCAGAACCCAAATTCTTAGAGGAGGGGTTATTGGATATCAAAAGGAAAAGGGGATTTGGGTAAGGGAGGAAATACATATTTGACTCAGAACCCTCACAGATATCTAACACAACCTGCAAGTCAAAAAGTTACCCACATTGCAAGAAAAATTATTGGGGATTTGTCTATAGGCACCCCTAGAGAAACATATTTAATGCACTCTAGGGTTTTTAGGTTTTTAGTGGAATCAGAAAAGAATGATCATGAAGCTCTATCCACCTTTAGAAATGAGAGTAGTTAAAGAGCCAGAAACAAGACCATCCAACAACCAGGGTTTGGGGTTTTATGGTATCCAAGCGATTGCGACTCCGGAGACATGAAAACAAGGAAATTCACAAGGAGATCTTCCAGAATTAGTGAGAGCGGGCTCAAAATGGAATTTGCTATTGAGAGATGGATGCAGAGAAAAGAACCAGGGCAAGAGGAGTCTTCCCAATAGCCAGATTTAGGTAGAGGTAGAATCTAGATTGGAGGGAGAGGATAATTGTAGGAGTGGATCAAAGAGGAAAAAGAACAAAGGTATTCAGAGGAGAGAAGAATACAATAACCTTATCCTTAGTAAGGAAATACATTTTTCTTCAGCCATGATGGCATCCAAGAACATTATGGTGGGCAAGGTGAAAGGGAAGTACTTCACAGAAAAATAAATCAGAGAATGGGTAAAACATGCATAGAAGGACTCATCTGTGAGGGAGGAAGAGGTAACTGTTCTGGTGAGGGGTTGGTTTATGTTTCTATTTGAAAAATAGGAAGGTCCGATGTGGGTGCTTCAAAAAAACTAGATAATAGGATTATCCCCAATCCTATTAAAGAGGTGAAGTACCGGTGTCGGTTAGAATGCCAGTGTTACAACCTCAAATGTGGAAAAATGATATATTCAAGGTTGTTGGAAACAAATTGGTGAATTTTTGGAAGTACAGATTCCATTTATTACTTCAAGGATAGGAAGGGTGGACAAAATCCTTTTCATGCTTGATCCTCTTGAGGGGTTGTTTGAAAATATCAAATTGTGTTATGAAGGGGGCTCTCATCTTCAACAATTGGAGTATGAAGAACAACCATTTTATAACACTCTCATCCCACATTTTGTAACCCCTAGATGCTCCCTTGATATGGGCATGCATGTGTCCAGGAGGTTGTTGACGCTCCGACAACGTGGGTATGCATGGGTCCAGGGTCTTTTCTGGAAAAAAACTCAATGACACTTTTGGAAATGAATTTACACAACATAACAATGATGCATTTGCAAAACAATGACAAGGTCTAGACTGGACCCCTACTATCCATGACATGCATTTCTTCAAACATATCACAAGTATGTAATCTGTAGGTTTAAACAACAACTCTAAGCATAGGGGTCTCATACTTATCTAAGAATCACTAAGAAGCATTGTTTCCTTATATCATTAGCTACATTATCATATATTAGGTCATTCATACATTATCCATTCATTTACAAATCAAAATATAAGGAGAGCCATACATCATCATTGTCATAATACATGCTTATAACCAACATAATAAAAATAAAAATATCAAAGATACATCAACCATAGAATGCACATATAAACCAATACATTTACACATAATATTCCAAGGAAAGAACCTCTTCTTAATGAATGCTAAATCGAACCCCATATGGGACTACCGCATTCCACCCGACCATAGAATCGCTGAGCCAATATTCTCTTCAGCGATTCACCCCCGCACCTTATCCCAAGCATGAATGTGGGAATCAAACCAAAAGAACCAACCATGGAATCCCAAGGCTAAACAAATTCACCCTCATTAGTAGAAACCAGGATTTACCATAATCCACATAGGATCACTAGTCCAACACAATAAACATTCAATAACAGGATTTACCATGATCTCCATGAGATCACTAGGCAAATCAAGCATGGATTCCACGAGATTTCTCCTCCTACATCATGAAGAATTTTCCTATCTCCTAGTCTCCCACGCTTTACCACAATCCACACCGGATTACGAGGCCCTAATCTGAGACCCACTCACCAAGCTTTATCGCGTATCCCATCTCGAGATTACTAGGCCTGATGGAGAGCACCAACCTTTAGGATTTACCATATATCCCTCCATCACCACTCGAGGATTCCTAGGCCCACCGAGGCAACACAAAATTTGACTTTACCACAGCCCATAGTCCGATTCGTTGGTTATTAGGCCATGCATGTTATTATTCAAAGATCCACCTCACTCAACTTCGAATGCATATGGAAATCCATCTCAACTAGAAAATGAGAACATGATCACACCATAGCTATCTAAAAATGGAAAGATTAGGCTAAAAAACACTATCACACCTAGAAAAATCCATGCCATGACAACAAAGAACCACATTCCATACCATGCATGCCAAATCTAGCAAGGAAATCACACATGAAAATCAATGCCTGCAGATAATCTTGTTGTGGTTGCTTGATCTTGCTCTTCCTTGCTTGCTCCTTCCTTCTTCTCACCTTCTTTTCCTTTCTTAATCTAATGCCAAAGCGCTCTAGGAAAACTCTATGTGTTCAAGAGTGAGTGAGAGAGAGAGAATAATGAGAGATCTCCAAAACTCAACTGACAAATGGTACCAATTGATGCTCATAATCCCTTTTATCAATTGGGCCTCTATTTTCTTTATTTCCCATTATTTTCATTCATTTTCATTATCCCGTGCAACATGTGACCTTTCACCTTCCTTTTCTCCTAATTTCCATTATTTTCATAAATAAATGTACCAAAAATTCCATTTTGCCTTTCCAAAGCCTCAAGCATTGCCTTTGCCAATTTTCTTAGCCATAATAAACCAATGAACACCCACTAGGATGTTTTTCCCAACATTCAGCTTGGAATAAGTGTCCCATCAACCGAGGTTATTAATTTTTCCTTTATTAACTTTTATTACATGGAATTTTCACTAGGGATGATACAGAACCCTCCTCCCTAGGGGTCACCATCCTTAGTGTTCAACCACACCTATATCGTAGTAAAACCACTAAAAAGAAAACATACTGCCCATGGAACTTTACAACATAGGTAGATGTAGTATTTTCATTGATTACCCTCATGAAAAGAAAACCAACATGACAACATAAAAACTATAATGACATGACAACCATACTGCTTATTGGAGCTTTATAACTAATCTCATGGTGGTGTTTGCATCCACATACATATGTACATATATCAAAACATTTCCCAAATATATGCCAAAACATATACCAAACCTCATACCAAAATTTCTTTGCGTCAGCCGAAAAACAATGAAGGATACATAGCCCGCATCTAATCCACCATGTCCCATGTAGATTCATCAGGACCAAAGTGCTTCCACTACATTTTAACCTGCTCAATTGCTCTGTTCTAGAGCATGAGAACCTTTCTCTACAATATACACTAAGGCTTTGGCTGTAATTCTCCATTTGGCTCCACCTACAATACAGAAAAATCAATCACATGATCAACATCTTTAACATAATTCTTAAGCAATGACGCATGGACAACATCATGGAATTTTACTGTCGGAGGCAGTACAAGTCAACGGGCTACTAGTCTGATCCTCTCAATAATCTTGAAAGGCCCACAAAACCGTGGTGCTAGCTTGGAACATGATCCAATCCACAAGGAGATCTTCTTTGGTTTGATGCACAAGTATACATATTCCCCAACCTGGAACTCCTTGAGAAGCCTGTTCTCATCTGCATAACTATTATGCCTATCTTGTGATGCCTTTAGATTCTTCTTGATTACATGCATTTCCTGCTACATGTTTGCCAACATGACCAGTCAAATAAACACCCTCTTAACTTGATCACTCCATCTAATGGAAGTATTGCAACTTCACCCATATAATGCATCAAATGGACTCATGTTCAAGGATTCCTGATACCCATTATTGTAAGAGAACTCTACCAGTGGAAGATATTCTTCCCACTTTCATTATTGATGCATCATGCACATCCTCAACATGTCCTACAATATCCTGCTAACCCTCTTAGTCTCTCCATCTGTCTACAGATGATAAGTTGCACTAAAGGCAAACTCTGTGCCCAAACCTGCAAACAACTCCTTCCAAAAATGGAGGTGAACATTCCATCCTTTTCTTGCACAACATTCTTCGGAACACCGTGCAACCTAACCGCTAATGAATACCTATGCTACATTTCTAGTTGAGAATGTAGACTTCATTGGAATAAAGCATGAAACCTTTTTCAACCTCTCCACAAAAACCATGAAGGAGTCATGTTGTCTCACTGTCCTTGGAAAACATATGGTAACGTCCATGGAAATGACATCCCATTTCCATTCTGGAATCGAAATCAATTGTAGCAGTCCACCTAGATGATTACACTCTTTGTTCACATGTTGAAAATCCAAGCATCTAGCAACAAACTTTGCTACATCCTTCAGCAGATTCGACCAATAATAAAACTTCTTCACTATGGTCAATGTATTCTGATAGCTTGGGTGACCTAAATATGGCTTCACATTAAAATCCCTCAAGAGCACCATATTAAGCTCATTGTTTCTTGGCACATATATCATGTTCATAAATATAACTAATCCATTTGTCATGAGATGATAATCCACATCCTATGCACCCACACCTATACATGTACCACTACGTGTACTGGTACCTATACTACTACCTATACCTATGCCTATACCACCAGCTATATTTGTATATATATTCTACTGCAACCTGTGCTGACCTTCCTGCAAGATCCTATCTTGTAGGTCTTTCCCTTAAGAACTCATATTTGCTATATGATTTACCTATACCTACTTGCTAAGAGCATCTGCGACCATGTTCTCCTTTCCTCTAATGTATCTTATCTCAAAATCAAACTCACTAATCATGGCCAACCATCGATATTGCCTGCCATTCAGATTCGATTGGTCAAATAAGTATCTCAACCCTATGTGATAACTCATCAATACAAACCTCCTACCAAGAATATAGTGCCTCTAAATCTTCAATGCATGTATGATCGCTGCTAGCTCAAGATCATGTGTTGGATAGTCCTGCTTGTGCTCATTCAGTTTCTATGACTCATAGCACACTACACGTCCTTCCTACATAAGGACACCACCAAGTCCTCTCTTGCAAGCATCTGTCCACACTACAAATTCTTTGTCGGGATATGCAATCTTTAACACAAGTGCATGTGTCAGCAACTTCTTAAGCTCCTCAAAACTAGCCTCACACTCCTTTGTCCATTGAAAATTCTTACCTTTCCTCTACAACAATGTAATAGGATAAGCAATCTGTGAGAAGCTCCTAATGAACTTCCTATAATAACCTGCCAATCCCATGGAGGATCTCACTTCATCCACATTCTTGAGATAACACTTATCTTCTCTGAATCCATTCTTATGCCAGCCTTGGAAACCACATGTCCTAAGTAGTGTACCTCAGTATGAAAGAAACTACACTTACTGAGCTTAGAGTACAAGTGATGCTCTCTCAAAAACCTCAACACTATTGCTAAATTCTCGACATGCTCTTCCTCATTTTTAGAATATACCAATATGTCATCAATGAACACAATAACAAACCTGTCCAAATATAGACACAGTGCACTATTCTTCAAAGACATAAAGGTAGTTGGAGCACTAGTTAAACTAAAAAAAACTAAAAAAAATCATAATTTCCATACCTGGTTTGGAAAGTTGTCTTGCAAATGTCCTCCTCTTTGATGCGTACCTGATGATATCCGGATCTCAAATTGTTACACTAAAAAATGTCACCATGACTATTTACAGTTAGTATGGCTCTATCAACAGTCATGCTATCCTCTTAGGCAAGTCTTATGCCTCTGCTCTCCATGTCAAACTCCAAAAAGAGAGAAAGTCTTTATAAATGTATTTATCTCTGGGTACGCAGGTTCTCTCAACCTTACCTGCGGGGACGCACCCAATGTTCACAGAAGCTGCGTCTTTGGACGCTCTGTATGTAAAGGGGGAGGTGCGTCCCCCTGTAAAGGTCAAAATGCGCAAGTTTCATCTTTAAAAAGTTACTTGTGGTCATTTCTAGAGCATTCTAGAAGGTTGTTCGACGTGTATTGAGCGCCTCCAGATGGTTCATGTATCCCTACCAAAGAGGAACTTATCCCATCAAGAGAGGAGCTATCCCATCCAAAGAGGGGATTATCCCATTGATGGTGGACCTGATTAACTTCCTCTTGAGCACTATAAATACAGGCATTGGGCCAGAAGGAGGAGAGGTTGAAAGCTAAACATTTCTAAGGGTAGATGCTGCTGGAATTAGGACTCCCATTTAGAAGCTTGTGAGGAGAGATTGCCATCTTTACTTGTTCTATTTGGAAGTGGGTGAACTTTATCAAAGTAGAGGAAGACTCTTGTGGACCCTGGAAGGAGCTTGCACAACACCAAGGCTAAGGTTGTAATGGTTCCTTTTGATTACCTTTAATGCAAATTGGTCCATTCTTCTCAATAACTTGTTGTTTATGGGTTATTTCATGTACTCCTTGGTCTAAATGTTGAATATGCTTTGTTTTATGTTATAATCAGGTGCTATTTAATTGTTTGACTGTTGGTGATTACAGGTTTTGGAGAAAAGGAGGAGCTCATCCAGATCAACAAAGCTTGGACTTCTACAACAGCGTTTGGACAAAGGTAAGAACGAAACACTTGATTTCTCATATCACAATGCATGTTTAGAGAAGGATAGTTCTAGTTTGTCTTGTTTGTCATTAGAATGTCTTAGACTTCTAGGAAGGTCGGTTGTGTCCGCACTTTTGACTGATTCCGTGTGACAAATTGGCGACTCCACTGGGGATCGAACCCAGAATCTCGACGGTCCCCTTATAGCTCTTTTCTGACCGTAAAATCAGGAAAAGATTGCCGGGTTTTTGTCGTTTCAAACCCGATATGGAAATAAAACGACGTGTCCTTGATCGCTTTTTACTTTCAGGTCAGTGACACTAATCATGAAAGTACTCCTTGGTCGCAAGATCAAGCGGTTCCCCCAGGTATTATTTTATACTTTTTCGGGCTTGGGAGACACAAATTTACGAAAAAGTTCACCTTGGAGTCTTCTTTAGTTTTTTCAGACTCTCTAAAATTGAAAAACGCCGAGTTTCTCCTATACTGGGCTCGTTAAACATTTCACAGTAAAGGACATGTTCAATTACAAACAGGAAAGAACCACTCCTTCCTAGGGTTTGAATCAAAACTAGGTTGGACTCATCCGAAGGATGAGCTTATAATCAAGCATATGTTATCCTCCTCAAGCTTGTTAAAAAGAAAGAGGTACTTGCCAAAAATGGTGGGGGAAAAGAGAGAAGAATGAACCTGTTTGTTATCTTTTGTCTCAGAAGAAACTTTATTACCACTCTTGAACACGACACTTTTCATTCACCTGGGTTGGGAAATCCTTTACCTCACAGTTGATCAAACCACTTTGAAAGTCTTCAGCTGGGTTCCGGGGATTAACTTTGAGTTATTCATCACCAAGCCATCTGTCGTGTCGTTATGTGCTCAAGAGGTCTGCAAGCAAAACTTTCATCTGCAAAATACTTGTCATCCATTTGACCATCCCTGAGTCAGTCCTTACAGCAACGTTTCTTCAACTTGAACAATGATTTCGTGTTGTGGGCTTGCCTGCAACGGGTCGCTTTCTATCGACATCAACACATTATCTAGAGAGATGACTTAGAAATCGTCAGTACCTTGAAGTCTGCATGCATCAATGGCAGGTTTCTCGCCTTTGACGTCAGTTTACATCATTGACTTTCGATCGAAGGATTCCGTGAAATGTTCGACATCAACTCATTCATTCACATCTCATGGATTGTACTGGGTACTTTGAGAACCATTGACATTACTGGTGGTCTCTCTCACACTTGTTAACAGTTTACATCATCGACTGGTAATCAAGTGGTTTCTACCATGTTCGACATCAACTCATTTATTCGCATGGCTAGAATCGTACCAATTCGGGAAGCAGAAATGAAGACCCTGGATCTAGTTTCCACCATCCAGGCTGCGAGGAGTTTTGTATTCATTATCTAAGTAGACTAATCATAAACAGATGGCTGCGCCCATACTGTGTCTACAAAAGTCTATGATTATGATGTACTGCAAGATCATTCCTGTATCAGAGTAGTTAGTCTGTTAGTTAAAGTTTTGATCTGAGTATGGGAATGCATACCTCAGTGATGATATAATCTTATACATGTATTTTGTGTTGAAAATTGCAGGTTCTGACCAGGCTCTCCACGAGATAATCCTTGAAATGATAAAGCGCTTCACCCTTCCTAGATAATACAAAACCCTAATCTATTACAGGCTTCGCACTTTAGGGGGCAATCTGTTACACTAAAAAATGTCACCATGACTATTTACAGTTAGTATGGCTCTATCAACAGTCATGCTATCCTCTTAGGCAAGTCTTATGCCTCTGCTCTCCATGTCAGACTCCAAAAAGAGAGAAAGTCTTTATAAATGTATTTATCTCTGGGTACGCAGGTTCTCTCAACCTTACCTGCGGGGACACACCCAATGTTCACAAAAGCTGCGTCTTTGGACGCTCTGTATGTAAAGGGGGAGGTGCGTCCCCCTGTAAAGGTCAAAATGCGCAAGTTTCATCTTTAAAAAGTTACTTGTGGTCATTTCTAGAGCATTCTAGAAGGTTGTTCGACGTGTATTGAGCGCCTCCAGATGGTTCATGTATCCCTACCAAAGAGGAACTTATCCCATCAAGAGAGGAGCTATCCCATCCAAAGAGGGGATTATCCCATTGATGGTGGACCTGATTAACTTCCTCTTGAGCACTATAAATACAGGCATTGGGCCAGAAGGAGGAGAGGTTGAAAGCTAAACATTTCTAAGGGTAGATGCTGCTGGAATTAGGACTCCCATTTAGAAGCTTGTGAGGAGAGATTGCCATCTTTACTTGTTCTATTTGGAAGTGGGTGAGCTTTGTCAAAGTAGAGGAAGACTCTTGTGGACCCTGGAAGGAGCTTGCACAACACCAAGGCTCAGGTTGTAATGGTTCCTTTTGATTACCTTTAATGCAAATTGGTCCATTCTTCTCAATAACTTGTTGTTTATGGGTTATTTCATGTACTCGTTGGTCTATATGTTGAATATGCTTTGTTTTATGTTATAATCAGGTGCTATTTAATTGTTTGACTGTTGGTGATTACAGGTTTTGGAGAAAAGGAGGAGCTCATCCAGATCAACAAAGCTTGGACTTCTACAATAGCGTTTGGACAAAGGTAAGAACGAAACACTTGATTTCTCATATCACAATGCATGTTTAGAGAAGGATAGTTCTAGTTTGTCTTGTTTGTCATTAGAATGTCTTAGACTTCTAGGAAGGTCGGTTGTGTCCGCACTTTTGACTGATTCCGTGTGACAAATTGGCGACTCCACTGGGGATCGAACCCAGAATCTCGACGGTCCCCTTATAGCTCTTTTCTGACCGTAAAATCAGGAAAAGATTGCCGGGTTTTTGTCGTTTCAAACCCGATATGGAAATAAAACGACGTGTCCTTGATCGCTTTTTACTTTTCAGGTCAGTGACACTAATCATGAAAGTACTCCTTGGTCGCAAGATCAAGCGGTTCCCCCAGGTATTATTTTATACTTTTTCGGGCTTGGGAGACACAAATTTACGAAAAAGTTCACCTTGGAGTCTTCTTTAGTTTTTTCAGACTCTCTAAAATCGAAAAACGCCGAGTTTCTCCTATACTGGGCTCGTTAAACATTTCACAGTAAAGGACCTGTTCAATTACAAACAGGAACGAACCACTCCTTCCTAGGGTTTGAATCAAAACTAGGTTGGACTCATCCGAAGGATGAGCTTATAATCAAGCATATGTTATCCTCCTCAAGCTTGTTAAAAAGAAAGAGGTACTTGCCAGAAATGGTGGGGGAAAAGAGAGAAGAATGAACCTGTTTGTTATCTTTTGTCTCAGAAGAAACTTTATTACCACTCTTGAACACGACACTTTTCATTCACCTGGGTTGGGAAATCCTTTACCTCATAGTTGATCAAACCACTTTGAAAGTCTTCAGCCGGGTTCCGGGGATTAACTTTGAGTTATTCATCACCAAGCCATCTGTCGTGTCGTTATGTGTTCAAGAGGTCTGCAAGCAAAACTTTCATCTGCAAAATACTTGTCATCCATTTGACCATCCCTGAGTCAGTCCTTACAGCAACGTTTCTTCAACTTGAACAATGATTTCGTGTTGTGGGCTTTCCTGCAACGGGTCGCTTTCTATCGACATCAACACATTATCTAGAGAGATGACTTAGAAATCGTCAGTACCTTGAAGTCTGCATGCATCAATGGCAGGTTTCTCGCCTTTGACGTCAGTTTACATCATTGACTTTCGATCGAAGGATTCCGTGAAATGTTCGACATCAACTCATTCATTCACATCTCATGGATTGTACTGGGTACTTTGAGAACCATTGACATTACTGGTGGTCTCTCTCACACTTGTTAACAGTTTACATCATCGACTGGTAATCAAGTGGTTTCTACCATGTTCGACATCAACTCATTTATTCGCATGGCTAGAATCGTACCAATTCGGGAAGCATAAATGAAGACCCTGGATCTAGTTTCCACCATCCAGGCTGCGAGGAGTTTTGTATTCATTATCTAAGTAGACTAATCATAAACAGATGGCTGCGCCCATACTGTGTCTACAAAAGTCTATGATTATGATGTACTGCAAGATCATTCCTGTATCAGAGTAGTTAGTCTGTTAGTTAAAGTTTTGATCTGAGTATGGGAATGCGTACCTCAGTGATGATATAATCTTATACATGTATTTTGTGTTGAAAATTGCAGGTTCTGACCAGGCTCTCCACGAGATAATCCTTGAAATGATAAAGCGCTTCACCCTTCCTAGATAATACAAAACCCTAATCTATTACAGGCTTCGCACTTTAGGGGGCAATCTGTTACACTAAAAAATGTCACCATGACTATTTACAGTTAGTATGGCTCTATCAACAGTCATGTTATCCTCTTAGGCAAGTCTTATGCCTCTGCTCTCCATGTCAAACTCCAAAAAGAGAGAAAGTCTTTATAAATGTATTTATCTCTGGGTACGCAGGTTCTCTCAACCTTACCTGCGGGGACGCACCCAATGTTCCCAAAAGCTGCGTCTTTGGACGCTCTGTATGTAAAGGGGGAGGTGCGTCCCCCTGTAAAGGTCAAAATGCGCAAGTTTCATCTTTAAAAAGTTACTTGTGGTCATTTCTAGAGCATTCTAGAAGGTTGTTCGACGTGTATTGAGCGCCTCCAGATGGTTCATGTATCCCTACCAAAGAGGAACTTATCCCATCAAGAGAGGAGCTATCCCATCCAAAGAGGGGATTATCCCATTGATGGTGGACCTGATTAACTTCCTCTTGAGCACTATAAATACAGGCATTGGGCCAGAAGGAGGAGAGGTTGAAAGCTAAACATTTCTAAGGGTAGATGCTGCTGGAATTAGGACTCCCATTTAGAAGCTTGTGAGGAGAGATTGCCATCTTTACTTGTTCTATTTGGAAGTGGGTGAGCTTTGTCAAAGTAGAGGAAGACTCTTGTGGACCCTGGAAGGAGCTTGCACAACACCAAGGCTTAGGTTGTAATGGTTCCTTTTGATTACCTTTAATGCAAATTGGTCCATTCTTCTCAATAACTTGTTGTTTATGGGTTATTTCATGTACTCCTTGGTCTATATGTTGAATATGCTTTGTTTTATGTTATAATCAGGTGCTATTTAATTGTTTGAATGTTGGTGATTACAGGTTTTGGAGAAAAGGAGGAGCTCATCCAGATCAACAAAGCTTGGACTTCTACAACAGCGTTTGGACAAAGGTAAGAACGAAACACTTGATTTCTCATATCACAATGCATGTTTAGAGAAGGATAGTTCTAGTTTGTCTTGTTTGTCATTAGAATGTCTTAGACTTCTAGGAAGGTCGGTTGTGTCCGCACTTTTGACTGATTCCGTGTGACACAAATCAACCTTCGAGAAAATGTTTTCTCCCTTCACCTAATCAAACAAGTCATCGATCCTCAGTAGTGGATACCTGTTCTTGATGGTCACCTTTTCCAACTGCCTATAGTTAATGCATAATCTAAGAGTACCATCCTTCTTCTTCATAAGCAATATTGATGTGCCACAAGGTGACATACTTGTCCTAATTTATCCCTTGTCAAGCATCTCTTCCAGCTGCAACTTTAACTCTACCAAATCAGGTTTTCTCATCCGGTAGGGTGCTTGTGATGCCGATGCTTCCCCTGGTACCAAATCAATAGAAAATTATACTTCCTTGTGAGGTGGAAACTCTGAAATATCTATGGGAAACACATCCTAAAACTGGTGTAGAACTGGGTACCTACTCAAAACATATGCATGCTCAACTTCCTTACCCTTTTTGCTAGAAATATGTACTAAAAATAACACACACCCTTTCCTGCAATAGCACTTAACCTACATAGCTGACACTATCCTAGCTTATGTGACTTTCTTCTTTCCCTATAAGACTCTTGGTTCCCCATTTTCATCTAAGCACTCAATAGCTTTACCATAACAATCCAACTTTGTCCTATGAAGGCATAACTAGTCCATACCCAATAGCATACTATATGATCCCAACAGAAATAAATTCAAGTTTGTTGTTGTAGATATACCATTCAATTCAATTGCACAAGTTATTACTCAATGATGAACTCACTTCTTTGTACCTGTAGCCAACTGCACTAACCAAGATTCTACATGCACTTCTTTATTCAAACCACACTTATCCACCAATTCAGGGCTAACATAACTATAATTATATATATGTTCAATCATAATAGAAAGAACTTTATCACAAAGCTTACCGTCCATATCAATGATGGATTCCTGATGGTCTTCCCGTCTGTTATCTATTGCTGCATAGATACGAGGAATGATTTATCCAACATCCACAATAGTTTGTGCCTCCTGTGCACTATATATCTTAGGCCTACCACCATGATTATGTGCAAAATATCTCTTAATGTGTTCCTTACTGCATGTCCAACACTCCAACCATCCAATACCATCACCTTTATGTTGTTTCTATGACCCATGTCCTTGTCTAGTTGCATTGAACTTATTTTGTTGTGCCACATTTTCTTTCTCTTTTTCATTTTGAGGCCTTGCTCTTTTTGGCTGCCATTTACCTTTACCTTTATATTTCCCTTTCCATCCTTGCTGAGATTCATTCTTACGCTTCAACTGCTCATAACAATATTTCAATTTCCCAATAACTTCCTCAAGTGACCAAGGATCATCATACTCAATCCGATCTCTAAATTCTAATGGAAAACCACTCACAAATTGCTGAACTTTAGCCTTCTCATCTTTAAGATATGGTACATACCTTAATAGCTCCAGGAAATTTGGTCGTATACTCCTCTTTTGTCATCGATCCAATCTTTAGCTCATAGAATTCTTTGGCCTTACCGTCGTAGTACCTTTATGACAAGTACTTATTCCTGAAAAGCCTCTTGAAATCATGCCAATTCAAGTCCTATGTTCTAATGTCTCTAACCCACTTCACATCTTCCCACCTGATATCTTCTTTACCTCTCAGAATGAAGATAGCTACTTTGGACTTCATATTATCTGTGTAATTATGCAACTCAAAGAACTTCTTCATCCCAATTATCCAAGCCTCTACATCTTCCAGCTTCTTCACATCTCCATCAGAATTAGGTGTCTTTTCTTTCTTAAATTCATATGGAAAGTATCCCCTATCACTCCACCTATAAGAATGATAACGATGACGATCAGAATGCCTATCAGAACCAAAACTAGACTAGTACCTATGTACACCACATCTCCTGTCTGGAGTATCCAACAATGTGCAATCTCTCACTGTGTCATCTTTATCCGACTTGTGACCACGATGAGACCTAAGGCCATATGCCCCATTAGTTTTATCCTCTTGTTCATGTCTGATCCGAAGTGTCCATTGTCACTACAATTTTGACAAACTATGAATAAGTATTGCATTAACCTTTGTTTGTTTCTCTTGTGCCTGTATGATTCTATCATTGTCTACCTTACAACTCCTTGTCTCTTCCTTCAAGCTTTTCAATGTGTCTGCTAAATCAGAAGAGTTCTCAACACCATGCTGCTCATCTGATTCATAGGAAAATCTCTGTATTCTACCATCTTGCTAGTCATTTCTGATCTCTTTCCTGCAAGGCATATTATGTCAGCTAAACCAAATCATAATAACCAACGTACCTTAGCAAATTTCGGCGAGGATATATCATCTGCAATATCAACGAATCAGTGTAGTACATATATAACATAATCATGACAACATATATAGATATAATACATGAGCATATAACCATGTAACCATCATTCTAACTAGAGTCTAGTCATCAATGCATGACCATACCAGCTACACATACCACGAGCTCATGCATGAAAACAAAAACCAAACAAATTTACACTTACAATGCACAAGCATAAACAACATGTAACCAATCATTCACTCATGACGACACATTTCACAAGAACAAATCCTGTTTCACATAGTGACATCACTACAATCATGACCGACACCATGCATATGCAATAAGAATATAGAAAACAAGGATGATTAACACATGTGCAACCGACTTGAATGCATGAACATCAGACAACAACCATCCATTCCAAGGGGTGAACCATGCTCTGATACCACTCTATGGTATCATATATGACCCAAAGAGAGCACAACCCCCTCTGGTACTACTCTGTAACACCCTCATCCTACATCTACCTAAGTAAATGGACAACTGGGGTAAATATGTGATGAGAGGCCATTATAATGGGATTCAACCTCCTATATGACCTTAGGGTAGTGGAATCGAAGGAAACACACAAAAAATACCTTCCACATCAATAATAGAACTCTCAGGCGCCATCCCAACCACTCCATCCTGAACACCCAAGTAACCAGCCCCTAAGACCAAATGAAGTTTTAGACCATTAAACCCCTAGAAGCTCCCTTGATATTGGCATGCATGCATCCAGGAGGCTCTGGACACTCCCAAAACATGGGTATGCATGCGCCCAACAACTTTTCTACCTATAACTCAATGCCACTTTCAGAAATTAATTTGCATGACATAATAGGTAGTGGTAGTGTTCTAGTTATGAATAGGTATAAAGGAAGTGGAAGAACAACCAAAATGAAGGATTCAATCCACTTTAAGAAGGAAGGGACAGTCACCTAACAAGGATGAGTAGCGATAGAGAAGTAGTAAAGATAAGAGGTTTTTCCACACTTTAGTGATGCATGGAAAACATATATTTAAGATTATGATAAAATGTCATAAAACTATTGTATGATATGACAGGTCGATAGGTGTAACAATGTAGGTAATTAGATATTAAACTTTTGTGATCATAAGGTAACTGAACTTAAAGAGAATGGGGAATTTCTTGTTATTAACCGAGAGACTTAAATTTTATTGATATAATGTTAACATAATGTTGCTAACCTTGTTTGGTACATGTGGATAACCATGTTTACGTGCAGGTGGATGATCCTTTTGATGAACACAATAATGAAAATAGGAATCCCTTGTCTAGCATGTATCAAAGCATGCTAAAGGAGGAAAATTGAATAAATATAAGGGTATATGTTACTCCGGAAACTCACACCTCACTCAAAATGAAGAAAAAGAGAAGCACGGGATACTGAAGAAAATGGTGTTAGGAATGAAAGAAAGGAGACATTCTTTTCCATCATAAGGAATTATGGAAATAAAGGAACATCAAGGATGGTTTTGTATTAAAAATGCGGGAAAGATGTAACACCTCTGTGAATTTGCATTTTAGACATTTACTAGCTTAGGCATTGGACTATTACGGGATTTAATGGCTAAGGAGGCCATGATGAGACTTATGTCCTGATAAAATTGTACTATTATGATGGAATTAATAAATAATTTGCTTGGGTATATTTAGGAGGAGTACCAAAGTGTGGAAGACTTCTTGCCTGCTTAGAAAAAGTTGTGGTGGTCAAGTCCACATGATGGACCTTCCCTAAAACGTCTCCTAAAAATTCTTAGGAGAACAAACTAAAATAAAATCAGCATAATGGGAGGGAAAAGTTATGTTGATCATTTAGTTGGAGAGAAATACTAAGTAGGGTGGAATAAAGCACCACGGGAGAGAAAAAAAGGCTTTAGAGAAAAAGAAAAGTATCATTTTTAGAAAAAACTAAAACAAAAGGCCTAGGCAGAAAGGTTGGCAGACCTTAAAGAAGTATGCGACTAAAATATTCTTAGAATAAAATATATAAAAGGAACCACCTAAGAATCTAAGGGGAAGTGGATTCTGATGACAACAAGATCTTAGCTCGGGACAGACTTGCAAAGGTAGTTCATGGTCAGGAGGAAGTGCTTCGATTCTAAATATATGTCAAATTCATAATTATGGATAGGTTTTCTTCGTATATTTTTTTTTTTATGCCTAGTCGTGAATGATGTGCAAGTTGTAAAACATTGAAAATGTGGATGCCTTATAATTTATATATCCATATTTTTTTAGAGTTGTATGAATAATACACTTATTTATCAAATCTGGAACCTAGTAATGCTATGAAACTAACCTCATATAAAAATAAAAAGAAAAGGAATACTTGAGATTATGCATTCCCCTATTATATGTGAAATTTCTTTGTGCATGAAAGTACTGAGATATACATTTACAAGAACTAGTATCTGAATATCTTATTCATTATATATCATTAACATACATGACAAGTAGACGTATTAATTTTACTATGGGTTACTGAGATTGAAGAAATGGGAACAAATGATTGTATGAAAGTAGTATTGTGTCTAGTATGAGGAAAGAATAACTTGCATAGATGAGAGGGAGAACTTCTTGTGGTAGACATTTCATATGTTTAATTCATATATATATATATATATATATATATATATATATATATATATATATATATATATATTCCTATTAATTTCAAGCCTCGTTATGCATGAAGATGAAGCAGACTATATAAATTGCTAACCATATAGGAATATCTCTAAATATGCAAATATGTGAATTTGTATATGGATCCAAGGATATACTCCCTTTTATAGGAACCAAAATAAATCAGCAGGCACAAAAAGGTTACATGTGTGAATGTATAGAAGAGAGTATCTTGTGTGCACATTCATTTATATATAAGCAAATTTTATTTTGCAAAATGATCCATTACTTTTAATAAATTAAAAAAAAATGTGCGAGGTGGCTCACCACCCACCAAATTCCAAGGGATTTGAGATTATTCCAATTCTAATAAGTTCATCCATGATAAGTTCCTCATTATTATTTATAACATTGATTTATATATAAGAAAATATATAATAAGGTATTTTTCTATGTCTTCATTTTGGTGCAAATAAATTCCATCCATTCTAACCTTAAGATGTCCCTCACACTGTTTGAAGGTCATAATGTTACTCGAATTGTTTACTCCAATATTCTTCTCATGTAGAAGAATGTGGGCTACAAGTTGTGAATGCTACTTCTTTTGTGATTGATAATAATTTTTTCTATACCATATAGAACAAGGAAATTTCCTATAATCATGGAAACAACTTACTTCCCTGTCTTCTTTACTAGTATCTACACATACATATATTTGTACGCTTCCACAAGTGTTTGATAGTGGAAAATTTAATATGGACAACCTCTATGAGAAGTTTGGGCATTTGATATTGGATCACGAGGCCAAGTTACAGGACCTTAACTCGAGAGGAATATGTGTCGTCGCACATATGAGGAGTACAGTATATCACTAGCTTATGCCACGGATCTCCATGAGATCAATTATGTGTTTGCTATAAATTTAGTAACTTGGTGTGGATTGGATGTTAATTATTTGGAGTGTTCTATGGAAGATTTTTTTACTTTTCAAAAACAAATGTATAAAAGTAGCTCAGTTATGAATTTGGTATGTCCTAGGTTTTCAATGTAGGATTAGAAACAAATGTATAAAAGTAGATCAGTTATGAATTTGGTTTGTCCTAGGTTTTCATTGTAGGATTAGTGTAGAATTAGGTAAAGTAGCATGAATGAATTTGTGCTCTAAAATTAATTAGCAATCATTCAATAAAAAATTTTAAAATTTCAAGATGATCTTCTTAGTAGATCTATTTTAGTCAAAAATCTAAGAAGTGTTTAGAGTGACATAATTTCTTGTTGTGTAGTTTTTTTTTAAATGCAAAATTTGAAAAAAAAAAATGTTTGCATATCTAAGAAGTGTTTAGAGTGATATAATTTCTTCTTGTGTAGTTTTTTTCTAAATGCAAAATTTGAAAAGAAATGTTTGCATCTCAAAGATAAAATGGACAAAAATATATAGCCAAATATAAAATAATAACATTACTTGAAATGCTTAAAAATGTTTTAACAGTGAAAATTTATTTCTTTTCATTGCACATATTAGTTGACATTGAAATATTTTACCTATGAAGTACATTGTTTATATTAATAAGTTCTATGAAAAGTTCCTCCATGATTAATAAATTATGAAATTTAGAAATTATGGTTGAAGTTTTGAAATGTATTTTTATTTTTAGAATTTGAAATGCATTATATTCTAAATTGATTATAAGCGAAATAGATGAAGTAAAAATATTAAACTAGTTTTTTTTTTAATATTTAATTATCAAGTTTTGAAATATATCATACACTAGTACAACCACATTAAAGATATTAATGTGGTTGATATAGCTAAAAGCTTCATAAATATAACCAAAGAAACTATTGCAACACAAACAATGTCTTACTAATGCACATATTTACCTGATTAACCATGTATAAAAAGGTTACGGGTCTACCTTAACTTAACAAAAAAAGAGTAACTATAAATTAATGTTATAAATAATAATTAGGAACTTATCATGGAGGAACTTATTAGAATTGAAATAATCTCAAATCCTTAGGAAATTGGTGTGTGGGGAGCCCCTGGCTTGAATATAATTTTTTAAATTTATCAAAAGTAATGGACCATTTTGCTAAATAATATATATATATATATATATATATATTATAAATGATAACGAGGAACTTATCATGGAGTAACTTATTAGAATTGCAATAATCTCAAATCCCTAGGAAATTCATGGGCGGGGAGTCACGTGACACGAATCTAATTTTTTAAATTTATTGAAAGTCAATGCAACTTAACAAACTCTTTAATACATTATAGTCATTGATAAACATTAAGACTAAGCATATGTTGAGAATATTCCCTCAAGAATCAATCTAGGCTCTCAATTAAAAAATTAAAAGAAAAAGTCAACAGATCCTCATCCACCTTAAGTTGAAATAAGAAGCCTTGGGTAATTAAAAAATTGTAAATTTATATATTCAAAATTTCATTAATAATGTTTTGCACGATATATTTTGAATTTTTCATTAAAAAAGTCTATAAAATAATAATTTATAGAGTTTATTAAAATAATATTTCATATTCCTAGGGTATAATATTATTCATAAGTTTTATAATATTAATATTTAGGTTTAATATGAATCCATTGGGTATATAATCATGGTCAACCATGGTCCAACGTCACATTGTGATAAAGATTTTCTCAATATGAAAATCAACCAATGTTGCATTGTGACAAGCATTGTCTCAATATGAAAATCAACCATGGTCAACCATGTTCCAATGTCACATTATGACAAATGTTGTCTCAACCATGGTCAAACATGATCAATCATGGTCAACCATGGTCAACTATGGTCACATTGTGACAAAGACTATCCCTTGCTTCAATGTCACATTGTCACAACCATGGTCCAACATCACATTGTGACACAAATGGTATCAATATGGAGATCAATCATGGTCAACAATGGCCAACCATTGTTGGATTTCGGATTTCCACAAATGTTGTCTCAATATGGAAATTAATCATGGTCAAACATATTCCAATGTCACATTGTCACAAATACTTATCTTAGGGTTTATATTCCTTAGGTTTATAATATTTATCCCTTGGGTTTAATATTATTCCCTTGGGTATATAACCCCTTGGGTTTATTATTCCCTTGGGTTTATAACCCATTGGGTTTATTATTCCCTTGGGTTTATAATATTTATCTTAGGGTTTCTATACCTTATGTTTATAATATTAATCCCTTGGGTTTAATATTATTCCCTTATGTTTATATTATCAATCCGTTGGGTTTTTATCCCTTGGGTTTTTAGTATTAATCCCTTAGGTTTATAATATTAATCTCATTAGGGTCTATATACCTTGCATTTATAATATTATTCCCTTGGGTTTGTAATACCTTTGGGTTCAATCATGGTCAACCATGGTCACATTGTGACAAAGACTATCTCTTGGTCCAACATCACATTGTTACAACAATGGTCATCCATGGTCAACCATGGTCCAACATCCAATTGTGACAAAGATTGTCTCAATATGGAGATCAACCATGGTTAACGATGATCAACCATTGTTCACCATCGCATTGTGACAAACATTGTCTCAATATGAAAATCAATCATGGTCAGTTTTATTCCAACGTTGTATTATGACAAATATTTATCTTAGGGTTTATATTCCTTAGGTTTATAATATTAATCCCTTGGATTCAATATTATTCCCTTGGGTTTATAATCCCTTGGGTTTATTATTTCGTTAGGTTTATAATATTTATATTAGGGTTTATATACCTTTGGTTTATAACATCAATGCATTAGGTTTAAAATTATTCCCTTTGGTTTATATTACCAATTCATTTGGTTTTTAATATTAATCCCTTGGTTTTATTATTCCCTTGGGTTTATAATATCAATCCCTTTAGGGTTTATATACCTTTCATTTATAATATTAATCCTTTGGGTTTGATATTATTCTCTCTGGTTTATAATACCTTTGGGTTTTAGAATTAATCCCTTGGGTTTATTATTTCCTTTGGTTTATAAGATCAATCCCTTAGGTTTATTTGTTTCATATTCGTAGGGTATGATATTATTCATAGGTTTTATAATATTAATCCTAGAGTTTAATATAAATTTCTTGGGTTTACAATCATGGTCATTTATGGTAAACGATGCTATAATGTAACAATGTGCCAAAGATTTTCTCAACATGAAAATCAACCATGGTCAACCATGGTCCAACGTCACATTATGAAAAACATTGGCTGAGTATGAAAACCAATGATGGTAAATCATGGTCAAGCATGTTTATTTTAGGGCTTATATTATTTATCTTATCATTCTTATACCTTGGGTTTATATTATTTATCCCTTGGGCTTAATATTATTCCTTTGACATTTACAACTATATCAATAATGAAATCAATAGATGGTTTGCAAATTTCACCACCTTTAACTTTTAAATGTTATGCAAAAACGCAAGACAATGTGAGAAAGGTTTGATTCGAAAGCGTGAATAGTTGTGATCATTATCTTGTTGATTTGGATCAGTGTGACTTTTGTCATTGGTCTCGATGTGTTTTAGAAGAAGCTAGAGTTTAATAATTATGTTTTGGTGGACTGTTTAAATTTGAATTTCCTATCAACCACATTTAAATTGCTCCTTGATTTTTATTTAATGTTTATTTCATAATTACTTCATTATTATTTATTAAATGATTATCAATATAATTTATTATTATGATTATTATTATTGAATATAATAGTATAATATAATATTAATTATTGTTAATATGGTTCTTATATTTACATTAATATTATTGATAATAACATTAGTTCTTAATATTATTGATAATTGATATATGTGTTTGATATGGGCCTACATTTATCAACTATTTATTAATGTGATTGTGTTAGTATTACATGCTGCGTAATTCATTCCACATTCAATTAACATGATATATTGGAAAAAAAATCATAACAAAAATTATTTTAGTGTCCACCATAAGTAAAATCATTGAATGTCCATACTAAATAGCATAATTTTATATCTAAGTAATTTAAATTAAAAAAATCTTATATTTTGAACTTCCATAACTAGCTAGATGTGTAATTTATTTCATTTTTAATATGGAGTTGATATATTGAATTTTAAAAGATTGAGAGAATTCTTATTCCAATAATCATTACTTTCTAATTCAATGTGTGAGGGAGATTTTTTATTCTTTCAATGTTTAATATGAATTTGAGATATAATTTTTTAGAAAATATTAATAATAGAAATTATTTTTAAAAAATATGAGAGACATCTTTAAACATTTTAATATGGAGATCATTAATTATAAATAAAATATTTCAATGTCAACTACATATATATTATACCACCCTAATACATCTGAACTTCGGATTTATCAAAATCCGAGAGGGATCAAAGCTCTTTTCACTTTAAAAGAGGTTTGCATCTCAAGAGATTTGATCCCTCTCAATCAAAATCCGAGAGGGATCAAAGCTCTTTTCACTTTAAAAGAGGTTTGCATCTCAAGAGATTTGATCTCTCTCAGCACTCGGTACATCCAGAGTTAAGGTGGATCAAACTCTATGGGAAAAAATCTAACCTTGTTAAGCAGTGGTATGGCCCACACTGGTTGTAGTCATCTCATGACTCACACCACTTAGCAAACAAAAAAATATTAATACTAAATTCTAAAGTAGTTTATAAATGTGTTATGTAGAATGTTACAAGCTAAAGTAAGTTCTGTGAATATAGTTTCTAATAGGAGGAGATAAAATCCACCCTTAAACCATCCTAATTATCAATTTCATTAAATATAACAAAAATAATACTAGTGCAACCATATAAATTAAATGGTTGTAAACATAGAGAATCACCTCATTTTACCATGGAGATTTTTGACATGTAAATAGGTTTTGTCACAATATCATGGGCCAATACTATAGTTTATTTATACACTGTGTCCAAAAAACCCACAATTCACTTCATATGACATTTCTTTAATTAGTCAATTAAATTAAAAAGATACAAAAAAACATAACTATTTTGGAGATAAATCTTAATCTTTGATTTATGTATACTATTAAATTCTTAAGATTAATTTAGTTAATAAATATAAATAATTAAATTAAAATTCTAGAAATCTTACTTCTTATATTAAAATTTAATTTTACTTTAGAAAAAAAAAACTCACAATTTACTTCATATGACATTTCTTTAACAAAAAAAAAAAAAAACCATTTTGAAGATAAATCTTAATATTTGATTTATATATGCTATTAAATTCTTACCATTCAATTAATTAATATATATAAATAAGTAAATTAAAATTCTAGAAATCTGACATAAAATCTTTGTTCTCATATTAAAACCTAATTCTGCTTTGGAAAAAAACTCACAAATAAACATTTTTTTAATTAATCAATTAAATAAAAAAGATAAAAAAAACACATAACTAATTTGAAAATAAATTTTAATCTTTAATTTATGTATTCTATTAAATTCTTACAGTTCAATTAGTTAATAAATATAAATAATTAAATTAAAATTTTATTTTATTTTTATATTAAATTTTAATTTTATTTTGAAAAAATAAAAACATATTAGCAATAAAGTAAATTAAGAGAGTAATTTATTTAAGAACTAATTTATTTTGGTGGTTCTATATGGTCCTGTCTTGCCACATACCTAACAATGATACTCTTTGAAAATATTTGACAAAAAAACATGTTACCAATAAAGTAAATTAAAAGAGTAATTTATACCAATGTTGTGAAAAGCGTGATTGGGATTAAATCGGCACGGGGAACGAATCAGAAAAAATCCGAAAAATCGGGAAAAAATCGGAAAAAAGCGGGAAAAAATCGTTTGGTACAAAAATATTCATTTTTTTTCATTTTTTTTCAATTTTTTTAATATCTAAACCATCTACAACATAAAATAAATACATTGACACATAAATATGATAAAAAAATGAATATATAAGATGTTTAATATCATTTATAGCGCTAAAATCACACATAACAATGAATCATGTCCTGAATAGTAAGTCCTGACTCTTAAGTCCCAACTCAGCCTCAAAATATCAACAAAAAATATGATAATGTATCTCATCATGTCATAATGTCATACACAATAAAATGAAAGTCTAATCCTATTGATTTCCTCTACCCCTCTTGCGAGAAAATGCCACAGCTTTCCCTTTCACTCTAGATGTAGATGTTGGTGCCCATGCTGGTGGAAATGGCAGTGGAGTCTGATGTGCTCTAGAAGCTAAAGAACTAGAAGTAGGAGCTATAGGAGGTAGACCGCGTCCTCTACTGGTGGCAGTGGTAGCCTGGGTAGGCGATGTCACCTCCTCCTCCTGTTCCTCCTCCTGCTCCTCCTGCTCCTACTCCTCCTCCCCCTCCACTACATCCTGCACTAACCAATCATCAATAGAATCCATGACAGGCCTCTCAGCCTCAACCCTCCATGCAGCAATGGTGTCAATCCCATCCAATGAGATGGCATCCACATCAAGTGTCCTCTCAAGTTGCCTTACCCACAATCGAAGATTGTAGTAGACATAGACCATGTCATTAAGTCGCTGGGACTCCAACCTGTACAAAAATCATGAAATAATAATTAATAATTAATATTATAAAAAAAATATTGTTTAATGAATTCAAAAATTTATTTGGAAATTTGCAATATTTTAAATGTTTAAGTGTTAACCTGTTGCGCTTCTTGTTGTGTATTTTTTCAAATACACTCCAGTTGCGCTCACATCCTGAGGAGCTGCATGTTTGGCTGAGGATGCGAATGGCAAGCTTTTGCAAAAGGGGTACCCTGCTACCATACATTTTCCACCATGGATCTACAACAAAATTACAAATAAAATTTTAAATAAACATAAGAAAAAAATGGAATTTGAAGAGACAATGAAATTTGAAACAAAGTTACAAACTAAAAAATACCTGGCATTTTAATCGTCCTATTAGTGATAGCCATCTCAAAGCCAAATATGCCACCTGCCATCTTATATGTCTCAATTTGTTTAGAGATCTCTATACGTTGTTCTGGAGATCGCACCATTTTTTGGACACAGGATAAGAATCCATCCATGATCTCAACATCAAAATCAAACCCACATGCATAAGAAAATGCAAGGTTCAAGAAAAGCCCAGCAGCATGAATTGGACAATGGAGTGTGTTGTTCCATCACTCATCAATCAGTCCCCATAGAAGGAGTTGTTTCTGAAACCCATCATCCCCCTTATCATCATAGTAGGCCCGAATGGCTTCTTTGGCCCTGTCCATGGCTTCATACAAATAGCCCATTGCGGGCTTCTTACCATCAACCAACCGAAAAACCTTTACCAAAGGTTCAGTAACGGCGCACACCTCCTGCACTCCCGCCCAAAAGTCTTCCTGGTATGAAATTAGTCTGCATATGGCCTCTCCTTCTGGTTTGCGGCTCATTGACAAAGCACGCCACTCCTCTGAAAGAAACATTCTCTTCACATCCCACATAAAATTCAAGAGGGATTGAAGAGATATGAAACTCGTGGCAAATCATGTAGTGGCGGGGCGCACCAACTCTTTGTTGTTGGTGAATCTTCTCATCAAGCTAAGCACAGATGTATGATTATATATAAATTTTGTGATGTTTTTTTATGAGTCAACAATATTTTTGACAAAGGGAATTTTCCCTATGTCCTCTAACATCAAATCAATACAATGGGCAGCACAAGGTGTCCAAAATAAAGTAGGATGTCTGTCCATAAGCATTCTACCAGCAGCAACATAATTTGTAGCATTGTCCGTTATGACTTGGACAACACGTTGTTCACCCACCTCCAAAATAAACACATCCAACAAATCACATAAAGTTTTTGCATCTTTGATTTGATGAGATGCATCAACAGATTTGATAAACATAGTCCCATTGGGACAACTAACCAAAACGTTTATAAGGGTTCTCCACTTTTGGTCAGTCCAACCATCTGACATAACAATGCATCCTGTTTGTGCCTATGATGCCCTAAAATCCTCCAATCTTTGGGTGTAGTCACGCTTTTCATTTTGAAGAATCCAGCCTCTGAAATCATGATAAGAAGGGATTTGTACCCCGGGCCAACACTGGCAATAGCATCAACAGTAGGTTGGAAAAATGGATTATTCCTTACAACGCTGAAAGGAATATCACTCCAGAGGAGAAATTTTGCCATCAACCTGTCAGCTTGTTCTTTATCAATTCTTTTTAGCATTGAACCGATAGATGGTTGTAAACTAGGTGTGGTTCGAGGAACAAAAAATGATGATGCAGCTACCGGATTGACTGATGCTGTAGTAGAACCAGTGCCACTTGGCCCACTTCCTTCAGCTGACTTTTTTAGTTGCCTTTTGAGTTCTTCTTTCGCCTCTCTAGTGTGCTCTAATTCTTCAATGCTCTCATGGCTCTTTGGATAATTTCAGGATTTGTATTTATACAGGGCCCCACATCATGTCCAGGGATTTGTACAAGGTGAAACTTCAACCTATACACCCCCCCGTATATCTCCTTTCCACACAACTTGCAACTCATTTTTTGTCTATCATTCGGAGCTTTAGGTTCACCATATTCCCAGAAAGGATCCAATTTCCTTGGCATGTTTGTTTTTTAACTTTGAATTTGAAAACTTGAAGTCTTGAATGGTGTTTTGGTGCAGTTGTGAACCTATCGGAAAATAAGGATTAGGATTACAATTTAGCATTTATAAATTACAAGTTACAAATTTACAAATTACAATTTAGTATTTTAATTTTTAATTTTTACATTGATGATTGTACAATGAAAATCCAAGTTACCCATAACCCAACCTAAAACAATCATTTCAAAGTTCAAAGTTTCAAACACAAATTGCCCAACCATTCCAGAATCCAAACCCAAGTTACCCAACCAAATGGCAAATGCCAAAAACAAAGAAAAAAACATAAACAATGTTTAAAAAAATGAAAAAAAAAAAAAAAAAAAATGGTTCCCATAGTCATACCAAGTTACCCATCCCAAATCAATGAAGAAATACAATTTTTTTTTAAAACAAAAGAAAAATGGTGCCCATACCAAGTTTCCCAACCAAAAACAATGAAAAACATACAAAAACAATGTTTTTAAACAATGAAAACAAAAAAAAATTAATCCTCATACCGTTTCTATGGAGAAATCGGTGGTCTCCTCTTGATTTTCTCCTCTAAGCACTTAGATTTGGCTGAAAACCCTCTTCAATGGTCTCCAAGAGCTCCTCCTCCCTCCACGCGGGCGACCGTCCAAATGACGAAATGAAAAACCAAAAAAAAATTTATAAAATCGTGCTATTCGAAGCCCCCACGAATTTTTCATTAAAAATCGCGATTTTTTCGAAAAAGCACTATTTTTCCAGTAAAAGTCAGCAAAAAAAAGGCGATTTTTTGGTTTAAAAATCGCGATTTAATGCGCAAGATGAAAAAATCGCGATTTTTTCATTTTCGCAACACTAATTTATACTCTCCTATCGTGCGAGATACATAACAATAACACGCTTTCAAAATATTTGCCGAAAACACATATTACGAATAAAGTAAATTAAAAGAGTAATTTATCTCAGATACCTAACAAATACGCTTTCAAAATATTTGCCCCAAAAACACATACTACCAATAAAGTAAATCAAAAGGGTATTTATCTAATAAGTAATTTATTTTGCCAGTTGTGTACTCTACTGTCCTGCCAGACACCTAACAATGATACGCGTTGAAAATATTTGTCTCCTGGCTCCTATCAACAGCCAATTCAGACGGTGTCAGGATCGTTGGGTATTGAGTTTGACACGAAATCGGGAGAAATAATGCCATTGTACTCCGTCCCATTTCTGCCATTTACCGAAAGGGCAACAATGGAGCACGATATCACGTGTACCGAATTTCCTTCCCGTCCATTCCCATACATTTTCTCTGTTCCTTGTGCACTTTAAGTTGCTGTGATCGCGACAACACTACACCATTCTCTATCTTTATGATCATCTCAAGCTCTTCAACATGTCTGTAGCCATTATTTAAATCAGATGGTCTGCCAAAGATGCCACACAAAACACTAGACTGCGCACTTTCTAATTATTTTACATTTTCGAGTTTTGGTTGGAATGCTGTAAAACAACTTTTAATCCGATACTGGTGGAAAAGGTCTTGATACTCTTGAATTGTGCAGAGTTTATAAATCAAGTGTGATATTTCACCAAATTCTTATTAAATTCTGTGCAAATTTAATCGAAAGTTATTCCCAAAAGTTTTCTAAATTCTTTTTCTAAAACAGTTTAATATGCCATACATATATTCAACAGACATACATATATTTACATAGAACAGTTTAATATGACAAAGGAATATTTCCATAAATCGGGTGGCTATTGCACAGAGGACGACGCGAAAGATACTCGAGAGTTTTGGCCTTTGAGAATGCTTTAATTCTGTGAGCTACAGGCAACCTAAATCCTTTTTTAATAAAAATGTCGGAGTTTGAAACAGATATTTATTACCTCGTTCATAACCTGCAATTATAAAAGTTCATAGAATTTTGAATTGACCTAAATCTCCGAAAATGCAATTCAAATAGCAAAACCCTCTGAAATTGGATACTTCAAACGACGTCGTTAGCATTCAGAGATTGGCTAAACCGTACGCTAAATTTTGACTAAGTCACCCCGACTGTTTTTTCGCATTTTTAAGCGGTTTTTCCGGCTTTACCCTTCTGTTCGATTCCTGGTCTGGTCCGATCAGAGTCAGGCTCATTAAATTGCAGTGGAATGGTACGCGTTTGCTTTTGGTTTGCTTTTGGTCGAGGGACCCAGAAGAAAATTTTGCAGGAAAGTTGGCCACTTACGTGTCTTTAATGATTGTGAAGTTGAACCGGAACACACAAACAGATATGCCAAAATTCAGGATCTATAAATTGATTTGATGATAAGTTAAACCGTTTGTTTGTTTGGGGTGACGTAAAATTTATAATGGTAGAGAAATTTCCTTAATTTCGATGGCGGCAGAAATAAACTTTGATATAAAAATTCATATGAACGTTGGATTAAAGTAACCCATAATTAAATGCTGAAAATATATGAGGACCTCCTATCTGCAATTTCATATTTTTTTTTGTACAATTCATATTTTTTCTTCAAGATTCTGAGTTTACCCATCAGCTTTTCTATTCTTTCATAATTAACGTGCTTTTTTCTATGATACTGGGCAATCTTTTCGATGAAGAAGCAATATTAGACGGTGAAAAAGGTGTCCAAAACAAGGAAAAATGAACAAAATAATTATCCTCCTCCACATTATCATAATGATTTCATGCGTTTCATCCACGTAACTCACCACATCATGTTGATCTGGTCATGGAATTGTCAAAATAAAGGAATACCTAATAATATGTTGCAAAGGGAAGTTTCTTATTCTCGTCGCCGAGAATGCCCCGTAAGGGAATCCAGTAATAAATTTTATTTATTTAATCTTACTATTTCACTAAAGACTTATGTATTAGGTTGAGCTTTTTATAATTATTAAAAGATATATATTTTTTTTATTTGGATTTCTGTGGATTTATCATTTTAATAATTAAATCTATGAGTATGTTTATGTTAGAATAGAATTTAATCTTCACAAAATATTTTGGAATACGTTACGATTTATTTCAAAAGTATTTTTTGTTTTTTTTTTTTCTTTCTTTCTGAATTTGTGATGTGAAATTTTGTATTACTTTCTAAATAATAAACTACATAAAAGTATTTTCAGTCATTAGGAAAACCCAGCAATATCCAAAAATTCAACCTCGCTAGAAAAGAGAAACCCTTAAGTGACATGGTAGTCAAAATTTACCAAAAACTAAAATATAGGTCTTTTTGGCAATGGAGACAAATTGAAAGAATTGAAGAAACTAGGGACATAGCAAGAGATAAAATTGAGAATAAGTAACATCAACGACTTTATGAGTTCAGGGATAACAAGTCTTTCTATGTAAGTTGTCCAATCATTTTTTTGAGACGAGTGTCCTATATGAGACTCCAAGTGGATAAAATTTTGGGCCAGGAATCCAAAATGTCATAATTACCTAGCATATCAACCACCTTATAACTTGATCTACAAACATGGGAGAAAATAATGATTGTGTTATTGATGATTAGGGAGGAGACCCTATGTTACAATTCTTTGAACCACGAACTTTTGGAAATTTAGTGCACATGAGTGTCATTTTGGAGTTTGTGAATATGTTGGCAATAAATTGGGAGTCCCCTTCCATGAGTAGCTTGGAGAAGCCTTCAGTTTGTGTTATTTCCAGTCTTGGGATGGCTACAATGAATTCCATAACTTTGTTGCTATTAAGGCCAAGCATACTAGTGTATATGAATATTGGAAGTCTAAGATGGTTTATGAAAAAACCTCGATAGTCAATTCGACCCCGATTCTCTTTTGAAACGCCATCACAATTTTATTTGTGGAGGGAGAAGGGCCAGGGAGAAGAGGAGTTAAGGATAACAAGATTAGGCAGATGAATAGATTCAAGGGATAAGGGATAGGGAAGTGTGGGAAGGAATGGTGCCAACTATTAAGGAGTTGGGCCTCTTGAACATATACTTTCTAGACATGGGGGATTAGGAAAGGGAAATAATGGTTTTTTTTAATGCTTTTTTAGTATGGAATTCACGAGAGAGATGAAGGGAATAGAAGAATCCTTGAAGATATGACAATTAAGGTCTTTCAAAGTGGCCCATAATATAAAGTCGTGTGAGGGAATCCAAATATGATTGAGAATAGGATTGTAGAAGGCGTTATTTCTTGAAGGTGTGATGGCTTTAGGAATACTAAGAGGGTCCCAATCAGAGAATTTTAGTCATTCTTCAAATCAAATCCAAAGAATATTTGAAAAGGTGTAGCTATTGAATAAGTGTTGAAGAATTTTCAAGTTGTGAGGATAGAGGGGACATCTAGAAGGTTTTTGATGGTTGCGTTTTTGTATGGTATATCAAGTTAAGGTAGTTTTTTGAACCATCAATCATAGAAAAAAGGATATTTTGGCCATGTATTTTGTTATGAAATTTTTAACCAAATCTCATTTGTTGGAATTTGTTAGTGCCTAGTTTCAAAATGATAAGATTCTCATATGGAAAAGGAGATTTCTCAACAATATTCCCATTTGGATGGTGGGCATCAAGAAATTCCAACATAGGATTCACATATGGAAATGATCTTTTTGACCTATATCTCCATTGAAGTCTCACTTGTTAGGAAGAGTACAAGATTAATCTTTGTGAGAGATGGTAGTTACCAAGTTCAAATTAGAATTCAATACGATACGATAAAAATTCCAATCAAAATTTTTCAATTGGGAAAAAATTCTATAGTATACATCTTAAATATTTAGGTATGTATACTTTAGCTCCTCTAACTATGAATTATTATGATTTTCTTTCTATTTCATTTTAAATTTTGAATAAAAAAACCTACATTTTCTCTTTCATACAAAAACTTAAATTTAACATAGTTTTTTAAATTCAAAAAGTATTTCTCCAAAATACCTATCTGATAAATAAATAGAAAAAACACTCTTCTAAATTTATTTTGGAATTTGTCATTATTAAAAAAAAAAAAAATTCAACTTGAAAATTATTTCTAAAGAAAACCATCCCTTCAATTTGTCAAAATGAAAAAAAACATGAAATTGAAAAATAGAAAATTTTCAACTCGAAAATTATTTGTCGATAAAATTATCCCTTCACAGAACCCATCCATACCTATTTATTTCATTTCTAACCAGAAAGTCCACCACTCCAAACTCCTCCTAAAACAATCCTACGTTACGAGTAATAGACGTGCTCGAATGGAACACTCCTTATAAAACAGTTCTACGTTACGAGAAAGTCCACCACTCCAAACTCCTCATAAAACAATCCTACTTTACGAGTAATAGCCGTGCTCGAATGGAATACTCCTTATAAAACAGTTCTACGTTACGAGACTAATGGACATGCTCGAATGGACAACACCATGGACAAATCGAATTTCATCGAATAATTTTCCATTCGAATCGTATTGACGAATTTCCCATTTTTCCCTGATTCGGTCGAATTTGGTAGCTATGTTAGAGATTACATCATAACTGCTTCTATAGTTCTCTATCTGGCTTTGGATGCCCATCTTCTGATGGTAACCACCATCTTCATTTTTCACTCGCGTATGAGTTAATCCAGTAACTAGTTAGCAAAAGCCATGCCCATCTTCTGATGGTAACCACTATCTTCATTTTTCACTCGCGTATGAGTTAATCCAGTAATTAGTTAGCTTTTTTAATCCTTAGGATGCCATCTGCATATTCTCCAGCTACTACTAATCTCAGAGTTTATGGAGTTATTACCATGAGTAGTCTCAGAAAAAGGAAGAGCAACCTTCTTGACTTCCTAAAAGAAATGCTTTTGAATGAGGTCCACTCATTGTTTCGACAGCTTCCATATAGACGAGTGAGAGAGTACTCAGATGAGAATTTGTGGGACATGCGGGGGACACATTTTCGATCTAAGCCTCATGCATTTTCTAGAGATCTAAGCTTCCTTGTATCCACCTCCACCATGTTTTTCCTCCTAAGACTATTGCCATGGTGTGGGGGTCACGCACGCCCAATCCTCCTTATAGTTTTGGTTGACCAAGTCTGTCCCACACAACCACAGACCTCTTTTTTTCTAAGTTCACACCTCCCTATAGGAAGGAGCACTATACTCGACGAAGTTCGTGAAAGGTCGAGGTTGGTGCCATGAATGTCGAGTATAAGTAAAGGGTAATTCCTCCATGGTATTACTCTCCACGAACCTCAACTTTCTTCACTGCAGGTGCTGAGTGTAATAGTCCATGTGACTTGGCGGTATAACCAAGCACCAAAGTCAAAAAGGTACGAAGGGTTACTAGTTATCGAACCACCGGGGGATCTCCTGAACAACAATTATTGCAAACAAGTTGATATCCTAGTCCCGACGACATGACAACACTTAATGAGGAAATGTTTTGGTTTTCGACATCATTAAATGATAGACTAGCACCAAAAGGGATGTCGGTGGTAATATCTTCCGTGATCTCGACTGTAAAGAGTTGTGTTGTAGAGCACTCAACAGCGGGTGCTGCGCAATAGATGGGAAAAGTTCACGAATTATTTTTCGTCTGTCGGCTCGAATAATAATGAGACCGCCTTCTTCCCGTCACCATGTTCTCACAAGTCATATTTGCTTCCTGTTTGGGTGGTGGTCGTAGATGGGGCAACAACTGATGAATATGTTTCTTCCTTATTGGGCTTGTTAATTAACATATCACCCAGCTTTCGTCAAATCAGCGCCAACGGTTTAATTGCCAATGTATCAGTGATTTCACCAATCCAATCACTGATGATCAGGAAATAGATGGGAATGGTTTTGATGAGGAAATATTCTTGTCCCTGTTAATACACGATGATTGAAAAAAATCGATAATTAAGCAAGTGTGGTTCAGTGGGCCTTTACAATAGTGGTCAAACCTCACATCTGCTTTCCGCTCGGTCTATTTAGTCTGCAACCAAGTAAATTTGACTATTGCATAAAATCTTTGAACTATTGCATAAAATCTTACACAAGCACATGATTAATAATGCACACATGGAACCCAATACTTGATATTGATTTTAGGATTAAAGAGAAGATAACAAATTATACATTCATATGCATTACCCTTTGCATTGATTTCTCAATCTTTCCAAATATTCCTTTTCTTAAATATGCTTATCTCAAAACATATCTTTTTTTTAATAAAGTTTTCTTACAAACACAACCATCCAAATATGTTTCCTATATTATACTATCACAACGACATTTATCACAACGACATTTATCAATGTGGTTGATAAATGCCGATAGACCTATATAAAACATATATACAATCACATTTTCCAATGTGATTGATATAAGCCAATAAGCTTATATCAACCACATTAATAACTATTATAGATATTTTTTTAAACACCAACTATTTGTGATTATTAATAACTATATAAATATTAACAACCATATTATTTATATATATTATTATATGAATATTATATTAATATTATAATAATAATATAAACTCATAATAATATTATTAATATTAATTAATTAGATTATCATTATATTATTCAAGAAATAAAATAAAATAATTATTATTATATTATTATAATAATAATATAAAATTATAAAAATAATAATAAGAATTATATTGTATTATAATAATAATAATAATAATAATAATAATATCCTGGGATAATAATATAATAATAATAATATCATGCTATCATTATATTATTATAATAATATACAAATATAATTATTAATATGATAATAATATAATTAATATAATAATAATAATATGATATAATATAATAGTTATTATAATAATAATAATAATTACTATTATATTATTATAATTATAATATATTATGATTATTATTATATTACTATAACAATAATATAAAATAATAATAATAATAATCACAATTATATTGAATTATTATAATAATAATAATATTAGCTCATAATAATAATCATGATCCAATAATAATTAGAATTATGATAAGTGAATTATTATGTGTAATTTTTTAAAGACCAACCATTTATGATAATTAATAACTATATAAATAATAACAATAATATTCTTATATATTTATGATTATTATATTAATATTATTATAATAATATAAACTCATAATAATAATAATAATAATAATTATTATTATTATTATTATTATTATTATTAGGCTTTATTAATTCAACCATGTTTATTTTAGTATTTTTAATATTTATCTTAGGGTTTGTATACATTGGGTTTATAATATTAGTCCCTTTTGTTTATTATTACCCAAGGGATTAATACTAAAAACCCAAGGGATTATGAACCAAAGGGAATAATATTAAACATAAGGGACTAATATTATAAACCCAAGGAACTAATATTAGACAACCATGGTCAAACATGGTTGAATGTCACATTGTGACAAGGATTGTCTCACCATGAAAATAAACCATGTTTATTTTAGTCTTTCTAATATTTATATTTTCTTTTTGTAAGTAGAGGTAGTACCATTCTTTTCTATTTATGATAAACAAGGAGACCAGATACAACATTTTGGTGGCCTCACCCTACCCCAAAGGGAAACCAGGTCTGTTGGCCACCTGAGTTTGCTATAAGCATTCCAAAAACAAAATTTGACAAGTCTTTCCATACTGGCTATATGCACTATACAACTGAAGCTACCTATTACGCTACTGATTTGCATAAAACTGTAAAAAAAGAGAATATCAAAAAACCACAATAGAGCCTCAAGAAAATCATTCCTTTCTGGTTCCAGTATTCGGGTCCATTTCCATGGGGATATCCATTTGTTCCTCCTGGCTCGGGTGCGTGCCAACCATCCTGGACAGTAGCTGAGACATCTCCTCCAATTTGTTGTTTTGTTTGATCATGATTACCTGGAAGTTTTTCATTTCCTTCTGTAAATTTGGCATCCCGTTGGCTATTTCTGCCATTTCCTTCGCTACCTATTCTAGTGCCTTTGCCAGGAGGTGTTTTAGGACCCAATAAATATGCAGAGACTGCTTGTACAGTGTCATCCTTCCCCTCGTATTTCCTGGGTCGCTAACCATTTCTGCCCATTCTTCTGTCTCTGATTCCGACTGTTCTTCCAGCACACTGGATTCCATATTTTGGATGATACGGCGAATATCCTCATCTATTCCTTCCTGGTAAGCTCGTGCCGCTCTTGAACTGCTGTCAGGGTGGACCTTCTCCCTCTGCGCTGATTGCCAGGGTCTCTGTTGGCCTACCTCCCGAGTTCCCTTGTCTTGGACAGCCTCTGCCTCCACGTCCTCTTCCACGACCCGGCCACGCCATCCTTTCTCCTACCCTCTCCTGTAAACAATCATCAATCACAGGTGTTAGTTTTTTGAGGTTCTTCTCGTTGTCTTCGCTTACCAATTTCCCTTTGGTTGTTCCTATGCTTCTACTGCAATCCCCTTCATTTGTTTGAATCTGGCACTGATAACCATTCCCTGGGTACAAAAGATGTATTAGGCCCTTTGTCATGTGGATCATATGGTGGGCTAAGGGCATAATATTTGAGTCCCCACTGCCAGACCACCCCTCTGTTCTTACCATGGAGTTCTCGCCTTGGTTCTCCACATTAATCCTCAGACTATGCTCCCGGCTACATATTTCCTCAGGATCCCCATCTGGAGACAAACCCCGAAGACCCTCACAGTGCATTATGGAGGGACGACCTAGCTCCCTCAGGCCCTTTTCATCAACAGGGTCTTCACAATAATGAAACTTATCCATTCTACCTATAGTGATAGATATTAAGAAGACAGAGATCGCAGGTTGCACATACCCGAGAATGCAGACCTCCCTGATGGCTCCTCCTAGCTGCACCTCGTTCAGCTCCTCCTTCAACCCGTCTGCACTACCCTTTCCTTTGCCCTCTATCACCTTCATATAATTCCTCTTCGCCACCCTTCTCGCTCTGCCATCACCGCCGCCACTATTGCTAATCATTCTCATTCCACCTTCCCCACTTCGGTTTCTTAAAATGTGGGCTGGCCGATTACTCATTGTTTTGTTTGGGAGGACGGCCTCATTCCTGTGGTCACTTCCGCTGTCCTTCCCTTATGATGATCGCTCCTGCCACCCTCACCTACCTTGTTCTTCATCTCGATCGGGAGCTTTCTAATATTTATATTAGGGTTTACCAATGTTGGGTTTATAATATTAGTCCCTTGGGTTTGATATTAAACCCTATGATTAATATTATAAGCCCTAGTATCACAAATTATAAAGCCAATATTAAAATTTAGTATTATAAACTAAATATTAAAAAGTCCTAATATTATAAACCTTGTATTAAACCCAAGTTTTGTAATGTAACAATGCGAATATTAAACCCTAGGACGAATATTAAACTCTATGATTAACAAACCCAAGGGATAAATATTGTAAACACTAGGATTAATATCAAACCCTATGAATATAAAACCTATGATTAATACTATAAACCTAAGGAATTTATATCATAAACCTAATGGATTATAAACCCAAAGAATTTATATTAAACACTCGTTAATATTATAAACCCTATCAATAATATTATATGCTAAGAATATGAACCCTTAGATTAATAAACCCAAGGGATTGATAATATAAACCTAAAGAACTAATAACAACAAGGGATTAATATTAAAAACCTAAAAGCCAAAAGGATTAATAGTATAACCCAAGGTATATAAAACCTAAGATAAACAAAAGGGACTAATATTATAAACCCGAGGAACTAATAAACCCAATGGTTTAATATTATAAACCCAAGGAATTATTGAACCCAACGGATAAATATTAAAAACCTAAGGGATCAAGAAGTGCAAAGGATTGATATTATAAATACAATAGATTAATAAAGATGACCATGATTGATATTATAAACTGAAGTTAATAATAAACCAAAAGGATTAATACTAAAACCCCAAGGGATTATGAACCCAAGGAAATAATATTAAACCCAAGGGACTAATATTATAAACGCAACATTAGTAAACCCTAATATAAATATTAGAAAGACTAAAATAGACATGGTTTATTTCATGGTGAGACAATCCTTGTCACGATGTGACATTCAATCATGGTTGACCATGGTTGTCTATGATTGACAATGGTTAACCATGATCGATATTATAAACCTAAGGGAATAATAAACCCAAGGGATTGATATTATAAACCTAAAGGAATAATAAAACTAAGGGATCAATACTAAAACCCCAAGGGTTTATGAACCCAAAGAAATAATATTAAACCCATGGGACTAATATTATAAACCCAACATTGTTAAACCCAAGTGTAAACACTACAAACACTAAAATAAACATGGTTTATTTTGATGGTGAGACAATCGTTGTCACAATGCAACATTCAAACATGTTTGACCATGGTTTGCTATGATTGAAAATGGTTGACCATGATTGATATTCTAAATGCAAAGCAATAAGAAAACAAAGAGATTAATACTAAAACCCCAAGGGATTATGAACCGAAGGGAATAATATTAAACCCATGGGACAAATATTATAAACCCAAGTAACTAATAAACCCAATGGTTTAATATTATAAGCCCAAGGAATTAGTGAACCCAACGGATAAATATTAAAAACCTAAGGGATCAAGAAGCGCAAGGGATTGATATTACAAATACAAGAGATTAATAAAGATGACCATGATTGATATTATAAACCCAAGTTAATAATAAACCCAAAGGATTAATACTAAAACCCCAAGGGATTATGAACCCAAGGAGATAATATTAAACCCAAGGGACTAATATTATAAACCCAACATTGGTAAACCCTAATATAAATATTAGAAATACTAAAATAAACATGGTTTATTTTCATGGTGAGACAATTCTTGTCACAATGTGACAAGGATTAATAAAGATGACCATGATTGATATTATAAACCCAAGTTAATAATAAACCCAAAGGATTAATACTAAAACCCCAAGGGATTATGAACCCAAGGAAATAATATTAAACCAAAGGGACTAATATTATAAACCCAACATTGGTAAACCCTAATATAAATATTAGAAAGACTAAAATAAACATGGTTTATTTTCATGGTGAGACAATCCTTGTCACGATGTGACATTCAACCATGGTTGTCTATGATTGACAATAGTTGACCATGATCGATATTATAAACCTAAGGGAATAATAAACCCAAGGAATTGATATTATAAACCTAAAGGAATAATAAAACTAAGGGATCAATACTAAAACCCCAAGGGTTTATGAACCCAAGGAAATAGTATTAAACCCAACATTGTTAAACCCAAATATAAACACTACAAACACTAAAATAAAAATGGTCTATTTTGATGGTGAGACAATTGTTGTCACAATGCGACATTGAAACATGGTTGACCATGGTTTGCTATGATTGACAATGGTTGACCATGATTGATATTCCGAACGCAAAGAAATAATAAAATGAAGAGATTAATACTAAAACCCCAAGGGATTATGAATCAAAGGGAATAATATTAAACCCATGGGTCTAATATTATAAACCCAAGGAACCAATAAACCCAATGGTTTAATATTATAGACCCAAGGAATTAGTGAACCCAATGGATAAATCTTAAAAACCTAAGGGATGAAGAAGCGCAACGGATTGATATTACAAATACAAGAGATTAATAAAGATGACCATGATTGATATTGTAAACCCAAGTTAATAATAAACCCAAAGGATTAATACTAAAACCCCAAGGGATTATGAACCCAAGGAAATAATATTAAACCCAAGGGACTAATATTATAAACCCAACATTGGTAAACCATAATATAAATATTAGTAAGACTAAAATAAACATGGTTTATTTTCATGGTGAGACAATCCTTGTCACAATGTGACAAGGATTAATAAAGATGACCATGATTGATATTATAAACCCAAGTTAATAATGAACCCGGAGGATTAATACTAAAGCCCTAAGGGATTATGAACCCAAGGAAATAGTATTAAACCCAAGGGACTAAAATTATAAACCCAACATTGGTAAACCCTAATATAAGTATTAGAAAGACTAAAATAAACATGGCTTATTTTCATGGTGAGACAATCATTGTCACGATGTGACATTCAACCATGGTTGACCATGGTTGTCTATGATTGACAATGGTTGACCATGATCAATATTATAAACCTGTTAGTGCCTAGATTTACCTTAGGTTGAAAAGGTAGGATCCAGGGCCAACATCAAACCACGCTAAGCCTCATAGCTAGCCCTACGAGGATAGGAGACGGCTCTCTTTAGGTCAATCTCAGCAAAAGATCATCTATGGGGCTTGATATGACTAAAATATAAACTAATCTTAGGCTAGGTATGAAGTACAAGGATTTGATGTGATTTTTTGGGGGTTTTGTTGGAGTCAAGGGAAAGGCAGATTTTGGGGTGTGGGGATTGAGGCCTAATTCTGCAGAGATCTCGATGGGGCAAGGTAGGCAACTGTTTTGGCACTTAAATTTTAATGAGATGGAGGAAAAAGATAGTTGAGGTGTTGAAGAAGGCAAGGGAAATCATTAATCCTCCTACAATAGCTGAAAACACCAAACAACTAAAGCAAACTTCAAGTAGAGCATTGCACTTTCAATGAATTCTACTTACACTCTTGTTTGTTTAGTTCAGAAGAAATAAGATAGATGATGGCATACATAAACAAAATTCACAATTACAAAGAGAAGCACTGTACCAATACAGATTTCCACATGAATCCCAAAGAGTGTTGCAAATCCTGGTCTCAATTCCTTAGCGAAAATATTGAAAGTGAATGTATAATGAAGCTCAAGGCTTTCTCATGAGTCCAACCAAGCTAATGACTGAAAAACAACATAATATAGACAAACATAGCTCATCCTTGCCTCTAGGGGTCGAAATCATGAGTTTAGGAGCTGATCCAACTGATTCTAAACTGAGAACTAGAAACTAGGCAACATAACAGCATGCCTCTAGAAACAAGGGAACTGATTCATTCAGTTTCAAACAACCTCTAAACTGATGAATCTACCTCTACAAGTGAAAATTCATCATATTTACATCATAATCCATCAATGTTCATCAAATTACATCATAAATTTTCCATTAGGAAAGTGAAAAAGTCAAACTAGGCGAAGCTGGGCAAAAAACAGAGTAAAACTTGGTCAAACTGGCAATTTTTCCTCTATGTGCCGCGCCTGATTCTCTATGCATAGCGCCTGTTTGAACCCACTTTTGGAGGCCTTCCTAATGTCCCAATGAGTTCCAGGTGTGCTTGCTAAAACAGTCTGCCTGTCTACTTTCCAACCCAAGTGGAATTTTTCAATTTGGCTTCCATTTGCCCCTCCAAAAGTCCATTCTCCCAACACTGCTTCCTGTGTGTCAAAATAGGGGCAGTAAGGTCATTTTTTGAGTGTTTTTTGACCTTTTGAGGGCTCAAAACCTGCCCAAATTTCTTGGCCATAGGTAGGAAAGCATAACTTTCCATGAAAAATATAGAAATGCAAAGTTTTTCTGATTTAGGGCCTTCTAGCAAAAGTGAGCGCCACGTGGCGTGGTGCCTAGGGAGAGAAACTCTGTTTTTTGTGCCAAAAATTTACAAAAATACAAAAATTGCTCCAAATTTCTTGAAATTTGGATTGAGTCTTCTCTATTAAGTGCTTTGATGGGCCAAGGAAGCCTCAGCCAGGATTTGAAGTCCTTCATCCTCTTTTTTCCTTTTTGATGCTCTCTTTAGCTTTGCTTTCAAATTCCTGATTCTTGCTTTTCACACCAAGTTCCGGGACAAATAATGGTATGACAAGTTTCTAAGCATATTCTTCTCATTGATGGCCTTCTCTAGTTTCCTCTCGAAGTGGATGTTGGCTCTTTCAAGCCATGACTCCCTATCTGCATTGATCTCTTACTCCAATGAAGTGAACTCTATCCTCCTCCTTCGGGCACTTTGGCGGTTTTGCCGAATGTTCTATAACTCCATCACCACCTGCTGATCTTCAAGCTATTTGTTCCTCTGCTCCAAATACTGTATAGTCCACTGGGCTCTATCTAAGTTGGTGGACAAGGCATCAATGTCTGCCTGCTGCTCCTTGATGATTTTTCTAAGATTTGCACTTTGTGGGCCCATGTCAGTATCATCACCCTCAATGAGGATGAAATCAGTCTCTCGCTCACCTGATGGTCCTTCCTCCTATAGAGGCCTCTTGCCTCGGTCCTGAACTTGCTATGCTGATGGAGGAAATGAGACCCCTTCCACCCCAGGTGGAGATAACACTCGCTTCACTCCTGCAAACAACTGTCTAATGCCTCTTTGATAAGAGATGAACACTGGCACACTAGCAGTCTCATGGCCCTGCTGATAAGAAGGTCCACCTGTCTCGTGCCCAAATTCTGAAGGTCCTTGTGAAGCTCTGAAAAACTCACGAGAGATGAAGTCATCCCTTGTGATGCCTTGTAAACCAAGCTGATGAACGACGACAATTTTGATGAGAGAAAAATGATAAAGACTGTTAAACTGCTGCTGAGGGGTCTTGTGCTACACAAGGGTGGTCATTCTTTCTATGTTTTGGCACATGAAATAAGGAATGTTCATCATCCGTACCCGAGTGAAATGCATCAGAAGCCTGATGTGATAAGCATACAAGCGAGAGAACCAACCCTCACAGGTGAAATACTTCATGATGAGTTTCATTAAAGGAGCATACTCATCCTTGAGAAACCGAAAAGGAAACACTCTCTTAAGCTGCCTCAGAAAACCATGTTTGATGTATGGTTCATAGTGTTTCCGGTCAATCTTCTGTCTCTTATTCCATGGTTCTCCAATGTTTGGTATGCCGGTTTCCAATGAAATGGTTTTTGGTGTTAATGTGAAAGCAACACCAGCAAGAGTGGCTTGATCACCATGCAAATGCAACACAAATAAGCGGGCCAACTCATGATGAAACTGAATATGAGCAACCTTCTCGCAAAATTCATAGCATGACTGATGCTGGAAACAAAAGACGGCAAGAGGGCAGGTATGCAACTCGGTAAGAGTGGTAGGTTCCTCTCTGATATGTCTACTACCTCTATGATGCCTCCTGGGTGCATGTCCCTCTGTGGGTGAATCACTTTGGGTCTCTTCTTCATAATCATATGAAGGATCAGATGCCATAATTGCTGATAGACAAATTGGCTTGGAGAAATAGGTGCTGATGTGTCAAACTGTGTTGGACTACCTTTGATGGTTGTTTGACCACTGCTACCAAGGAAAAACAGTAAAGCAAGGGACTGTTAGGAGAGGGAAAAATAATGGGAATTTTGGGACTGTTGGGATAGATTTAGTTAGGGAAAATATGGGATGTTTGGGAGATTTTGTATAAGGTTAGGGTTTGGGATTTTATAATAGGAAATTTGGGAAAGGGAACTTGGGATAGGGGATTAGTGAATTTAGGGGGTAGGGGAACTTAGGGAACCATGAAAACAGGGAAAAATGGGGTAAGGGAATGATGGAGGGAAGATGAACTTGGTAGCAAAATAGTTGATCAAACCCTAGGCAACAATTTTTGTTTGAGGAATTTGTAATGGTAGGGTTTGATTATTTGTTAAAACATTCACCACATCAACCATCATAACATCAACACCAAACTTGGATAAACAACAGAGGTGAAGCTCAACCTACTTGGAACAAGGCAAATTCATGCGATTTTTGGCAATTGGAGGTCGTCCTGGTGTTTTTTGGGCTTCCTGGCTGTATGAGCCACGCAACACACCCAATGCACCGCGCCTCACCAATGCACCACACCCGTGTTAAAATGAACTGCAGAGTAAGGCCTAGTGCGCCACGCCTCCTGCCTAGTGCGCTGCGCGGGTCGATTTGGAGCGAATTTCACCCAAAACTCCCACAATCACTTTGCTTTGTTTTATCTTGGGTCTTGGAGTACAAATGAGTTTCAAACACTTGGAGGAATGTCTTATACATGAGATTTTCAAATTTAATTTGCCAAAACCCACTTTTAAAATGTTTTGCCAATAACTTTATTTACAAACTCTGTTTTTTGGACTTTTCACTTCTTTTTAGCTTTGTAATGAACCATATGACCTGAACTTTTCTTGCTTTGCAGGTGTTGGAGCTTTTTGGGCTGAGGAAAGAAACTAGAGTGCAGATGAAAGAATTTACAATGAGGAAAACAAAATTTCCATGATTTTGTACAATAAATACTAAATACTCTATTTTTTTCTCAAAACAGAGTTTTGAGGAAACACACAATTTCGAACACTCAGCGATGACATTTATTGATGGTGAAACCTCCTCATGGCCTGCTGGCAATTATTGGATATTTTAACACATTTTTTTATGAAACCGTAATGAAACCCTAGACCTAATTGACCATGAAACCCTAAAAAATACTTCTGCAATCTTTAAGACAAAAAGGTGCCTGTATACAATTTTTGATGAATAAACATGAGCCAGCAGGTAAATGACATGAGGGAAACTGTACAACAAGCCACTACTATTAGATGATCCATGCTCCTAATGGAATGCAACTGACTGAGCGAGACACCTAATATGCAATGTAGGAAGAGGATATGATCTATGACAGAGGGATGAAGATACCGACACTAACATTGGCTCCAATGGGGATGGTAGCTCCTTGGAGGTGCCAAGAACTACAGATCTTTGGGAAATCAGGCAGTGCCTTTCATCCATTGGGCTATGTAGTCAATAACTTCAAAACACCCAAAAACCAATTACTACGAAACTTTGACTCAAGACTCATAGTTGAACTGACTAATCCAAAACTGAAACAAGACTCTGAAAAGCTGAAACTGGACACTCAGCTGAAACTATTTTTAAACCGACTGAAACAAAAAATGACTCGACACTGAATTAACTGAAACAAGTACTTACAAAGCTTTATATGGCAGCAGACCATCGAAATTTGAGAACTTCAAATCCTGATGACAACCGCCTGCCTACTGATGAAATATGTACAATCATGTGTAGTGAGCCTTCCAATGTAACCAATTCAACAAATGGCTACTCAATGAAATTTTGTTCTCAATTTCCCCGAGCAGGAAGAATGATGTACATGTAGGCAACTCACAATAACCACTGAAACCAAGGCTTAAGATAATTAACTAGGCAACATTTATCTTCTCTAGTGCTTGCAAAAGGATACCAAAGGGATCTTGATAATCCTGAAGCACTAGCTTGTCTTGAGATCCAACAGCAAAAATACAAGTATTCCCTTCATTCTGATATGAAAAAACAACTGGTTGCTGAGTGATAGGAAGGCACAAAGAGGTATAAGCTTCTGCCATCTGAGTGTTAGCTATAAATTCCTTGACCATGAGAAATTCTGGCATATTGTCTTTCTTAAGCTCATATTCCTCAAGTTCATGGTCTAGGTCATTCTTAAACAGAAAACAATCTTCAAGATTATCAAACATGACAGCCTTATCATCTTCATGAAAGAAAATATTATCTGTTTTCTGATCTATAAAGCTTATTACAAGACTGTCATCATTTTCAAAAGAGGAAGAAGTTCCACCATCACCTTCTTGACCATGTGGACACTACAGATCTGTGTTAACTTGAGCTGTAACATGACCTTTCAGGAGTTGATCTATCTCATCTTCAGACAAAGGAGATAAGACTTTTTGTTTTCTTTTGCTCAAACAGTGATTGTATTCATTAATTTCAAGCAAAGGAGTATACAAATTTTCCTCATATTGCTGATTCATTTCATGTGTTTCCTGTTGACTATCAAGACGCAAAATTCCTTCATCTTCAAGCAAAGAAAAACGTACTATATGCTGATTATGATCTTGTGTAACAAAGTCACTGGTTTCAATGATTTCCTCATCATCACAACCTGAATCTTCCTCATCATCATGATATGAATCTAAATCTGAATTAACTAACTTGACTTTATCACATTCTGAGATTGAAACTTGACTTTCCTGCATGTTGTCTTCTTCTATGGACAGATCTGAAATAAAACCTTCTCTTTCATCATCTTCCACCGTACTAAGATCTTTATCCTGCTGCAAATTTTCCTAATCATCTTGATAAGTATCACTCTCTTTATGCTGCTGAAATGGATTTTCATATAGGGCTTCCATGATCTCATCGTCTATGAAGTCATCATCTTCATAAAATTTCTCAAGATTTTCAATAAAACTATAAGCATATTTGCAACAGTTCTGAACCAAATTTAATGATGGATAAGATTCTTTATACCTTTCAAAGAACATGGTATGAAAATCCTTTAAACAGTAAATATAGGCAGACGACAAACTTTCATACCAAGATCGGGCTTCGCCTTCCAGAGTGGCCATGAATATCTTCATCAAGCAATCTTCAGGAAAATCAACCTTCAACTTGCGAATATGTATGTGAAATCTAACCAGATGTAAAGCAGCATCCTTCCTATCATCATTCTTAAACGTAGGCAAATTACTTTGCCATTCTACCTTTGGAATTTTATTTGGAAAACCTGGAATGTGATCTTTGCTCATGGGAGCATACCTTCGATCCAGTGAAACCATTTTGATAACAATGAATTCACCAAGAGATTCTTCAAGCTACTAGTTCTTGAAGAGTAGAGTTTCCATAAAAATTCTGAACGTTGGGATTTTTCGACATTGGAGTCGCCAGGTGAATGATTTCAGCCTTCCGATGTTTGATCTTTGTCCACCATCAATAATCAGATCTGAACTTGATTACATTTTACTGAGGAAATTTGCAAGTCAAATGTTTTTGTTTATAAGACTAGACCGGAGATTGACTGAAGCAACGTTTATCTACTTTCGCTAATGCAAAGCAAGAGCATTTCGAAGGCTACGTGGCATAACTTCAGGCTCCATCTGTAGTTTATGAAACAAAGAACACTAACAAACAAACAATTTCTTCCCCATTATGGTCGCCACTATGTTAGTGCCTAGATTTACCTCAGGCTGAAAAGGTAGGATCCAAGGCCAACATCAAACCACGCTCAGCCTCGTAGCTAGCCCTACGAGGACAGGAGAGGGCTCTCTCCGATTCAATCTCAGCAAAAGATGATCTATGGGGCTTGAGATGACTAAAATATAAACTAATTTTAGGCTAGGTATGAAGTACAAGGATTTGATGTGATTTTTTGGGGGTTTGTTGGAGCCAAGGGAAAGACAGATTTTGGGGTGTGGGGATTGAGGCTCAGTTTTGCAGAGATCTCGATTGGGCAAGGTAGGAAACCATTTTGGCACTTAAATTTTAATGAGATGGAGGCAAAATATAGTTGAGGTGTTGAAGAGGGCAAGGGAAATCATGAATCCTCCTTAAACAACTGAAAACATCAAACAACTAAAGCAAACTTCAAGTAGAGCATTGCACTTTCAATGAATTCTACTTACACTCTTGTTTGTTTAGTTCAGAAGAAATAAGATAGATGATGGCATACATAAACAAAATTCACAATTCTAAAGAAAAGCACTGTACCAGTACAGATTGCCACATGAATCCCAAAGAGTGCTGCAAATCCTGGTCTCAATTCCTTAGCCAAAATACTGAAAGTGAATGTACAATGAAGCTCAAGGCTTTCTCAAGAGTCCAACCATGCTAATGACTGAAAAACAACATAATATAGACAAACATAGCTCATCCTTGCCTCTAGGGGTCGAGCTCACGAGTTTAGGAGCTGATCCAACTGATTCTAAATTGAGAACTAGAAACTAGGCAACATAACAACATGCCTCTAGAAACAAGGGAAGTGATTCATTCAGTTTCAAACAACCTCTAAACTGATGAATCTACCTCTACAAGTGAAAATTCAACATATTTACACCATAATCCATCAATTTTCATCAAGTTACATCATAAATTTGCCATTAGGAAAGTGAAAAAGTCAAACTAGGCGAAGTTGGGCGAAAAACAGAGCAAAACTTGGTCAAACTAGCAATTTTTCCTCTATGCGCCACGCTTGATTCTCTATGCATAGCGCGTATTTGGACCCACTTTTTGAGGCCTTCCTGATGTCCAAATGAGCTTCAGGTGTGCTTTCTGGAAAGGTCTGCTTGTCTACTTTCTAACGCAAGTGGAATTTTTCACTTTGGCCTCAATTTGTCGCTCCAAAAGTCCATTCTTCCAACATTGCTTCCTGTGTGTCAAAATAGGGGCAGTGAGGTCATTTTTTGAGTGTTTTTTGACCTGTTGAGGGCTCAAAACCTACCCAAATTTCTTGGCCATAGGTAGGAAAGCATAACTTTCCATGAAAAATCTAGAAATGCAAAGTTTTTTTGATTTAGATCCTTCAAGCAAAAGCGAGTGCCACGTGGCGCGGCGCATAGGGAGAAAAACTCTGTTTTTTGTGCCAAAAATTTACAAAAATGCAAAAATTGCTCCAAATTTCTTGAAATTTGGGCTGAGTCTTCTCTATTAAGCAATTTGATGGGCCAAGGAAGCCTTAGCCAAGATTTGAAGTCCTTCATCCTCTTTTTTCCTTTTTGATGCTCTCTTTAGCTTTTCTTTCAAATTCCTGATTCTTGCTTTGCACATCAAGTTCCGGGACAAATAATGATATGACAAGTTTCTGAGCATATTCTTCTCATTGATGGCCTTCTCTAGTTTCCTCTCCAAGTGGATGTTGGCTCTTGCAAGCCATGACTCCCTATCTGCATTGTTCTCTTGCTCCAATGAAGTGAACTCTATCCTCCTCCTTCGGGCACTTTGGCGGTTTTGCTGAATGTTCTGTAACTCCATCACCAGCTGCTGATCTTCAAGCTGCTTGTTCCTCTACTCCAAATACTGTATAGTCCACTGGGCTCTATCTAATTTGGTGGAAAAGGCATCAATGTCCACCTGCTGCTTCTTGATGATTTGTCTAAGATTTGCACCTTGTGGGCCCATGTCAGTATCATCACCCTTAATGAGGATGAAATCAATCTCTCGCTCACCTGATGGTCCTTCCTCCTGTAGAGGCCTCTTGCCTTGGTCTTGAACCTACTGTGCTGATGGAGGAAAGGAGGCCCCTTCCACCCTGGGTGGAGATAACACTCGCTTCGCTGCTGTAAACAACTGTCTAGTGCCTCTCTGATAAGAGATGAACACCGACACACTAGTGGTCTTATGGCCCTACTGATAAGAAGGTCCACCTGTCTCGTGCCCAACCTCTGAAGGTCCCTGTGAAGCTCTGAAAAACTCACAATAGATGAAGTCATCCCATGTGATGCCTTGTAAACCAAGCTGATGAATGACCACAATTTTGATGAGAGCAAAATGATAAAGACTGTTAAACTGCTGTTAAGGGGTCTTGTGCTGCACAAGGGTGGTCATCCTTTCTATGTTTCGGCATATGAAATAAGGAATGTTCATCATCCGTACCCAAGTGAAATGGATCAGTAGCTTGATGTGATAAGCATACAAGTGGGAGAACCAGCCCTCACACGTGAAATACTTCATGATGAGTTTCATTAAAGGAGCATACTCATCCTTGAGAAACTAAAAAGGAAACACTCTCTTAAGCTGCCTTAGAAAACTAGGTTTGATGTATGGTTCATAGTGTTGCCGGTCAATCTTCCGTCTCTTATTCCATGGTTCTCCAATGTTTGGTATGTCGGTTGCCAATGAAATGGTTTTTGGTGTTAATATGAAAGCAACACCAGCAAGAGTGGCTTGATCACCATGCGAATGCAACACAAATAAGCGGGCCAACTCACGATGAAATTGAATATGAGCAACCTTCTCACAGAATTCATAGCATGACTAATGCTGGAAACAAAAGAGGGCAAGAGGGCAGGTTTGCAACTCGGTAAGAGTGGTAGGTTCTTCTATGATATGTCTGCCACCTCTATGATGCCTCCTGGGTGCATGTCCCTCTGTGGGTGAATCACTTTGGGTCTCTTCTTCATAATCATATGAAGGATCGGATGCCATAACTGCTGATAGACAAATTGGCTTGGAGAAATATGTGCTAATGTGTCAAACTGTGTTGGACTGCCTTTGATGATTGTTTGACCTCTGCTACCAAGGGAAAACAGTGAAATAAGGGACTGTTAGGAGAGGGAAAAATAATGGGAATTTTGGGACTGTTGGGATAGATTTAGTTAGGGAAAATATGGGATGTTTGGGAGATTTTGTATAAGGTTAGGGTTTGGGATTTTATAATAGGAAATTTGGGAAAGGGAACTTGGGATAGGGGATTAGTGAATTTAGGAGGTAGGGGAACCTAGGGAACCATGAAAACAGGGAAAAATGGGGTAAGGGAATGATGGAAGGAAGATGAACTTAGTAGCAAAATAGTTGATCAAACCCTAGGCAGCAATTTTTGTTTGAGGAATTTGTAATGTAGTGTTTGATTATTTGTTAAAACATTCACCACATCAACCATCATAACATCAACACCAAACTTGGATAAACAACAGAGATGAAGCTCAACCTACTTAGAACAAGGCAAATTCTTGCTATTTTTGGCAATTGGAGGTCATCCTGGTGTTTTTTGGGCTTCCTGGCTGTATGCGCCGTGCAGCACACCCAATGCGCCATGCCTCACCAATGCGTCGCGCCAGTGTTAAAATTAACTGCAAACTAAGGCCCAGTGTGCCGCATCGATCGATTTGGAGAGAATTTCACCCAAAACTCCCACAATCACTTTGCTTTGTTTTCTCTTGGCTCTTGGAGTGCAAGTGAGTTTCAAACACTTGGAGGAATGACTTATACATGACCTTTTCAAATTTAATTTGCCAAAACCCACTTTTATAATGTTTTGCCAATAACTTTATTTACAAACTCTGTTTTTTGGACTTTTCACTTCTTTTTAGCTTTGTAATGAACCATATGACCTGAGCTTTTCTTGCTTTGCAGGCGTTGGAGATTTTTAGGCTAAGGAAAGAAACCAGGGTGCAGATGAAAGAATTTACAATGAGGAAAACAAAATTTCCATGATTTTGTACAATAAATACTAAATACTCTGTTTTTTTCTCAAAACAGAGTTTTGAGGAAAAACACAATTTCGAACACTCGGCGATGAAATTTATTGATGGTGAAACCTCCTCATGGCCTGTTGGCAATTATTGGACATTTTAACACAGTTTTTGACGAGACCCTAATGAAACCCTAGACCTAATTGACCATGAAACCCTAAAAAAGACTTCTGCAATCTTTAAGACAAAAAGGTGACTGTATACAATTTTTGATGAATAAACATGAGCCAGTAGGTAAATGACATGAGGGAAATTGTACAGCAAGCCACTACCGTCAGGTGATCCATGCTCCTAATGGAATGCAGTTGACTAAGCGAGACACCTAATATGCAATGCAGCAAGAGGATTTCTCTGACGGAGGGTTGAAGATACCGACACTAACAAAACCTAAGGGAATAATAAACCCAAGGGATTGATATTATAAACCTAAACGAATAATAAAACTAAGGGATCAATACTAAAACCCCAAGTGTTTATGAACCCAAAGAAATAATATTAAACCCATGGGACTAATATTATAAACCCAACATTGTTAAACCCAAATGTAAACACTACAAACACTAAAATAAACATGGTTTATTTTGATGGTGGGACAATCATTGTCACAATGCGGCATTGAAACATGGTTGACCATGGTTTGCTATGATTGACAATGGTTGACCATGATTGATATTCTAAACGCAAAGCAATAATAAAATGAAGAGATTAATGCTAAAACCCCAAGGGATTATGAACCAAATGGAATAATATTAAACCCATGGGACTAATATTATAAACCCAAGGAACTAATGAACCCAATGGTTTAATATTATAAACCCAAGGAGTTAGTGAAACCAACAGATAAATATTAAAAACCTAAGGGATCAAGATGCACAAGGGATTGATATTACAAATAGAAGAGATTAATAAAGATGACCATGATTGATATTATAAGCCCAAATGATTAATACTAAAAGCCCAAGGGATTATGAACCCAAGGAAATAATATTAAACCCAAGGGACTAATATTATTAACCCAACATTGGTAAACCCTAATATAAATATTAGAAAGACTAAAATAAACATGGTTTATTTTCATGGTGAGACAATCCTTGTCACAATGTCACATTCAACCATGGTTGACCATGGTTGTCTATGATTGACAATGGTTGACCATGATTGATATTATAAACCTAAGGGAATAATAAACCTTAAGGGATTGATATTATAAACCTAAAGGGATAATAAAACTAAGGGATCAATACTAAATCTCCAAGGGATTATGAACCCAAGGAAATAATATTAGACCCATGGGACTAATATTATAAACCCAACATTGTTAAACCCAAATATAAACACTACAAACACTAAAATAAACATGGTTTATTTTTATGGTGAGACAATCATTGTCACAATGCGACATTCAAACATGGTTGACCATGGTTTGCTATGATTGACAATGGTTGACCACGATTGATATTCTAAAAACAAAGCAATAATAAAATGAAGGGATTAATACTAAAACCCCAAGGGATTATGAACTGAAGGGAATAATATTAAAACCATGGGACTACTATTATAAATCCAGCATTGGTAAACCTAAATATAAATACTACAAACACTAAAATAAACATAGTTTATTTTGATGGTGAGACAATCCTTGTTACAATGCGACCTTCAAACATGGTTGACCATGTTTTACTACGATTGATATTATAAACCTAAGGGAATAAAAAACCCAAAGGATTGATATTATAAATTGAAATGAATAATAAACCCAAGGGATTAATAGTAATACCCCAAGGCATTATGAAGCCAAGGGAATAATATTAAGCTGAATAAACCCAAGGGAATAATATAAACCCAACATTCGTAAACCCAAATATAAATATTACAAACACTAAAATAAACATGGTTTATTTTCATGGTGGGACAATCTTTGTCAAAATGCGACATTCAACTGTGGGAATAATATTATAAACCCAACATTGGTAAATCCAAATATATATACTACAAACACTAAAATAAACATGGTTTATCTTGATGGTGAGACAATTCTTGTCACAATGCGACATTCAACCATGGTTGACCATGTTTGGCTATGATTGACAATGGTTTACCATGATTTATATTATAAACCTAAGGGAATAATAAACCCAAGGGATTGATATTATAAACCCAAATGAATAATAAACCCAAGGGATTAATACTAAAACCTGAGGGATTATGGACCCAAGGGACTAATATTATAAACCCAACATTCATAAACCCAAATATAAATATTACAAAGACTAAAATAAACATGATTTATTTTCATGGTGAGACAATCCTTGTCACAATGTGACATTCAACCACGGTTGACCATGGTTGACCATGATTGATATTATAAACCTAAGGGAATAATAAACCCAAGGGATTGATATTAAAACCCAAATGAATAATAAACCCAAGGGAGTAATACTAAAACCCCAAGGGACTATGAACCCAAGGGAATAATATTAAACCCAAGGGACTAATATTATAGACCCAACATTCATAAACCCAAATGTAAATATTACAAAGACCAAAATAAACATGATTTGTTTTTGTCGTGAGATAATATTTGTCAAAATGGGACATTCAACCATTGGACTAATATGGTAAACCCAAATATAAATATTACAAACACTAAAATAAACATGGTTTATTTTCATGGTGAGACAATCTTTGTCAAAATGTGACATTCAACCATTGGACTAATATTATAAACCCTACATTGATAAACTTAAATATAAATACTACAAAGACTAAATTAGACATGATTTATTTTGATGGTGAGACAATCCTTGTCACAATGCGACATTCAACCATGGTTGACCATGATTGATAATATAAACCTACGGGAATAATAAACCCAAGGGATTGATATTATAAACCCAAATGAATAATAAACCCAAGGGATTGTGAACCCAAGGGAATAATATTAAACCCAAGGGACTAATATTATAAACCCAACATTCGTAAACCCAAATATAAATATTACAAAGACTAAAATAACATGATTTATTTTCATGGTGAGACAATCCTTGTCAAAATGTGACATGCAGCCATGGTTGACCATGGTTGGCTATGATTAAGGGATTAATATTGAACCTTAAGTTTAATATTATAAACCATATACTTATTATTAAACTATAGGAATATAAACCCAATGGATTACTAAGCCCATTGGATTAATATTAAAAACCCAAGGGATAAAAACCAAAGGGAATAACATTAGACCCTTGGATTAATATTAAACACTAAGAATATAAACCCTAATTTAATATTATGAACCTTAGGATTAATATTATAAACCCAGTAGATTATTATTATAAATACAAGAAATTAATATACATAAAGGATTAATATTGTAAACTAAATGGATTGATGATGATGACGGTGGTGGTGGTGGTTAACATCCATTGAGACCAAACATTGGTCTATCAGACCTAAAGAAACAAATTATTTATTTTGATTTAAGATTTTATTCCTATGCTCAAAAAGCTTGGAGAGAAGCTTCCCGAGCTCACTATAATTTTGACATTGTAAAAGGCTAGGAAGGTCAGTATTGTAACAAATATTGTGAAACTGAGATCTAATGTGGTTTTATGCGGGGCACTCTAAGAGGAAGTGGGTTTCATCCTCAATGTTGCTATTCTCACATATATGGCAGATCCTTTCCATCCATGGTGTTTTAAGAACTGCCCAATGACTTGTTTCACTATGGAGCTCATGAGAATTCATTCTAATCTTTGCTATATTAATTTTCTTCTTTGAGCTAGTTAAAATAGAGAGATACTTTTGATCTTCTAGGGTGGGGTTGATGACCTTCTTATAATAACTTAATTTTCTTTTAGCCGCTAAATCTTTCTCACACCACATTTTTTCTTTGAACTTAGAAGTAAAAATATCTTTAATGTTATTAATGTTTTGCAATGCATTATTCTCGTTGATCTCCCAATAGTTTAACTAGGCCCTTGTGTCTTTATGCCACCCCTGATTAAGCCTTAGGTGGTTTTGGCTGGAATATAAAGCTAGCTTAGGAAGTCTCTGATCATCTATGTTACTGAGTTTGTGATTGTACAACATAAACCTAATCATTGCTAGGCTCTCAATAGGGGAAAGACCTGCTTCTATAAGGAGAATAGGATAGGGTGTGTTACTTTTAATTTTCAGGTTATAAGTTATAAAAAGCTTCTGGATTTGCTCAATCTTTCTCCATGATTCTCTCGAGATGCTGCAAACCCAAACGTCATAGGCATATACGATAACAAGAGTGACTAAAGTTTCAAAGAGGAACTTCTTTTTATCCCACATTATGAGGTTTGCTATTTTACAATTATTTTCAAGACCAAAATAAGCTTTCCACCCCCCATTAATCCTTTTCTCAATGCTACGGTTTCAGTTGAGCTTGTGATGAATATCAATTCCTAGGTACTTGTAAGAATACACTTCCTCCAAGTTATTATTGTCATACGTAAAATTATAATAAGTTTCCTTCTTGGATTTGATAATCAAAACTTTTGTTTTGTCAGTGTTAATAGTCATACCCATGGTAGAGCAAAAATCCTTCAGAGGCCTGAGTTTCTTATCAAGATCAGATGGGCACCTTGCGAAAAGAACAATATCGTCAGCATAGAGAAGAAGGATGACGACTATCCTAGCTAAGATCGTGCCATCACATCCCGCTTCCTCTAAATAGCCTTCGAGCTTATCGATTTAAATGCCAAATAGGGTAGGGGAGAGGGGGCAACCTTGTTTAACTCTGATGTTACACTTAATATCTTTCAACCATCCCTCATTGCTCTTTAGCTTGGCAATTACATTCTCGATTAACCTTATAGCGGCAGCTCTCAACTTGAGAGGAACCTTTAGCTCTTCTAATCTATTCCAAAGGTTGTATCTAGGAACCGTATCGAAAGCCTTTCTAAAGTCCACAAAGCAACAAAATAAATTGGATTTATCATTACGACATTCCTCTGCAATGATCCTAAGCGTAACGAGGTGGTTTGTTGTTGAGTGATGCCTTCTGAAACTTGCTTGGCCTTTAGCCCACTTACCTTCACTTTCAAGCCATATGCTTAACTTCTTTTCCAAAATAGTACCATATAACTTGGCTAAGAGAGGGTTGATCATAATTGTCTGATAATTAGAGGGGTTATTTGTATCCCCACTTTTAAAAATAGGGATAATGAGGCTCTCAGTCCAAGGTTTAGGGAACCCTTTCTTAACTACTTGATTGAAAATCTTGTGGATGTCGGGGATGAGGACAAGACCTCCAATTTTTACGATTTTTGCCTGGTAACCTTCAATGTCCTTAGCTTTCCCATTAGCAAGGTGATTAACCCCAAATTTAATGTCTTCTAAAGAGAAAACTTCTTTCGTTGTGGGCAGGGTTTCCAAATTATCCATGACATTTGGAGATTCATAAAGCTTTTTAAGATAGGAATTCCAATCGTGAAGAACAATTTTATTATTATCTTTAGTCTTCCTAGTCAGAATCTACCTCCAAAATTTCTTAGGAGCTACCTTAGAGAGGTGTAAGAGATTCTCTTGTCTTTGATGAATGTCTTGCCTCTTTTTCCTTTTAGTTAGGGCTTTGTATATTTTTATCTTGTCCATTTTAAGAGATTCATCAACAGCTTCCTTAATTACTGTCCTCGCACTTTTAAAATCTTTGTCATACCATGGATTGGTTTTGCTATTTCTTTTATTATTTGAAACTTCAATTGAGAACTTGTTAATAGAATATGAGAGGGTTGTAGTAAAATTATGTCAGAGGTATTCTCTGTTGTCTATCCTAGATAAATGAAGCAAATTAGTTTTAAACTTGGATTATAAAGTGAGGGGATTAATATTATAAATCTAAGGGATTAATAAACTCAAAATATCAATATTAAAAATCCAAGTGATCGATAAATGAAAGGGATTGATATTAAACCCTATGATTAATATTATAAGCCCTACTATCACAAATTATAAAGCCAATATTAAAATTTAGTATTATAAGCTAAATATTAAAAAGTCCTAATATTATAAACCTTATATTTAACCCAAGTTTTGTAATGTAACAATGAGAATATTAAACCCTAAGACGAATATTAAACTCTATGATTAATAAACCGAAGGGATAAATATTGTAAACACTAGGATTATATCAAACGCTATGAATATAAAACCTATGTTTAATACTATAAACCCGAGGAAATTATAACATAAACCTAATGGATTATAAACCCAAAGAATTTATATTAAACACTTGTTAATATTATAAACCCTATCAATAATATTATATGTTAGGAATATGAACCCTTAGATTAATAAACCCAAGGGATTGATAATATGAACCTAAGGAACTAATAACAACAAGGGATTAATACTAAAACCTAAAAAACCAAAATGATTAATAGTATAACCCAAGGTATATAAAACCTAACATAAATATTATAAACCGTAAAACAAACATGGTTGACCATGGTTGACCATTGTTTAATATTACAAACCCAAGGGATTAAAAACTGAGGGGAATAACATTAAACCCTAGAATGAATATTAAATCATAGGAATACAAACCCTAAAATTAATAAACCCAAGGCACTAATATTGTAAACATTGGGCTTAAAATTAAACCTAGGAACATAAACCCTATGATTAATATCATAAACCCAAGGAATTTATATTATAAACTTAGTGGATTATAAACTCAAGGTATCTATATTAATCCCTAGGATTAATATTATAAACCATATCAATAATATTATACCTTAGGAATATGAACCCTTAGATTAATAAACCCAAGGGATTGATATTCTAAACCAAAGGTACTAATAAAAACTATGGATTAATACTAAAAGCATAAAAAAACCAAAGGATTAATATTGTAATCCCAAGGTATATAATCCCTAAGATAAATATCATAAACCCTAAAGAAGCATGGTTGATCATGTTGACCATGATTGATGTTCATATTGAGACAATATTTTTTAGAATGTGGCATTGGACCATGGTTGACCATGATTTTCATATAAAGAGAATCCTTGTCACAACGTGACATTGGAGCAAGATTGACCATGGTTGATTTTCATATTCACAATCTATGTTAGAGTGCGACGTTGGACCATGGTTAACCATAGTTGGCCATTAATGACCATGGTTGTCACAATGTGACGTTGTACTATGAGACAATCTTTGTCATACTGTAAGCATGACTATTGATGATCTTTGACCATGATTTACCATGGTTGATTTTGATATTGAGGAAATCTTTATCACAATGTGACATTAGAGCATGGTTGATAATGGTTGATGATGGTTGACGATGGTTGATTTTGATATTGAGACAATTTTTGTCACAATGTGATGTTTAACCATGGTTGACCATGCCTAATTTTCATATTTACCATGTTTTACCATGATTGATTTTCATTTTGAGACAATCTTTGTCACAATGCGACATTTGACCATGGTTGAACATGATTGGCTATGATTGAATATGGTTGGCAATGATTGATTTTCATATTGAGACAATCGTTGTTATAATGTGACATTGGACCATGGTTCACCGTGAATGACAATGCTTGGCGGTGGTTGATTTTCATATCAAGACAACCTTTGTCACAATGTGCCATTAGGCCATGGTTGACCACGATTGACCATGATTATAAACCCAATGGATTTATATTAAATCCTAGGATTAATATTATAAACCATATGAATAATATTATACCCTAGGAATATGGACCCTTAGATTAATAAACCCAAGGGATTAATATTATAAACCCTAGTGACTAATAAACAAAAGGAATTAATACTAAAAACTGAGAGGATTATAGACCCAAGGGAATAATATCAAATCTAAGGGCATAATATTATATACCCTAGGTATATAAACCCTAAGATAAATATTATAAACCACAAAATAAACATGGTCGACCATTGTTGACTATGGTTGATTTTCATATTGACACAATCTTTGTCACAATGCGACGTTCGACCATGGTTATCCGTGATTTATTTTCATATTGAGACAATATTTGTCACAATTGATGTTGGACCATGGTTGACCATGGATGGCCATTGTTGTTGGACCAAGAGACAATCTTCATTACAATGTGACCATGATTATTGACCATGGTTGACCATGATGGATTAGAGTTGATTTTCATATTGACATAAATATTTATTATAAATATTAATAATACTAAAAGTAATATTAATATTCACATTCATATTCATTAATATTATTATTAAAATTAATATTAATAAATAATATTACAATTTTATACATGTTATTAATGTTAATGATATTCATAATAGTATTAATATTAATATTATTAATAAATTAAAATAACACAAAATTACCACATTAAATAAATTAAATTTATATTATATATTATAATCTATAATGAATTTTCATATTCATATTCATATTAATATTAATATTAATATTGTTATAATATTAATTTCATTAATAATATTAATATTATTAATTAAATGTCATTAATATCAATAATTAACATTAAAATTAATATTTATAAATATTAACATTATTAAAAGTGATATATATATATATATATATATATATATATATCTATATTAATTAATAATAATAATAATGAATATTGAAATTAATATTAACTATTCATATTAAAATTAAATTTAATATCAATTTTAATTAATATTATCATTAATGCCGAAAGTTGTTAATATTATTTATAATTGTAATGTTAATGTTATTAATAATATTAATATTAATAATTAAAACTAAAATCATAATTTAATTAAAATTCCTATTAATAATTAACATTTTTATTAATGTGATTTAAATGTTATTAATTTTATATATTTAATTTAATTATCTTATATTTATTTATGATATTAATATTATTAAATTTGTAATTGTAAACAATAATTTTATAAAAATATTATTATTTTTTATATTATGATTAAGTTTTTATTGTTATTATTGATTGTTGACTCAAATTTTTGATGTTAATTTCAATATTGATAAATATAAATTAAACTTAATATTAAAAGATCAATATAACTCAATATTATAAATTATAATATTGAAAACATGCAATATTGAAAAGATTAAATAATCTAATATTAAATTCTAATAATACAAACCTAAAGATTAAAACATAATAATCTAAACTTAATATAATGTCAAAACACATTAATACCTAATATAACATAAAAAATATTAATATTAAATTAATAATATTTTAATAAAATTAGATTTTAATTTTGTTATTAAATGTAGATATTTATATTAATATCATTATGAATATAATTAAGTATAACATCAATAAATAGCAAGTTTATTATCCAATTTAAAAAAATAATTAAATTTTCTCAAAACAGAAAATTGTATGTTTTAAGAATATCTTAAATAAAAATATTAATAATATAAATCTAAAATTACTCATTTTCTTATACTCATTTGCTTATGGCCCCTCTCAAATTTAATGTTTTCTTTAAGCTACATTTCATGCCACCATTATCTTGGTTTCCCTGTTTATGAAAACAAAAGATTATATATTTTTAAGATTTAGTAAATTAAAACAAAAAAATAATATTTTCAATTATTATTACCTTATTATGTTATTAATCACTTGAATATAAATAAGCCAAACATTAAGGGGTAATTGTGAATTGTGGCTGTTTAAATAAGTTGTGAAACATAGTGTTACATGTTCAAATTGTAAATTGGTTTAAAATGATTAGTTTTTACCATTTTAAATATTATTATGTATTTGCATTGTTATTTTTTTATATTTTTTAATTTTACAATTAAGTTTATATATTTGTAAGTTTTCATGAATGAATAGATTAAAACATAATAATATAAATTTAAAATGATTCATTTCATTATCTGGATTGTAGATCAAGTTTATATATCCATTTTCAATAAAAATGAAATCAAAGTAACTACAAATTTATAGAAAGATCCAAGCTATTAATCCATTACATGTTTATTGCAGGTTTATAAGCATCTAATTTTCTAAGTCTTTTAATTTAAAAATATGGAAATTGTATTAGCTAGATATAGTTTCTTCAACAAAAAAATACATATTTGAACAATAAATAAGTCTGGAAACCTCCGAACCTGCTCAACCTCAAGATATAATCAAACTCGTAATGAAGGCCAATGAATAAAACTGGTAATGAATGATCAATCAAATTGATATTTGGGGTTTAGGATTTTTGAAAAGAAGGCTTCTTGAAATATAACATGCACATTTCAAAACATGAATGTTTCAACCTTTTTATATTATATTAATAGGGTTCATTAGGGAAGTTTCAAAACAACCATGTTTCAAGTTCATTAAACCATGGATTTATTAATAAAAAAAAAAATGTAAAGGTTTGTAATAATACTAATATTTATAATAGTTTATTAAACTTAATTATAGAGGATTAATAAGAAAAAAATGTTATCCATAAAAAAAATATTTCAATATCTATAATAACATAATTTTATTTCAAGTTTGAGAAAAAGTATATATATATATATATATATATATATATATATATATATATATATATATATATATATATATTATTTAAAATTGTTTTGATATCATCTTTAAATAAATTATTTCAACAACCATATTATTTAATATATTTTAATCTCAATTAAATAAATATATATTAAAAATATATTAAATATATATATATAAAATATATAATCTATATATATTCCAATACCAAACAACTAAATCAAAATTATATATATATATAGTTATTATACTGACATGACATTCTTGACATGACATTCTTGTTGTGAATATAAAAAACAATGAAATAAACCTAAAAACATAAAAATAAACAATAAAACATTTAACAATCCAGTCATTAAATTGTTTAGGACATGTCAAAAATAAGGCTAAAAACATATAAATTCTTCATTGTAATTTATATATAAAACCACTAGTACATTGGATTTAATTTTAAGTTTATCATATAAAACTGTTTGTTTACTATTTTGATGATTAGCAACAGTAGAGAAATAAGTTGAATTTGTGTCATGGCTTGTTTCACACCTTTCCATTTTCTTTGTCGATGTACTTGATTCTATTTTAAATTCTATGCTATTCCCAACAATCCTCATTTATTTGAAAACACCACTCCAATAGAAGCTCTCATCAATTTGAAACACAACTCCAACAGAAGCTCTCATCAATTTGAAACACAACTCCAACATAAGTTCTCATCATTTCATTTAATTATACCATGGTGGTTTTTTTTTTTTTTTAATATAAAATGGGCATTTCAGATTTGATTGGGTGCTAACATTTCTTCATTTAATTTAATTAAGACAACCAGGGTTGATACAAAGGTAAATTAATAACCATTTAAATGAAAAATTGAAACCAAACTAAGCCGACTGATTTATGCCTCCTTTCATTTCTATTTGGTTTCAATTCAGAGGTAAAGAATCATGCCACATGCAAGAATCTAGACAATTCCATTGCATGATAGTACATAAATTTTTAGGTCTGATTTATGGTATGCATCATGATCTTTAATTTCTTTCTCAGGTTTAAAAATAAATATAAAATATATAATCTATATATTTTCCAATACCAAACAATTAAATCAAAATTATAATTATATATATATATATATATATATATATATATATATATATATATATATATATATATATATATAGATATAGATATAATACTGACATGACATTCTTGTTGTGAATATAAAAAACGATGAAATAAACCTAAAAAAATACAAATAAATAGTAAAACATTTAACAACCCAATCATTAAACTATTTGACAAATAAGACCAGTGTTTCAATAATTCTTTCACATCGTGAAGATGAACCACTATTGCTGGTTCGAAACATCGATATAAAAGGAAATTGAATGCGATGGATCCAAAAGAAAATCCACATAAACATGAGACTCGCAGAAACCTCAAAGACAAAATATTCAGGACATGTCAAAAATAAGGCTAAAAACATATAAATTCTTCATTGTAATTTATATATAAAACCACTAGTACATTGGATTTAATTTTAAGTTTATCATATAAAACTGTTTGTTTACTATTTTGATGATTAGCAACAGTAAAGCAATAGGTTGAATTTGTGTCATGGCTTGTTTCACACCTTTCCATTTTCTTTGTCGATGTACTTGATTCTATTTTAAATTCTATGCTATTCCCAACAATCCTCATTTATTTGAAAACACCACTCCAACAGAAGCTCTCATCAATTTGAAAACACGACTCCAACATAAGTTCTCATCATTTCATTTAATTATACCATGGTGGTTTTTTTTTTTTATTTATAAAATGGACGTTTCAGATTTGATTTGGAGCTAACATTTCTTCATTTAATTTAATTAAGACAACAAGGGTTGAGATTTTAGAGAGGCATGCATCTTGCATGTTACAAGGTAAATTAATAACCATTTAAATGAAAAATCGAAACCAAACTAAGCTGACTGATTTATGCCTCCTTTCATTTCTGTTTGGTTTCAATTCAGAGGTAAAGAATCGCGCGACATGCAAGAATCTAGACAATTCCATTGCATGATAGTACATAAATTTTTAGGTCTGATTTATGGTATGCATCATGATCTCTCATTATGCATGATGATCTTTAATTTCCTTCTCAGGTTTTTCATTTTGAAAATTATTGGCCTCGACTGCAATTGTAGTCCACGAACAACACAGTCAGCAAATCAGCACTCTTTGGAGCATAGGTTTGTGGTTTGCAAGGATAAAAGATTACTATCTAAATATTTTGAATCCTAATAAAATTTCAATAGACGCATTTGGGCATACCAAGGTCGTTTTTAATGTGCGCACCCACACTCAATCTTTGTATTATTAAATGCCCAAGATTTTTACATTCAACCCACTCCGTATGTTATAGCATCCTCGCCTTCCCTTAATTCAGTTAAAAGCTTAGAATATAGTAAGAGTTTAATATTGTCACCTTTCATTAGTGAGAATGGATCTCGTGATCGGATGTTCCTGTGCTCGAGCCTCCTTATATATTATAATTACAAAATAATAGTAAAAAAAAATTAAAAAATATTATAATTACACAGTCTTTCATATACAATCTAACTAAACCTAATATCCAAACACAAAAGTAAAAGGATATGATGGGACCGGCCCTCTATATGATGTACAACCTTTAATTAATTGACTGTCCAGGGTGATTAACAATACATGCTTAGCCCACGGATCATCACTAATCACATATTAATCTGGCAATTGTTGATTACAATGATTTATGCATAATGAAATAGTTAATTAGTGTTTAGCGCGGGTATTCAGGTTGGAACTTTATTGTTGTTTTAATGTTTTGGTATGCCGAGAGGACAAGTGTCTAGACCTTAGGTTTCTGTCCCACATTTGGCTAAACCCTTGGGGTTAGTTTCTCTTGGTCATTTCCCACTTGCGCTATTGTTTTGTGAGCTCCGCAACTCAGTAAGGGTATGGTTCTGTTCGGCAACTATCTCTGTCTACGTTAACTGTGGATTTCATTGGTAAGTTTCAGTTGTACATTGATATTGCTTTTCCACTGGTTCATGCCCTTGCTGGCTCGATTCCGTTAATCTTTGGTCGAACTGTGTGAGGTTTTCTTATGTTTTTGGGTGCTCGTTGTTACTGCTTCTTTCTGGTTGCTCTCTGGTCCTTGAATTTACATTATAGTTCCATTTCCACTTGCTTTCTTACATTATTTGTTAATGGGTATGCATTTGCTTGTGCTCAGGACGTGGCCTCAATGGGACCCTTCCATCCGTGACTGCTTCTTCTGGCAAGGTAAGTTATCTTTCTCTGCTACAAATTATGTTTCCAACTTTTCTTTGTGCTAACAAACTTGGCTCCTTGCTAGCAGGGTTCTGATTTAGTAATGGCCACGTTCAATGGTAGCTTTTCTCGTTCAGTTATGCCATCGAAGGGTGAGTTCTTCTACAAGCCCGTTTTCTTTTTATTAATTTCCACAGTTGCTATTCAGTTCTCAAACCCTCGTACTAACACCTGGTCTTGTTTCTCTTGCAGGTTCTTGGTCTCTAGTGAGCATAACCCTCGGCCCATTCTTCGGATAGACCTGGTAGGATATTTCCTTGTTGAATCTGTCTGTCGAAGGGTTTCTTCTTGTGTTATTGTCTTGCTCGGCCTATTCGTTTGCAATGCATTCGATTTGTAAACAAATCCAGTTTCTTGGTCCGTTGGTTGTATAGTGTGGCTTCAGCCATAGGCTGTATAGAACTTTGTTAAGGGTTTGAAACCCTAACCCTCATCCTATGCTCTGTTTCTGAAGAGGGTTTCCACGCCCTCGTAACTGTTGGCTGTAGACTTGTATTCATGGGTTTGATGCCATGATGTGGACTGTAATAATATTTGTGAAATATTAATGAAAAAAATTTGGTGTATTCGTATACAGAGTTACCTCTTGTTTATGCTCGATGCTGGAACTGTATTGTTGGTAATGCTTTACTGTAGGTTCGCGGCTCTGTAGCTTCTTTAGCGTGCACAGGTCTATGTGCTTGTCTTCAATTTGTATGTCTGTGTCTCGACTTTACTTTTGTTTCTGCTGAACTTTGCATTTGGAAACGTGTTTCTGTTCAGGAAGGAATTTGACAATCTATCTATTTTTACATTGCATGAAAAATAATAGATTATAGGAGATAAAGTATCAATTCATATGGATTCAGGAAAAATAGAATGTGAAGAAAAATGTCTCTATTTGTATTATTATTCTCTGTTTCAGAAAGAATGAACCCCGTCCATGTTGTGTACAATTGTTTATAATTCCTTGCAATACAGTTAGCAAACTGTTATGCAGTTATTAACTATCTTGCTATTTGATCTTTTCGTTCTGTTACATACAATGACAATATTTTCTTTCCAGTTATTTTGTTATTTTTTATCTAAAGTAAACAACTAGAAAATTAAATTTCACAAAAGACCAGACAACCAAGTGTCTACAACTGTTTCTACCTAACTGTACTGTCCCTAACTGTATTATCCTTAACTACTCTTTAACAGACAGAAACCAAAACATAAATAGACTCCTAATGTTGTCTTTAATTAACAAACACAAATGAAATTCTAATTGTTGATGACCTCTCCTCCTTGGCTGAGACCAACACCCGGTCATGGCACCCCTAGATGCTCCTGCATCAGGCTCCCGGGGTAAGAAAAATTCATGACTCCGGTCCATGAGCTTCTCGACCGAATGACCCGTCTGCTCTATCTGCCTGGCATCAAGCCATGAACTGTCCTCAATAGGATGGTTCTTCCACTTGACCAGGTATTGCAGATACTCCTTCCGCCGAGTTCGCTTAGCCACTTGAGTGTCGAGGATCCTCTCGATCTCTAGAGGCTGAACATAAGGCATTTGTCTCATCCAAGTCTCACTTCCATCTTGGGTGTCTTGTGTAAGCCGTGTGGTACTATCTTCCTCTGAACCAACAGTGTATGGAAACAGGTCTACTACATTAAATATGGGCGAAAAGCCTATCCTTGGTGGCGGTTGTATTTCGTAGGCATTCACTGAAAATTTCTGGAGAACTTTGCAAGGACCTATCTTCTTATACTTTAGCTTGTTGTATGCACCTCTAGGAAAGCGTTCCTTGCACAGATGCGCGAGGACTTCATCTCCCACATTAAACTGCACTTCCCTCCATTTCAAATCTGCTTGCTATTTATATTTTTGGTTGTTGTCCTGCAATTGAATTTTCATGTGCTCATGAAAATCTTTCATTGCATTAGCGAAATCTTCCCCATCTGCACTTCACCTCTCCTATTGTCCCAGATCTCATAATTTGTGCACTCCGCGAGGGTGCATGCCATACAAGATCTAAAAAGGACTGCAACCCATGCTGCGATTGGGTGAGTCGTTATAAGCGAACTCTACCTTAGCAAGTACTCGATCCCACATCTGTGAATTCTCACCAATCAAGCTCTATAGCAGGTTCCCCACACTTCTATTTACCACCTCTGTTTACCCGTCAGTCTACAGGTGATAAGCAGAGTTGTAACTCAACTGCGTGTCCATCTTCTTCCACAGGGTGTGCCAAAAGTGCCCTGTGAACTTCACGTCCCTGTCAGAGAGAATAGACTTAGGCAAATCATGTAGCCTAACAATCTCTGTAAAGAACAAGTGGGCCATGTGAGAGGCATTGCTGGTTTTTCTACAAGGGATAAAATGTGCCATCTTCGAAAACCTGTCCACTACTACCATCACCAAATCATAACCCCGCTATGTCCTTGGTAGACACAAGACAAAGTCCAAGCTGACTGAGTCCCATGGTCTACCTGGAATAGGTAATGGTGTATAAAGTCCCATGTTTTGACTGTGACCTTTTGCTAACTGGCACACTTTACATCTGGTCACAAATCGTTGTACATCCCTTCGCATTTTTGGCCAAAAGTAAAAATGGTTGAGCTACTCGAGCATCTTGTCTATGCCGAAATGTCCGGCTAGACCTCCACTATGCTTCTCCCGAATAATATTCTCTCTCATCAAGTAGTTAGGAATGCATAGCTGTCCTCGTCTAAACAACAGTTTCTCTTGCAAGTTATAGTCTAAGCATGGACTATTATCTCTCACCAAAGGGTTCTGACATGCCTCGTAGGCCTCCTTAAAATCTATGTCAGCCTGATATAAATCTTTCAAGTGCTCAAAACCCAGCACTTGCATAGTACTCTCCTGCAATAGTAAGGCCCTCCTACTCAATGCATCCACCACCTTGTTCACCTACCCTCTGATGTATTTCAACACAAAGGTGAAACTCTACAAATATTCCACCCACTTAGCATGTTTGTGATTCAGATTGTGTCGTTGCATCACATACTGCAGTGCAGAATTATCCGAGAACAAAACAAATCCATTTCACAGCAAATAGTGTCTCCAATGCTTAAGTGCTTGGACGACAGCATAGAACTCCTTGTCGTAGGATGAATACTTTTGCCTACTTTTATTCAACTTCTCACTAAAAAATGCAATAGGTTTATCCTCCTGGCTAAGTACAACTCCAATAGCCATACCACTTGCATCACATCGAACCTGAAAAATCTTTTTAAAATTTGGGAATCTCAGGATCAGTCTCTCTGTGATCTTCTTCTTTAGTAGTTGAAAACTCCTCTCTACTGCATTAATCCATCATAAAGGTTGATTGGCCTTTTTGATTGTGTCTAACATAGGTGTGCAGATTTCACTAAAATTTCTTATAAATTTTCGTTAAAAACTCACCAGCCCATGAAAACTATTTACCTCAAATAAGATTTTTGGGGATGGCCAATTAACTATCGTTGCAATCTTCTCCAGACCCATCTTCAGCTCATTTTCTTCTATTACAAAGCCCAAATAAATAAACTCTTTTTGCAAAAAAGTACACTTTTTCAGATTTATTAGCAGTTTATTCTATTGCAATTTTTCTAGCACTTTTCAAACATGTCGAAAGTGTTCCTCCCTTGTCTTGCTGAAAATTAATATGTTGTCTAGGTACACTATCACAAACTTCCCGACGTATTCTTTCAGCATTTCATTCATTAACCGTATAAAGGTACTAGGTGCATTGCTTAGTGTAAATGGCATAACCAACCACTCATATAGTCCCTCGTTAGTCTTGAAGGTTGTTTTCCACTCATCCCCCTCTCGAATTTGAATCTGATGATACCCACTCTTTAAATCTATCTTAGAAAAATATGCTACCCTACTTAGGAAATCCATCATGTCGTCCATCCATGCTAGTGGAAATCTATACAGGATGGTGATCTTGTTGATGACCCTCAGACTATGCACATCCGCCATTCTCCTCCTTTCTTGGGAGCGAGAACAGTTGGAACTGCGTAAGGGCTCAAACTCCCAAGGGCTCAAACTCTCCCTTATCAATCCTTTATCTAGCAGTTCCTCCACCTGCTTTCTAATCTCCTCATTGTCTTTGGGGCTCATCTGATATGTTGCCTTATTTGGCAAACTTTCTCTAGGTATAAAGTCAATATGACGACTTATGCTTCTTTTGGGGGGTAGTTTATCTGGCAAGTCATCCACCACTATATAGGTAAACTCCTACAACATCTGTTGAATTTCTGTGGGCAAATCTGACACCTCTGTGTGTAGCAGCACCGTCTTCGGTCTTCTAACAACAACATAGCTCACCTTGTACTCCTCAAATTGTTTCATAAATTGTTTCCCACTCATTAACAATACTCTTGTCTCACTTGTCCCTGCTGTTTCTTCCTCCTTGATGGGCACAATCGTGTGCTTGATCCCATCCTTGACACACTTATAACAGTTTGTCTTCTTGTCATGTACCACCTTCCTGTCATACTGCAATGGCCTACCTAGCAGTATGTGACATACATCCATCGGCATTATGTCACAAATGACCTTATCCTTATATCCATAGATATGAAACTCCACTTCGCATTGCTCATCTACCAGCAACTGATGGCCTTTTTGTAGCCATGAAACTTTGTAAGGGGTGGGGTGTTTCAACCTCTTCAACCCCAACTTTTCCACCATCTCTGTGGCCACCAAGTTATCTGTACTTCCATTGTCAATAATCAGCTTACAACACTTACCGTGTGACTTACAAACCGTCTGAAACAAAGCTTTTTGTTGAGTTTGTTCAGCTGTTTCTTTAGCTGGTTTCAGCAACACCTTGTTCAAAACTAGGGTTTCCCCTGTTTCTTGAGCATTTTCTACTTCTTGGGGAGGTGCCTCTACTTCTTCTAGTTGTACGGCATACATAACCCTCTGTCCAACTTGTTCTACCTCAGGGCATTCAAATGATCTGTGTCCCCACTTGTGACACCTGTAGCATTGATAACTAGTTCCTCTGCCTGGACCATTTCCCCTGCCACGTTGATATGGCCTACCACCTCTCGTGCTTTCACCTCTTTTTGCTGTTCTGGAAGCTTTAGAACTACTGCCCTCTTCATTACTGCTAACAGTTCGCCCTCTGCCATAAGACTGTCCTCTTCCTCTACCGGTTCCCCATCCTCTCTTAGCATTTTGTTTTCTAGTAATTTTCTCTTTAGCTTTCATAGCACTCTGATATGCATCTTCAATGTTTTTCGGAGAAAGAATACTAATTTCATCTAAGATTTCTAACCTTAAACCATTTGCATACCTGGCCGTTTTCTTCGGGGTGTCCTCTGTATAACCAACCCTTAAGATTACTCGGTAAAACTCTTCAGTGTACTCCCTTATTGTTATCCCTTTTCGCTTCAGATTCTGCACTTGCATGTGTAGTGCAAACTGGTAATCCTGAGGCAGAAATTTGCCTTTCAGTTTGGCCACCATCTTGGATCATTTCTTGATCAGCAAGTTGTTCAATCTCCTTCTCTTTGTTTGGACATTGTCCCAGCACAGGGTTGCGTGTCCCTTCAACTTTTTTGCAACGAACTTAACTCTACGGTCTTCACTGACCTCTTCACACTCGAAATACTTATCCAACTCACTGATCCAGTCCAACAGAACCTCTGTGGACAAACTACCATCATAATTTGGGAGTTCTGGTTTGGGTTTGCTGCTTGCCATTAAGACTGACCTCAACAGTCTCATTTCTAGTCCTTCTTCATCCGATCCATCTGTTGTCGCTACAGCTTCCTCTTCGCTATCATCTCCTATCTCTGGATCCCTTCTTCTCCCATCTTAAACTGCCTCCAAACAGCCAGTAAGGATCCTGATCTCCTCTCTCAATCCCTCCTCTACTATCCTTTGAACACCTCTTCCACGACCTCGTCTTCCTACCTCCATTTCTCAAACCAATTCGAAAACCTGCTCTGATACCACTATGATGGGACCAATCCTCTATACGATGTACAACCTTTAATTAATTAATTGTCCGTGGTGATTAACAGTACATGCTTAGCCTACAGATAATCACTAATCACATATTAATCTGGCAACTATTGATTACAATGATTTATTCATAATGAAATAATTAATTAGTGTTTAGCACGGGTATTCAGGTTGGAACTTTATTGTTGTTTTAATGTTTCGGTACACCGAGAGGACAAGTTTCCAGACCTTGGGCTTTTGTCCCGCGTTTTGCTAAACCCTTGGGGTTAGTTTCTCCTGGTCATTTCCCACTTGCGCTGTTGTTTTGTGAGCTCTGCAACTTAGTAAGGGTATGGTTCTATTCAGAAACTATCTCTGTCTGCATTAACTGTGGATTTCATTGGTAAGTTTCAGCTATACATTGACATTTCTTTTCCACTGGTTCATGCCCTTGCTGGCTCAATTTCGTTAATCTCTGGTCGAACTATGCAAGGTTTTCTTATGTTTTTGGGTGCTCATTATTACTGCTTCTTTCTGGTTGATCTCTGGTTTTTGACTTTACGTTGCAGTTCCGTTGCCACTTGATTGCTTACATTATTTGTTAATGGGTATGCATTTGCTTATGCTCAGGACGTGGCCTCAACGGGACCCTTCCATCCGCAACTGCTTCTTCTGGCAAGGTAAGTTATCTTTCTCTACTACAAATTATGTTTCCAACTTTTCTTTGTGCTAACGAACTCGAATCCTTGTTAGTAGGGTTCTGATTTAGTAATGGCTGCATTTAATGGTAGCTTTTCTCGTTCAGTTATGCCGTTGAAGGGTGAGTTCTTCTACAAGCCCGTTTTCTTTTTATTAATTTCCACAGTTGCTGTTCGGTTCTCAAACCCTTGTACTAACACCTGGTCTTGTTTCTCTTGTAGGTTCTTGGTCTCCAGTGAGCGTAACCCTCGGCCCGTTCTTCGGATAGACCCGGTAGGATCTTTCCTTGTTGACTCTGTCTGTCGAAGGGTTTCTGCTTGTGTTATTGTCTTGCTCGGCTTGTTCATTTGCAATGCATTCAATTTGTAAACAAATCCAGTTTCTTGGTCTGTTGGTTGTATAGTGTGGCTTTGGTCGTAGGTTGTATAAAACTTTGTTAAGGGTTTGAAACCCTAACCGTTGTCCTATGCTTTGTTTCTGAAGAGGATTTCCACACCCTCGTAACTGTTGGTTGTAGACTTGTATTCATGGGTTTGATGCCACAATGTGGACTGTAATAATATTTGTGAAATATTAATGAAAAAAATTTGGTGTATTCATATACAGAGTTACCTCTTGTTTATGCTCGATGCTGGAACTGTATTGTTGGTAATGCTTTATTATAGGTTTGCAACTCTGTAGCTTCTTTAGCGTGCACAGGTCTATGTGCTTGTCTTCAATTCGTATGTCTGTGTCTCGACTTTACTTTTGTTTCTGGTGAACTTTGCATTTGGAAACGTGTTTCTATTCAGGAAGGAATTTGACAATCTATTTGTTTTTACATTGCATGAAAAATAATAGATTATAGGAGATAAAGTATCAATTCAGATGGATTCAGGAAAAATAGAATGTGAAGAAAAATGTCTCTGTTTGTATTATTATTCTCTGTTTCGGAAAGAACGAACCCCGTCCATGCTGTGTACAATTGTTTATAATTCCTTGCAATAAAGTTAGCAAATTGTTATGCAGTTATTAACTATCTTACCATTTGATATTTTTGTTCTATTACATACAATGACAATATTTTCTTTCCAGTTATTTTGTTATTTTTTATCTAAAGTAAACAACTAGAAAATTAAATTTCACAAAAGACCAGACAACCAAGTGTCTACAACTGTTTCTACCTAACTGTACTGTCCCTAACTGTATTATCCTTAACTACTCTTTAACAGACAGAAACCAAAACATAAACAGACTCCTAATGCTGTCTTTAATTAACAAACACAAATGAAATTCTAATTGTTGATGACCTCTCCTCCTCGGCTGAGACCAACACCCGGTCATGGCACCCCTAGCTGGATGCTCCTGCATCAAGATATATCACTGAGTATATAAAACCTAGCTTTCTCCTCCCTAGCCAAAGCAACACTGAGCTTGTTGGAAATATCTGAGAAATAAGAGAGGGACATGAATACTGCTTGAACTTTTCATGCCATATGAGAGCTCACTCTAAAATCCAATCGACTCCCACAAGGTCTCATCCATTTCACAAACACAGATTTGATTTGAATTATTGAATTGAAGTAGTGGATTTGGAGTACTTTGTTCCACTAGTGGGGGAGAATGCCAACAGTCAAGCATTTCATGATTAAATGATGGGATAACTGCATGTTGCCAAGTTGCACATATGGAAGGAAAACTGTTGTTCCATCCTATATTGTTTCATATTATTTTTATTTTATTTTTTAACAGTATTTTTGTTAATCATTATGCGTGGAGATAAATGAGAGACACGGTGAAATTTTAATCTCATCTGGTAAAAAATTAATTTAAGTAGGGTTTAAACACCCTATTTAGATATGCAAGGAAGTTATGGCTTTTAATTTCAGTCATTGATCAAGTGGCGACAACGAGAATATGCTGGCATCTTTTAGTTTAGACCATCATATCAAAGGGATTAATTAGCAAAATGATTAAAATGCCCAATTCCAATAGGAGGGACGCTTATCAGCATAATAACAAAATATCATATTTAACTACACTATCCTATTAACATAGAAACCAAATGACATTAGACTAACTTTCTAACAATTTCGATTCCTTGTAAACTATACTTATTTTAATTATTACCATTCAAATGACTTATGGAGCCTCTCAAATGCCATAGTTAATATTTGTCTCAATGTAAATACTTGTAATTATTTAAAAGGCTGAAAGAACAAGGGACACATATTCCATTCCATTGCTTGGGGAGGGAGATTCCTTAAGAGAATTGTTGTTTTAAATACTAGTGTGATATTTCTCATGTCTTGGTATTAATTGGTATTGTTTGTATGTTAGTGAAAAATTATTATTAACCAAATTGTGATTGGTTGGAATATATTTCCACAGATTGTATAAGTGAACAAAGATGAACATGGCTATATATATATATATATATATATATATATGGAATGGAAATTACTTGAATGAGACACTTGAGTAATGAGATAATTGTTAATCTCAATCTTAGATAAGATTGAGACCAATCTTCCATGGAATCTAAATGTTTCCAATATATGAAAATTCAATGGACGGGAGAAAAAAATCCATCCTCTAACTAAATAAATATGCTAATTATATTTCATTTCATTATATGCTAATATGTTAATTTTGTACCTAAAGTCTTTAGTTCATTTTCGTTGGTCAGTAAATAGTTCAGTGTGTATTTACATTAGAAAATTCATGTTGACGGAGATACTTTAACTTCATCCTTACTGGAATTATGTTATGCTCATGACAGCTTTAAATTGCAATAGATTCAATGTGACAATCCTAAATGCTATTCAGTGTTTTACCTTGCCTTATTTAAAAGAAAATTATGATTTTCTATATTCCAATAAGAGTAAGCCAAGTATACTCCTTTCAGAGTTGAGGTCCCTCCTATTTTTCAAACAGAGGGAATCAGTTTAAATTTATGAATTCGAAAGGTAGCACGAGAAGAAAGATAAATATTGTGGGGAGTGAAGGAAACAAATAAAAAATAAGGAAAGCTTATGGTGTAGGTCGATAATCCTCCCAACCTATCAAATCGGAAATTCTATGATTTAATTAGAGAAGCGGCATCAAATTATCACTAGATATAGGAATAAGAAAAATTGGGGTAGCATCAATACCAACTAATATTTATACAAAGAATGGAATAAAATAGCATATATGTGTGATTTTTAAGCTTATATCTGGGAGCGCTCACTGCATTTCAACCCCATGGTAATACATCAAAATGGATACATTATAGTATGTACTAAATAGACCATGAAAATGTAAAAAATTCTCGAGTAACAAGGGTAGTATTACAAGAAATGAACACCATGAAAGTCGCTATTACCCAAACAATTGTACAGTTACAGTGCATGCTTCCATACCAAAAGAAAATCTAATTGAAAACCATATTTATGTAATATTCAAGCAAAGAGGCCCACGGTCATTACCCAACACAATTTCTAGTCATAGTACATGCTTAAACAACAACAACCAATCGAATTCAGAAAATTAAGGATTAACATCCCATAAACCATATTTCGGGGAATATCTAATTCAAGGAGGCATACAGCCATAACCTCATACACAAAGAGTCGTGGAAGAAAATAAATGTTAAATAAATTAAATAATCGGTACACAGCCACAAGATGGGATCTTGTGCGAGGTACTCTCAATTACGACTTAAATAACCTATTCTACCGGACTGGGGTTGCTCATGGAGACCACACCCTACAGAGCTCGCCTGCCATTCGGAGGCAGCATGAAGGAAAGTAGTAAGGAAAATCAAGGATGTAGGGAAAAAATCCCCTTCGATGTGCTTGATCAACTGGACAATCGTAGTATTTGACACTTCGTAGGTAGAGTAGGAAAAAAAAAGTGAACCGACCTCTGCAGTTGGATGGCTAGTTAGTTTCCGAGGATCTAAAATCCTTATGGACATGAGACCGGGGAAATAAGGATGAGAGTGTATCTGCACAAAAGAAGTATGCGAACCAGTTAAATAAATATATGGCCAGTCAAATTCATAGGTTATAAAAATAAATAGAGATCTGAGTACACCAGAAGGAAAGTATTTACCTGGTGAACCATAGCTGAACATCGTGCCTCCTACTTGCTACTGCAACAGAGCAGAGGGTTAGTTTGAGAGTATGGCACCAGATATAAAATACCCTGGGAAGCGTTTTAGATGGTAAAAGCAAGTCTCAGGTTACCTGAAGTGCATATCATGTTAGAAAACCGCGGTAGAACCCCACGATAACCTCAACATTCTCTCTCACCCACATCGGAAGTTAAGCACGTCACTCTCACACCTGCACAAACGAGAAATGAGACACCACGAAAAAAAGGAAGCAAGCGAGAAAAAAAACATTGTTCTGCGACTAGAAAGAGAAAGAGTGAGGATAAATTTATGTGGGCATCATGAAGCACTGCGACACATTTACGGAGATAGACCCATCTCAAAATAACGAGTTAGATGATGGTGAATGCCTGCACAGTGTAATCGAAACCCTCATTAAAATGGTTCAGATGAAATTTAAGGAAAGGAAAAAAAGGTTATGGAACAAATACACCTGCTTGAAGTTGCTATCTAGCCACGGAAATAGCTGGGTCGATCATCACATCAAGCTATGTGGTGCTACTACCTTAGGGAGGTGAAATTGTTGCGGTAAAATGTCTACACAACCACACTGTAGAAATAGAAATACCTGGTAAGTGTGAAGATGGTGTAAGCGAGCACCATGCAGTTGGAAGGTGGCAAGACACGAAACCAACTGCTATGGAAAGCCTATGAACCCTGCAGGTCATAATGCAAAGCCTAGGCAGAAAGGCCAAGTGCCAAGGGGGAATGGGTGAGATTGCGTTGTAGGGTTTTGTGGGGGCGATCCTTCACTGTCAAATGACCAAGGCTCTTTGCTTACCATAACCATTCCTCAATATTTGAGCCAACATGTGAATCCCACATGAATTTGTTGAGTTGGAGTAAGGGGGTAAGTCCTCCATACGGTTGGCCCATTGACCATTGCAACCATGGAGTGAGATCATAATCAGTATAGAGGAATATTGCACTTAATAGTTGCACGATGGACCAACATAGGCATTAATCATCATATGCTGAAATCAAACCATATGTAAAAGACTCCATCACTATGATCAAATATCATGAGTAACTGATTGAAGGGTGCCCACCATGGAAATAAAAACCCTAGGTGCTAACTAACATATGAGGAATAATTTTGCATGGTTTCACTCATAAAAAAAAATACATAAAAAAATAGTAAGGCTTAGGTACCATTATAGATGGAAAGGTAGGGGAATTATTGATATTATGAAATTTTGGGACCAAATAAAAAATAAACATAGAAGAGTTGTATATCTACTCAATTGACTAAGATGTAAAAGAGGTAATGCTAATCTTAATTACAGTTTAGGAAAAAAAATTGGGTAAGTGACAACCAATCCTAGTTTGTTGAGTGGTTTTAAATGGGATGACTATTCCATAAATTAACTAAAAGAGGAAAGGATAGGCCCAAGTGTCTTTTTACAACAATGAAAAGAAAGAAAAAGGAAAAAATGTAAGGGAAACATGCATTGTAGTGTCCTAAGGGGGTTGATTGGCATCGAGTTGGAAATAAGATACATGGTTATTCTATTTGGAAAGGGGAGGACCTTCATTCATGCACTCTCTCACGTACACACACATAGGCTTATGCAGAGAGAACCACCTCTGTCATAAACTTGTGCATAGAGGCAGTGGAAGAGAACACATAGTGAAGATGACTATAAGAAAAAATCCTCCAAGGGTGGAGGTGAGAGAAATAATAGAAAAAATGGGGCAACAGTTAGGATTCACTATGTTTAAGCTCTTGATAGATTTAAGAAAATCAAGTTGAGGAACATTCATAGAGGCTTGCTCGATGAAAGCACTATATAGAGCAATGACTTTCATGAAAGGTTAAAGAACCCACTGGAAGTTTGTGGATTGAGGAACCTACTGAATTGGGAAGAATCAATCATATGCTTGTGAGGGCTGGTAAACCACCGAGAATTTTGTTGGGGCTAAAGATCTGGTTCTTGAATCACTAGTCGATCACCTAGGGAGTGATTTCCTTACCCATTAGTGGCTTATCCACTGATGAACCTTCTCTATTGTTGACTCTCTCTTCTCTTGAAAGTGCACAGAAAATTTATGTTATATGGTATCTTGGTATGGATGTTAGTTATGTTTGAAAGGATGAGTGGAAACTTGTGTAGCTCGTGCATGAAGCTAGATTGGCCTAGTGGTATCCTATTTTAGTTGTAGTATTGGTGAAATTTCCCATATTAGCATTCTACTTCAAGCATTTGAATTGGGCTCGAGGGCAATAGTCATAAGTAACAATAGTTGTAGCTTGTCTATGGTTGGGTGAAGAGTTAGAATCCCACTCTTAGTTTACAGATCTCTTATAAGATAAGTAAGATCTTATTTTATTTGATTTTCAATACTATGTCTATGATTGGTGTGTATTACATCTATGATTGTTGTTTCAAGTTACTACTATACTAATTCCTGAGGAGTGTTCTCTCTTGCATAAATGAGGAATGTAGCATTCCTGTGTTGAAATGCTCTGGAATATCCACCTTCATGAATAGTTTATTTTTGTAACTATCCTGAGTCTATGGGTTGGTCTATATGGTTTGCATATGAAGAGGTAGATAACCATTGGCAATACCATTGGAAAACCGTCAAGATTTGTAACCCAAAAATATCAACAATAATTTTATTTTAATAATTCATAATTATAAATATTAATTTTATTTTTTAATTTAATTTGAATTTTTTTATGTACTTTTACGAAGTCAAAATGTTAACATAACATTAGATATATTCCATGCTCAGATGATTAGATATCTTCTATACTCAGCTAGATTCTGTGTCTAGGCACAAAAACTATTATTTTTTTATTTGAATAAATAGATTATATTGAATTTGGCTAGTGTTATTGGTTTGGAAGGACCTTGATTTAATCCAACCATGTTAAGGGTTGGTGCTACCAAAATTAAATGAGATCCATTTATGATGGGTTATATAAGTTAGATATACATGGTTAAGAAACAAGCAAAAAACAAGTAAACATATCATTTAAAGATTGAAGTTACTATTAAATCTTATTATCCCAAATATCCATGATTACACATAAAAATTAATGATAATAAAGAATAAATTTATTTATTTATTTTAGAATAAGCTTCTTTCTATTAAATTGATATTAGGCTACATGATACTAACATAGATTCATCTTTAAATATGGATCTACCAAGGGCTACAAGTGATCAAATCTCCCAAGATGCAAACTACGTTTTGATGCAAAATTTGAGGAAAATTTTCACCTTGAGAGATTCGATTCCTCTTAATGCTTAGCAAACCCAAAATTAAGATGAATCGATGATGACTCTTAATAATTGTATTTATATTTATATAAATTTCATATCTTTATATGTATATTTATCTTATTTTTAATTTTATTAAACCCTCATAATAGATAAAGTTACATGTTATATATATATTTTTAATTTGTTTATGTGATATATAGAGACATATAAATTTATAAATTAGAAAATGGTTTATTGTAAATATTTAATTTTTATATGCCTATTAACTCAATTTAAATATGAAATTTTGAAACAAAATACAATGCTTATAAACATGAATTTTTATTTTTATTTATATGGTCAAATGATTATATGTGTGTGTGTTTATTAATTAAATTCTATTAAGATTTTATAGTATGTGAAAATGGGCCTAATGGTTAAGATCATGTGTTTCTTTCTAATAGGTCAGAGGTTCAAAGCGAGAGAAGCATAGAGTATGTATGTCTTTGTAGACTTTAGCATTCAAAATCATTGGGCAGAGGTGGGTCCCTGTCCCATAAACAAGGGAGTCTCAAATACCAATTTAGTGTCTAGCTTGGGTATGACCTTAAAATTGGATAATAATTATTTTAATTTATTTTAGTTTCATATTTATATTATAATTTTTTTATTGCAAAATATCGTTTGTAATTTTATTAATAAAAATACAATTACAATATAACAATTTTTTTTGAATCCATATATTAATTTTATTAATTTAATTAAGATTATATTTTATTATTATAATTTTATTAATAAAAATACAATTACAGTATTACAATTTTGATTGTATCCACATATTATTTTTATTAATTTTTTTTTAATTTAATTAACATTATTCTTTATTATTAATATTATTGTTTCATTTTAGGGACACTACAACATCTCTCCCACATGATATTAAAATATTTACATTCATTTACAAGCACTACAATATCTTCCCTATATTGAGCCAACATTTAAATATTCACACTCATTTATAGACACTCAATCACTAGTGCATTAAATGGCTAGTAAAAGGGAATAGGCATCAATTATGATAAGCATAAAAAAATTAGTCTCAAGCTATGAAAATAATCATAAAGATCAACTAAATTATAACTACATTATAGTGATTATTATTATATAACATAAACATATAGTTAAAGAAAACATGTAACAAGATTCTTAACAATGAAGATTCACCCCACTTTAACATGGAAATACTTAATTTATAGATAGGCTTCAATATCTGTGAATACTATCATTGTAATGAGGTTGAATCCCTACCATCTAGATAATAATAATTGATAATTAAATTAAAAGAAGTTGAGCTCATTGCCAAAATAGAAAAAAATATTTGTTGACCAAGATTTCAATATACAATACATAATGCCATAGTACTAGTAAATTCCAAGTGATGTGGGAAAACCATAAGTTTATTGAAATGATCAAAAGAACACAAAAGTATCAGTATTCTCTAGAATCACTGCATGGACTCGAGGTGTAGGATTTGATCTGTTGAAGAGCACTTATCAATACAAGATAGTTCATGGTCTCCACTTAACAAATAATTAATAAAAAAAATTAAACTTTAATAAAAAATTTAAGGTTTTGAAATGATTTGTGCAGAAAATACTTCCTGTGTGTGACATATATATAATAATAATAATAATAAAGTTAAAGTTTTGTTGCTACTCCATCAGTAGTGCTCCTTTATTTTTCTTGCATGCTTTGAATCTCCACTAATGTTATTACTCCATCGATGTGGATACTCCTATGGTACGATTACTCCACCGATGTTGAATCCACTTGTGTTGTTACTCCGCAAATGTCGATACTCCACTGGTGCTGTTACTCCACCAATACTGACTCCACTATATTTTAAATATTTTAAAATATTGATAAAATATTTAATTAACAATATATACCATACAAGTATATTTAAAAATCTTTAAAAAAAGTTAAATTTAAATTTTAAAAAATAAATAATTTAAAAGTTAAAAAATAACTAAACATTCACATCAATACTAAATACTAATTACAACATTAATACACTATTTTAAATTGAAATTTGTATAAATTAATACTAGATATATAATATGTGAAAGACAAAAATGCAAATATCATATCGTCATTGATGGAACCCTAGGGGTTTTCTAAACTTTAATATAATTTTTCACATAATTAAAAAACTATGGTTTTATAATTGATAATGTTAAATTTGGTTAGTTTAATTTATGGATTATTTGAATTTTGAATATTATGTTTTACTTCTTATTTAGGATTTTTTCATTATGCAACATTAAATTTAAAAATAATAAATTAATATTTTAAATTATCAAATTAAAATTAGTAATAACAAAAGAATTTAATGTTGGGCATAGTTAAAATATTTCAATTTTCACTTTAATTTTACACCAGCCTAAATAGACCTTAACTTTGAATCTATCAAGCGCTAAGAGGGATCAAATATCTTGAGGTGCAAACCTCTTTTTTTAGTGCAAAACTTGAGGAAAGGTTTGCACCTCGAGATATTTGATCCCTCTTGGTGCTTGATAGATCTGGAGTTAAGATGGATCTACACTGATTTCAGTCATGTGAGGCCAGGAAAAACCTATCAAACATATGATTAGTTTTAGCAATAATATGTAAATACATCCATTATTACACATCTAGTATTAATATAATCATTTAAATATGTTAAATATGTCTGAGATTTATCTGGTCATTTTAATTTTAAATTTTCTTAGTTACCTGAATTTGTTGAGATGATAAATATTGTTAATAACTTTAATGATGAAAACTGATGAAATAAAAAATTCGAATGCAAAGTGACAATGTAATAGTGTTTACTTATATGAAATGTGAATAATAGGAATGTAGTCAATTACAAATAGTCTTCATTGTGATCAATCTCAAACTATTTTCTTATACTATTCTTATTGTTAGATCTCAGACTTTTGTGACCCATATCGATAATCAGTGTGTCTTCTGGATTAATCACATGTTATAGAATGGGTCAACGTTTCAAACCAACTAATGTGGTTCATCCTCAGGACACATGTTATTATCGGCCTTGTTAGTTTTGTCATCTTTTCATATCGATTATATGAAAAAGACAGTAGAAATCGTAAACCATTTAAATATTTAGCTTGAGCTATTGTATTAAAAATCATACCTTGTCTCTCTTGCTCTCCAATATTAATAGGTTGAATTACTATAACACAAAAATCAATGTACATTGTCAATAATGTTTTGTGCTTACATTGAAATCAATATACACTATTAATCCAGTCACTTTAAAATTAATGTAACACCAACATAGATCCATTTTAAATACGGATCCAACATGAGCCGAGAGGGATCCAATCTCTCAACATGCAAATTGTTTTATGAGCCGACATTATTTAAATGTTTTGTATAGTTATTTAATTTTTTTTTATTTTGGATTTTTAAATTTTTTTATTTTGGCCAACATGAGAATTTTTTTAACTTTGATGATGGACGAACAACATTACACATCATACTGGGTTGCAGAATGAGCCTCTCAGCTCAATCATACATCCAATTACATCAAATTAGAAATCAACATCTACACTGAAATCAATACATCTAATACAAGTAATCAAATAGGATTAGAAATCAACATCTACACTCAAATCAATGCATCTAGTGCAAATAAGAAAATAGGATTAGAAACCAACATCTACACTCAAATCATTGCATCTAGTGCAAGTAATCAAATAGGATTAGAAATCACCATCTACACTGAAATCAATGCATTTAGTGCAAGAAATCAAAGAATATGATATGATGTGATATATTACATAAGAATACCATTGGAAAAACATCAAGACTTGTAACCCTAAAAATATTAACAAACAAATTTTTATTTTATTTTATTTTAATAATTCATAATTATAATTATTAATTTGATTTTTTAATTTATTTAATATTTCTTTTTATCTAATTTTACAAATTCAAAATGTTTACATAACATTAGATATATTCCATACTCGATTGATTAGAATTCTTCCATTCCCGACTAGAATCTGCGTTTAGGCACAAAAAATATTACTTTTTTAATTGAATAAATATATTATATTGAATTTGGCTAATGTTATTGGTTTCAAAGCACCTTTATTAAATCTAACAAGGTTAAGGGTTGGTGCTACCCAAATTAAATGAGATCCATTTATGATGGGTTAGATAAGGTAGATACCCATGCTTAAGAAACAAGAAAAATAAAAGTAGACATATTATTTAAAGATTTAAGTTACTATTAAATCTTATTATCCCAGATATCCATTATTACACATAAAAAATAATAATAATTTAGAATCAGAATATTTATTTATTTTATAATAAGCTTCTTTCTTTTAGGTTACATGATACTAGGATGGATTCATCTTTAAATATGGATCTACCAAGGGCTGAGATTGATCAAGTCTCCCAACATGCAAACTACATTTTGATGCAAATTTTGAGGAAAAATTTGCACCTTGAGAGATTTGACAGTAAACCGAAAATTAAGATGAATCTAGGGTGTCTCTTAATAATAGTATTTTTATTTATGTAAATTTCATATCATTATGTATATAAATATCTTAATTTTAATTTTATTAAACCCTCATAATACATAAAAGCATGTTTTATATATTTTTTTTTAATTTCTTTATGTGATATATATAGATAAATGTATAACTTAGAAAAAGGTTTATGGTAAATATTTAATTTGTATATGCTTATTAACTCAATTTAAATATGAAATTTTGAAACGAAAGACAATGCTTATAAACATGAATTTTTATTTTAATTTATATGATTAAATGATTATGTGTGTTTTTTTATTAATTAAATTTTATTAAGATTTAATAGGATGTATTTATATTTGAAAATTCATGTCGTTAGCAATACTTTAAACTCTACCTTACTGGAACTATGTTATGTACCTAAACTCTTCTATTCATTTTAGTTGGTCGGTAAATAGTTCACTCTGTATTTACATTAGAAAATGCATGTTAACTAAAATACTTTAAATTATTCCTTACTGGAATTATGTTAGGTTTTAATATGCTGCGTGGCTTTAGGGAGAATGGTAGAGGAGATAGAATTCCCAAAAAAAATCCATATTCTTGTTTAATATCGGAGAGGAGTATATCATATTTTTGGATGAATAGGGGCCTTAGTTGGAAATACATTTATGTCTAATGGATAATTATAGTAAATGGAAATACGGAAGGTAGGAATAATTATCATGAGCATAATTAAGGTTGCATTGTTAAATCACATGTTGTGTTGAGGACAACTTTAAATTCCAATAGATTCACTATGACAACCCTAATTCTTATTTGGTGTTTTCTCTTGCCTTATTTGAAAGGAAATTATGCTTTTCTATATTCCATTAAGAGTAAGACAAGTATACTCCTTTCAGATTCGAGGTCCCTCCTATTTTTCAAACAGAGTGAAACAAGATAATTCCATGAATTCGAAAGGTACCGTGAGAGGAGAGACAAATATTTTAGAGAGTGAAGGAACCAAAAAAAAAAAAGAAATCTTATGATGTAGGTCAATAATCCTCCCAGCCTATCAAATCGTAAATTCTATGATTTAATTAGATAAGCGACATCATATTATCACTAGATACAAGAATAAGACAAATTAGGGTAGCATCGATACACTCACAACTTTATACAAAAATGGACTAAAATAAGATATATATGTATTATTTTTAAGCTGCGATCTAGGAGTGCAAGCTACAGTTCCACCCCATCCCACTACATTGCAATGGATACATTATAGTATGTACTAAATAGACAATGAAAACGTAAATAATTCTAGAGTAACAAGGGTAGTATTACAACAAATGAACACCATGAAAGTAGCCATTACGCAAACAATTTTACAGTTACAGTCAATGTTTCCCTATCAAAAGAGAATATAATTCAAAAACATATTTATGTAATAGTCAAGCAAAGATGCCCACAAACATTACCCAACACAGTTTGTAGTCACAGTACATGCTTCAACAACAACAACCAATCGAATTCAGAAAATTAAGGACTAACATCAAACAAACCATATTTATAAGAATATTTAAATCAAGAAGGCATACAACCATAACCTCATACATAAAGAGTCATGGCTGAAAACAACAATTAAGAAAATTTAATAATTGGTACATCGCCAGACGATGGCATCCTGGGCAAGGTACTCTCACTTACGACTAAAGTAATGAGCTCGGTAGATACATAAAGACACAAAGACTATGGCATTGGGGTTACTCATGGAGAGCACACCGTGCATATCTCGTCGACCATTCAGAGGCAGCATGAAGACAAGCAACAAGGAAAATCAAGGATTCTGGAAAAAAAAACCTTCCACGCACTTGATAAACAGGACAATAGCAGTATTTGACACCTCGTAGGTAGAGTAGGAAAAAAAATGCCACCAACCTGTCCAGTTAGATGACTAGTTGATTTCCGAGGATCATAACCTCAAGGACATGAGACCAAGGAAATAAGGCTAAGAGTGTACTTGGACAAAACTAGTATGGCAACCAGTTAAATAAATGTATAGCTAGTAAAATTCATAGGTTATAAAAATAAATAGAGATCTGAGTACAACATAAGTAAATTATATACCTGGTGAACCATAGTTGAACATCGTTCCTCCTACTCATTGCTGCACTAGAGAAAAGGGTTAGTTTGAGAATATGGCAAAAGATATAAAAATCCCAAGCAAGCATTTTAGATGGTGAAAGCAGGTAAGTTTCAGGTTACATGAAGTAGATATGGTGTTAGAAAACCATAGTAGAACCCCAACACAACCTCATCATTCTTTGTCACCCAAATTGAAAGTTAAGCACATCACGCTCACACTCGCACAATCAAGAAATGAGACATCACAAAACAAAGGGAGCAAGTGAGAAAAAAAACCATGTTCTAAGCCTGGAAAGAGAAAGAGTGAGGATAAATTTACCTGGGTATCATGAAGCTTTGCGACACATTTCCAAAGATAGACCCATCTCAAAATAACAAGTTAGCTGATGGTGACGCGTGCATAGTGTAATGGAAAGCCTCATTAAAATGGCTCAGATGCAATTTAAGGAAAGGGAAAAAAAATATGGAACAGTACACCTACTTGAAGCTGCTACTTGGCTAAAGAAATAGCTAGGTCGACCATCACATTAAGCTATGTTGTGCTACTACCTTAGGGGGTTGAAACCATTGCAGCAGAACATTTATTATACCACATTGTATAAATAGAATGCCTTGGTAAGTGTGAATATGGGGTAAGAGGGTGCCATGTAGATGGAAGGTAGGCAGGACATGAAACCAACCCCTATCAAAAGCTTCTCAACCTAGAAGGGCGCAATAGAGAGCCTAAGTGGAAAGGCGAAGTGCTGAGGGGGAAAGGATGAGATCACGTTGTAGGGTTTGGTGGGGTGATCCTTCACTGTCGGATGAGAAAAGCTTTGTCCTTACCATAATCGTTCCTCAATATCTAATCTGACATGTGAAGCCCAGATGAATTTGATGGGTTGGAGTAAGGGGATAGGTCCTCCATACCATTGGTGCATTGACCATTGCAACCATGGAGTGGCAGCATAAGTAGTATAGAGGAATATCACAATTAATAGTTGCAAGATGGGCCAACATAGGTATTAATCATCATATGTTAAAATTAAACCATATGTAAGAGACTCCATCATTATGATCAAATATCATGAGTAACTGAGTGAAGGGTGCACACCATGGAAATAAGCACCCTAGGCACTAACTAACATATGAGGAATAATCGTGCATGGTTTCACTCATCAACAAAATATATTACAAAATAGTAAGGTCGAGGTACCATTATAAATGGAAAGGTAGGGGAATTATTCATATTATGTAATGTTGGAACCAAATCAAAAATAAACATAGAAGAGTTGTATATATACTCTATTGACTCAGATATAATAGAGGTAACACTAATCTATGTTACAGTGTACGAAAAAAAAATCGGGCATGTGACCAGGCTTATTGGGACCACTGCATTGATAATTAGAAGAAAAGTAGTGATACTGTGTGGAATGAATACTGGTTTGATGATCTAACTTGTAGTTCAATATGTTATATAGGTAACAAGAAAAATGTAGCAACAACAAATGGTAGAGGATCCTCCTCCAACTATAACGACAGGGGAGAGCTTGTATGTTGAGTTGGGAAATGGACATGAACCACCAAACTCTTAGCTGTTGGAAATTATTAGGGGTCTACAACAAGAATTCGGTTACCTTAGGACCAACAACGAACGATTGTTAAATGCCAATGAGGAACATGAGAGAATGATTAGAGAATTGTCAAAAAAATCTAGTCAGAAAATGGTGGAAGCTGCTAGTGAAAAGGAAGGAAAGAAAAATATGAAATTAGAAAAGTATGATAGTGGAGAAGAGTAAGAAAGAACATTTCCTCGAAGACAAAAGAGGAAGAAACAAGTTACCAGGGGGGGTGTTCCGTATAATCAAGCCCCTTACCTTTGACGGTGAAATGGAGGAGCATGCAGAGACCTGGTCGCTTAATATGAAGAAATACTTTCAAGTATATGATTAAGAAAGTAATTTAAAGGCCATATTAACTATTTATCAACTACAAGGCAAGGCTTCCCTCTAGTGGGAAGAGACTAAGAGTGTGAATTTGCTTGAAGAAAAGATGGTGTCCTCGGAGGAGTCAATGAAGTAGTTCAAGGATTGATATTTGAGCGAATGCTATTATGACGATCGTGATAAGGAGATCCATGAGTTGAGGCTTAGAAAAATCTCGATGGATGAGTTTGTGACTAAGTTCACAACTTTTCTAGGTTACGTACCTTATATTAACGAAGAAAAAGCGAAGGTACAGAGATTTGTGAGTTGCTTGCATATGGTGTACAAGGAACAGATTGAGTATAACAATCCGAAGATGATGGATGAAGAAATAAGGAAGGTCGGGCCATGTTATCAATAGTTCAAAATTAAAGGTGAAGGCTCTAAATTCTGGAAAAATCAATATAGAATGAAGTCCATGCTAGGATTTAAGCGAACAAAACCAGGATATCTCAAAAAACTTTGGCAAGGACCATCAAAGGAAAAGGTTTAGTAAGGTGAATGTAAATCATCCAGCACACACTCAAGTAAGCTCAAATCCTATGGATCTTAATGTTAAAAGGGGTAATGCGGACAAGGAGAAAGGACATTGAAATCCTAGGGGTGTGGCAAACCCCATTTATTAAGGGAATGTCCACATAATACCAAATCAGTGCAACATATACAAGTTGTTCAAGAAGCTACTATGGTGAATGATCTTGCAAGGAATATACCCAGAATAAGTGTGGCCTTGGAGGATCAACAAGCGGAGCATTGTTCTACAATGATTGAAATGGAACGTATTGTTTCCAAACAATCTATTTATGTTTTAATAGACCCTAGGGCTAGTTTAAGCTATGTTGGACCACATGTAGTGGAAAAGTGTAAACTTAAAACTGTAGAATATAAAAATGCATGACTGGTCTAACTCGCAATTAGAATGAAGTGAAGAGTAGTCGGTCAACTAAACCAATATTAGCTTGAATTAAACAGTTATTTGACTACAGTCAATTTAAACATACTCTCGCTAGGATCCTATGATGTAATAATAGGCATGGATTGACTAGAAAAGAAAAAATCTATTATAAACTATTTAACAAAAGCAATGGCATGTGGAAATCAGTGGGGACAAATTCAAGTAATTCAAGGGGTGCTAAAACCCATATCAGTTAGGAAATTTACAATAGTCTAGATGAAAAGAAATACATGAAAAGGGTGAAAATTATTTCTCATTCATGTAGAGAAGAGTGAACAACAGGGCAATAAACCATATTTACATACCTTCCAATTATTAAATGTTATCAATATGTTTTCCACAAGATTTTCTCAGATTACCACCTCATAGAGACATTGATTTTTCTATTGATTTGTCACCTGGGATAGCCCCAATGTTTAGGGAACCTTACCTGATGAGCCCACCGGAATTACTGGAACTAAAGATACAGTTACAAGAGTTGTTGGATAAGGGTTATAATAGGCCTAGTGTGTCACCATGGGGGGCACTGGTGTTATTTGTTAAAAATAAAGATGGCACTTTCAGGATATGCATTGACTACCGCCAACTAAACAAGTTAACTATCGACAATAAGTATAAATTTCCCTGCATTGACGATTTGTTTGATCAAGTATGGGGGGAAATCAACTTTTCAAAGATTGACTTAAGAAAATGGTACCACCAATTAAGAATTATAAATGAGTATATTCACAAGACAATGTTTAGGAATCGATATGGGCACTACTAATTCTTAGTATTTCCATTCGTCTTTACAAATACTCCGGTGATTTTCATGTGCTTGATGAATAGTGTACTCAGCAAAATTAAGACAAGTCTGTGCTGGCATTTATTAATGATATTTTGATATATTCTGGGGACGATGAGGAATAGAAGGAACACTTAATATTGGTACTGTAAACTTTAAGGGAAAATCAACTATTTGCAAAATTCAAAAAATGTTAATTCTATAAAACCATAATACAATATCTGGGCCACAACATCTCTAAGGAAGGGTTTGCAATTGATCTTGAAAAGGTTAGGGCCATGGAAAATTGGCCTATATGAATGGATGTTTCTGTTGTCCAATCATTTATGGGACTAGCAGGGTACTACCGCAGGTTTATAGAGGGATTTTCTAGAATTGCCTATCCTATCACCTCATTATAGAAAAAGGGATCAAAGTTGAATGGAATCCCGAATGTCAAAGTAGTTTTGAAAAATTGAAGCAGTTACTTATGAAACCCCCCATTTTAAAGCTTTTGGATCCCACCAAGGAATTCATCATTTTCATCGATGCTTGCATGGAAGGGTTAGGGGAAGTTTTGCTACAAGATAAAGTTGTCATAGCCTATGAGTCCAGAAAGTTAAAAATCCATGAAAGAAAGTATGTTGTGTATGATTTATAATTAGCTGCTATCATACATGCCCTGAAAATGTGGAGGCATTATCTATTAGGAAAAAAATTCACTCTAGTGACTGACCATATCAACTTAAAATATCTCTTTAGTCAACCAAATCTAAATGTAATACAAGCTAGATGGATGGCATTCCTTAGTGAATTTGAATTCGATATAAAACATATAAAGGGAAAGGAAAATAAAATGGGATATGCCTTTAGGAAACAAGCTTACAATATCATGTAAGTAGCAGTTAGCAGCACATAAACATATTTCATGGAGAAGATTTGGAATTCTATAGTTGAGGACCCAAAATATCTAGAATTACAGCAAGTTCACCTTACTAGGTACACAGAAAGTTCTGAAAAAATTGTGTTATACAGGAAAAGATTGTATATTCCCAATGTGTCTTCTCTGAAAAGAATGATAATGGATGAGTATCATAAGAAACCATACATAGGACATCCTAGGTACCAAAATATGATAAATGCATTGAGGAAATTTTTCTTTTAGCCCGGTATGAAGAAAGAGGTAGTAGAATACTTGTCCAGGTGTTTAGAGTGTTAGTAGCTAAAAGTAGAACATAAACACCTGGTTGGGCTGTTTAATCCAATTCCCATTCCAGAATGGAAGTGAAAGATTATATCTCTAGATTTCATCACCGGCCTCCCGAAAACTATGAGACAACATGACTCAATTATGGTGGTAGTGGATATACTAATTAAGGCATCCCATTTTATACTAGTGCAATCGACTTTTGGTACCTCACAGGTTGCCAACATATTTATGAAGGAAATCTTCTTGTTGTATGGAATACAAAAAATGATAGTATCAGTTAGAGATGCCAAGTTTACCTTGAATTTATAGAAACCATTGTTTGGGGCCAAGGGGACTAAATTAAATTTCATTATAGCATATCATAATCAAACTGATGGACATACTGAAAGAACCAATAAAATTTTAGAAGACATGCTCTGAATGTATGTTATGGACAAAGCTACAAAATGGGAAGACTTTCTGCATCTAGATGAATTCTCCTATAACAATAGCCATCAAAATCTATTAAAATGAGCCCTTTTGAAGCCTCATATGGCTAAAAATTTCGTACACCTCTCAGCTGGAGTCAACGAGACGATAAATTGCTTCTAGTGCTAGAGGCATTGAACGAAATGGAGTAGACAGTTTGAAGAATTCAAAAGAATATCAACCCAGCTGAAGATCGACAAAAGAGCTATGTAGGTAGGAAAATAACATATAGGGAATTCAAATTTGGGGGTCATGTGTATCTAAGTGTAAAACCAAGAAAAGGTACATTGAGGATGGGAATCTACCCAAAATTGGCACCACAGTTTTGTGGACCATTTGAAATTTTGGATCGGGTTGGACCAGTAGCATATCAATTAGCTTTATTCAGTCAAATTAAAGTTCATAATGTATTTCATGTGTCTTTACTTAAGAAATATATACATGATAGTTCTCACATCATTGATTGGAAAATGTTGGAATTGGAACCCGAAGGTGATTTCCTAGCAAAGCATCTCTGTATACTAGACATGAAGGAGATTTGGCACCAGAATCGAGCCATCATTCGGGTTAAAGTGCAATGGAAGCACTTTACCTCAGAGGAAGCTACCTAGGAGCAGGAAGACAAAATGCAAAATAAATATATAGACTTTTTTCTGAAATGAAGGGCCTAGGAGTTAAACACCGAGGACGATGTAGAAAAAAGGGTGGAAATATGTGATATCCCTCCAGTTTTGCTATTAATTGGTATTGTTTTTATTTTAGTGACAAATAATTATTTACCAAACTGTGATTGGTTGTAATGATATTTCCACAGATTGTTTAAGCGAACAAAGATGGACATGGTTATGTAATACATAAAGTTACTTGAATGAGACACTTGAGTAATGAGATAATTTCCAATATCAATCTTAGATAATATTGAGACCAATCTTCCATGGAAATTGTATGTTTATAATATATGAAGATTCAGTGGATGAGAGAAAAGGATACATTGATTCTCTAGCTAGAGAAAGATGCTAATTATATGAAAAGTTAAAGCACCATTAGAGATAAATGCAAGCTTTAAAAGCAAAAATATTTCCATAAAAGTGGGATGTTGCTAATAGGAAAAGCTAATGGAAGAAAAGGTAGAAATATACCTATTGGAAGGATGAAGGGGTTGTTGAAGCTCTGAGGGATCTGATTGGCAATTCATCTTGGCTCAGGGGGAACTGGTGGTCAGTTCATGGTTGGGTGGTGATAGTGTACTCATTGACTGATTCTCCAAACTCTTGTTAGAAATTATGTTCATTTTATTTGGTTGATACATAGTTGATTGTGTATTTATATTTAAAAATGCATGATGTTAGCAATACTTTAAACTCTACCATACTGGAACTATGTTTTGTACCTAAAGTCTTTTGTTCATTTTAGTTGGTTTGTAAATACTTGACTGTGTATTTATGTTAGAAGATGCATGCTGATGAAAATAGTTTAAATAATTCCATACTAGAATTATGTTATGTTTTAACATGGTACGTGGCTTTAGGGAGAATGTTAGAGGAGATAGAATTCCACAAAATTCCATTTTTCTGCTTAATATTGGAGAGGAGTAGATCATAGACGTGGAAGAATAATATCCTTATTTGGAAATAGATATATGTATAATGGTTAATTATAGTAAATGAAATTATAGAAGGTAGGAATAATTATCATGATCATAAGTAAGGTTGTGTTGTTAAATCGCATGTTGTGGTGAGGACAACTTTAAATTTTAATGGATTCACTGTGACAATCCTAATTTCTATTCAGTGTTTTCCCTTGCTTATTTAAAAGGAAATTATGATTTTCTATACTCCATTAAGAGTAAGACAAGTATACTCTTTTCATAGTCGAGGTCCCTCCTATTTTTCAAACAAATAGAATCAAGTTAAATTCAAACATTCGAAACGTAGCATGAGAGGGGAGATAAATATTTCAGGGAAAGAAGGAAACAAATAAAAAAAGGAAAGCTTATGGTGTAGGTCAATGATCCTCCCATCCTATCAAATCAGAAATTATGTGATTTAATCAGAGAAGCAACATCGTATGATCATTAGATACATGAATAAGAAAAATTAGGGTAGCATCGATACCCTCACAGCTTTATATAAAATATGGAATAAAACAGGATATATATGTATGGTCTTTAAGCTGAGATCTAGGAGTGAAGACTCCAATTCCACCCCATCCTACTACATCGAAATGGATGCATTATAGTATGTACTAAATAGACCATGAAAATGTAAATAATTCGAGAGTAACAAGGGTAGTATTACAACAAATGAAAACCAGCCATTACACAAACAATTTTATAGTTACAGTGCATGCTACCATACCAAAAGAAAATCTAATTCAAAGCCATATTTATGTAATATTCAGGAAAAGAGGTGCATGACCATTACAGTCAGAGTACATGCTTCAACAACAACAACCAATTGAATTCAAAAAATTAAGTATTAACATCCAACAAACCATATTTATGGGAATATCCAAATCAAGGACGCGAGTGGCCATAAACTTATACATAAAGAGTCACGGTAGAAAACAAATGTTAAAGAAATCAAATAATCAGTACACCTCCACAAGATAGGATCATGTTCGAGATACTCTCAATTACAACTTAAGTAACCAATTCGGTAGATACATAAAGACACAAAAACTAATAGTTCTATGGGATTGGGGTTTCTCATGGAGATAACACCCTGCAAAGCTCATCGACCAATCATACGCAACATGAAGGAAAGTAGTAATAAAAATCAAGGATGCAGGAAAAAAACCCCTTCTACGTGCTTGATAAACAAGATATTTGTAGTATTTTACACCTTGTAGTTAGAGAAGGAAAAGAAAAGTACCTATGCGGTTGGAGGGCTACTTAGTTGCTAAGGATCTAAAACCCTTAAGAACACTAGACCCAGGGAAATAAGGATGATAGTGTACCTCCACAAAACCAGTATGGGAACCAGTTAAATAAATGTATGGCTAGTAAAATTCATAAAATAAATGGAGATCTGAGCATGCCAAAATAAAAGTATTTACGTGGTTAACCATAGTTGAATATTGTGCCTCCTACTCGCTGCTGCAATAGAGTAGAGGGTTAGCTCGAAAGTTTGACACCCGATAAAACAACTTTAAGGAACCATTTTATATTGTGAAATAAACTAACTGTCGGGTTACCTAAAGTAGATATGGTGTCAGAAAACTATAGTAGAACCCCAACATAACCTCATCGTTCTATCTCACACAAATCGGAAGTTAAGAACATCACTCTCACACCTTCACAATCGAGAAATGGGACACCACAAAACAAAGGAGGCAAGCGAGAAGAAAAACCTTGTTCTGCGGCTAGAAAGAGAAAGGGTGAGGATAAATTTATCTAGGTATCATGAAGCGCCGCGACATGTTTCCAATGATAGACCCGTCTAAAAATAACGAGTTAGTTGATGGTGAACACCTACAAAGTGTAATGGAAACCCCCATTAAAATAGTTTAGATGCAATTGAAGGAAAGGAAAAAACAAGTATGTAACAAATACACATGCTTGAAGTTGCTACCTAGTCAGGGAAATAGTTGGGTTGACCATCGTAGCAAGCTATGTGGTGTTGGTACCTCAGGGGGCTTTAATAGTTACAGAAAAACATGTATTAAACCACAGTGTAGAAAAAGAATGACCTGGTAAGTGTCAAGATCGGGTAAACAGGCACCACGCAGTTGCAAGGTAGGTAGGACATGAAACCAACTCCTTTAGAAAGCTTCTGAACCCAGTAGGGAGCAATACAGAGCCTACGCAGAAAGGCCAAAATGTTGAGGGGGAAAGGGAGATATTGTGTTGTAGGGTTTGGTGGTGCAATCCTTCACCATTGGATGAGCAACGTTTTGTGCTGACCATAACCACTCCTCAAGATCTAAGCCGACATGTGAAGCCCACATGAATTTGCTGAGTTGGAGTAAGGGGATAGGTCCTCCATACAATTGGCACATTTACCATTGCAACAATGGAGTGAGACCATAATTAATGTAGACGAATATTAATAGTTACATGATGGACCAACATAGGTATTAATCATCAGATGTTAAACTCAAACCATATGTAAAAGACTCCATCACTATGATCAAATATCATGAGTAACTAAGTGAAGGGCATGCACCATGGAAATAGAAAACCTAGGTGTTAACTACCATATGAGGAATAATTATGCATGGTTTCACTCATCAACAAAATATATAACAAAATAGTAAGGCTTAGGTAATATTATATATGGAAAGGTAGGGGAATTATTCATATTATGTAATGTTGGAACCAAATAAAAAATAAACATAGAAGAGTTTTATATCTACTATATTGACTCACATGTAACAGAGGTAACACTAATCTCAATTACAATGTATGAAAAAAAAATGGGTATGTGACAACCAGTCCTAGTTGGCTGAGTGGTTTTAAATGGCATGACTATGCCATAAATTAAATGAAAGAGGAAAGGATAAGCCCAAGTTTCCTTTAAGAACAATGAAAAGAAAGAAAATGAAAAAACTTAAAGGAAACATTGGATGTAGTGTCCTAAGGGAGTTGACAGAGATGGAGTTGGAAATAAGATAGATGGTTATTCTATTTGGAAAAGGGAGGAACTTCATTCAAGCACACTCTCATGTACACACACATAGGCTTATGCAGAGAGAACCACCTCTCTCTTAAACTTGTGCATAGAGGCAGTGAAAGAGAACACATAGTGAAGAAGACTATAATAAGAATTCCTCCAAGGGTGGAGGTGAGAGGAAAAAAAGAAAAAACAGGGGTAGAAATTAGGATTCACTATGATTAAGCTCTCGATAGATTTTAAAAAATCTAGTTAAGTAACATTCGTAGAGGCTTTCTGGGTGAAAGCACTATAGAGAGAATTGGCTTTCTTGAGAGGATGAAGTACCCACTCGAAGTGTGTGGATTAATGAACCTACTAGATTGGGAAGAATCACTCATGTGCTTGTGAGGGCTGATGAACGACTGAGAGTTTCCTTGGGACTGAAGATCTGGTTCTTAAATCACTAATGGACCACTTTCAGTGTGATCTCCTTACCCATTAGTGGCCTATCCATTGATGAACCTTCTTTATTGTTGACTCTCTCTTCTCTTGAAAGTGGGTTGAAACTTTCTATTTTATGGTATCTTCGTATGGATGTTAGTTATTTCTAAAAGGAATGAGTGGAAACTTGTGTAGCTCATGCATGAGGGTAGATTGGCCTAGTGGTATCCTATTTTAGTAGTAGTACTGGAAAAATTTCCCTTATTATCATTCCACTTCATACACTTGAATTTGTCTCGGGGGTGATACTTATAAGTAACAATAGTTGTAGCTTGTCTATGGCTTGGTGGAGTGTTAGAATCCCACTCTTAGTTTCCAAATCTCTTATAAGATAAGTAAGATCTTATTTTATTTTCTTGTCAATATTATTTCTATGATTTTTGTGTATTACATATATGATTATTGTTTCAAATTACTACTATACTAATTCATGAGGAGTGTTCTCTCTTGCATAAATGAGGAATGTAGCACTCCTGTGTTGAAATTCTCTCAAATATCCACCTTCCTGAATGAGTTATTTTCTATAACTATGTTGAGTCTATTGGTTGGTATATATGGTATGTTTATGAAGAGGTAGACAACCTCTGTTAATTAGTTGTGTTTATGATAAGGAGAAATAACATTTGGTTGTATCCCTCTCTGTATATATATATATATATATATATATATATATATATATATATATATATATATATATATATATATATATATATATATATATATATATATATATATATATATATATATATATATATATATATATATATATATATATATATATATATAAGTGTCTGTGTGTGTGTGTGTTTTCCTTGTAGGTTGTAGACCGAGGAGCTTTTAAACCCTGTATATGATAGGTTGGATATTGACCTCAGGTTACAACCTTATAAAAACCTTCATAGCCAATACTTGGACTAAATCCTTCAAAAAAAACCATTGGGTTCAAGCCCTGAGTATATCTATGCACAAATGCATCAAGCGGGGGCTAATACTTATTAACATAAGGGCTTAGGCACTAAGCCATAATGGGTCCTCATGTAGTAGAGCCATCTTGATTGGGTTCCGAGGATGGAACAACCCAAGAAATATTTACAGCACTTAAGCCATGAAGTCAGAATTTTAGGGCTCAAAATAATTGGGAGCATCATAGGTCACATGGCCTACCGAGCTTGGGTCTCCAACCTATTCCAAGCCTTAAAATTATGACTCCATGGCTTAAGTGTTATAAGGATTTATTGGGTTGTTCCACCCTTGGAACTTAGTCAGGGCAGTTCTACTATAGAGGGTCCATTATGGATTAGTGCATGAGTCGTTATGCCATTGAGTCTTAGGCCCCACTTGACACATGTTCTCATAGATATGTGTGTGTGTGTGTGTGCATGCCTTGTAGGTTACATACTGAGGATATTTTAAACCCATGTATATGAAAGGTTGGATATGGACCTTAGGGCGGGGGCTGAGATTGAATAGCATAAGGCCTTAGGAACTAAGCCATAATGGGCCCTCATGTAGTATAAATACCTTGACTGAGTCATGAGGGTGGAACGACTCAGGAAATACTTATATCACTTAAGCCATGGAGTCAAACTTTTAGGGCTCAGAATAATTGTGAGACCCAAGCTTGGTAGGCCAAGTGACCTATCTCTATGTGTGTGTGTGTGTGTGTGTGCATTGTAGGTTGCAAACCGAGGAGATTTTGAACCCATGTATATGACAGGTGGGATATTGACCTCAGGTTCAAATATTATCAAAGCCTTCAGAACCAATACTTGGAATAAATCCTTGGAAAAAATCCACTCGGTTCAAACCCTAAGTATATCTATGCACACATGCATCAAGTGGGGGATGAGAATCAATGGCATAAGGGCTCAGGCACTAAGCCATAACAAGATGTCATGTACTAGAACCACCTTGACTGAGTTTTGAGGGTGGAACAACCCAAGAAAGCCTTTTAGAACTTAAGTCATGGAGTCATAATTTTATGGCTCAGAATATTTAGGAGACTTAAGCCTAGTAGGCTAAGTAATTGGGAGTTATAATCGAGGGCAAAGATGGAGAGATATGGGCTATAGGGAAAAGGAAGCATTAGCACAGTCCATGTTCCCCATAACTTCATCTCTAGAGAATTCAAATCGAGGTAGGGGAAATTATGTCGAGATAGAAGAGTCAAGCAAACATGGTAGTGGGGTCAGTGGCCATGCATTGGAAATTAATCATGACGGAAGACCCCAATGAAATTGTAATGAAAGATGTAGTTGTATCATTCCTCAGAGAACTGGGTGGGTCCTAGGGTAGTAAACACCACTTCAGACCTTAGACCCTAGAGGGTTCAAGCAGGGAACTAAGGAGAGCTCCCGAGATTTTATCTATGGAAGGACATGGCAGGAGTGGGACTGAATGTGTAAAGAAGCTTCCAATGAACTAAGGACATGGTGAGAGAGGGGAATTCCATGGTTCCATGCAATGCTGGAAGGGTCAACATTAAAATATAAGGTAAAAGACAACAATATAAACTTCCGAGATGGTTATTTAAGGATTAGGTGATAGGGAGAGTGGTGTGTGACTGTGTATTATATGTATGCACATTTATTATATGTGTGTTGTGCATTGTTCCTTGTAAGGGGGTTCAATATGTACGCATAGGTCAATAACTATTGCAGTATAAGAATGTGGTAGAGAGGGTTTGAATAATAATTTCATTTGGGCATCACGTGGTAGGATGGTGAGGTGACACTAATGAAATGGACAATCTATGGATGACCATATCTTGGAATCTAGGAGTCAGATTGAGGAACAATTTACATTTTTGTAATGGTATCGATGATATGACCATAACATTGCTATTTATTTCCCATTTTTGAAGAAGTTGCAAGAGGTAAAAAAAATTAGACCCCATTTCCAGGACTTGACTATGGGAGTCAAGTTAGCATAATAACCAACTGTTGCTAAACTTGCTGGGTATTGTTTTAGTATGGGCTATGTTACAGAGTGGTATAAAAACTTCTAGGTTTAACACTTTGATTGGATGGGCTCTATTGAGAAGTAACCAAGTTAATGTTTAATACTAGACCTTGAAGATCTAGTGAGGCCTTAAAATCCGTGTGATAGGCATTAGGAGCATGATTATTGTTGTTATTGATTGCGCATAAGTTTTTTTGTGTGCCTTTTGTTCTTATGACATGGAACTTACAATTCATTTAATTTTATTGATATTAATGTGTTAACCAAGGTCTAATGTTTCATCTAGCTATGCACAAGTAGATTTCCATCAGTAAGCTAAGGTGATAACATTTATTGTGTATCAAGAATTGTTATAATATAATGATTATGTATGTGTGTGATAGCACATGAAGATTACCATGTGAAAAATAAAGGGTGGTATAGTATAGAACCAATAGACCAAGGAAAGAATTAAAAAATGGTGCAATATAACTCTGATGAGTCATAATATGGTCGCGAAGAGGAAAGATCACTAGAATAGCAAGGAGGGCAAAACACTCTTGATTGGATCGGTACGTTGAGAGGCCTAAGAGAATAAATAAAGAGCTATAAATCTAAAAATAAGAATATTTTCAAAGCACAAGAGAAGCAAGTTGAAGAAAATATAGTCATATTACAAAGCTTGTCAAACCTATAAAGGTACAAGTGGCATGAGTCATGGATTTGTCGTATAGACATGAAGAATCCATTGGGGTAGGAAGAATGAACCAATGTGGAAAATGAGAGTAGACCAAGAAAGAGGCATCGATTGTCTAGTGAAGACATCATGAAAGGATGCACTTTGTTAAGCACTCCTAAAAAGAACTCAAGCACCCATGAGCAGTAGTATGAGGAAACTCATATAAGGCCACATTCTCATCACTATCATCATCATCTAGGAGAAGAGGGCAATGGGAGTATATACCATAGGAGTTCAAAAAGGCTAATATTCCTACTTTTGATGGCGAAATTAGGAAATTAGAGGATGTAGAACCCTATTTGCTAAGAATAAATAAGGTTTTCCAAATCCACGATTATTTAGAAAACATGAAAGAAGAGGTAGCCACTTAGAGCTTAAGAGAAAAATCTAACATATTGTGGGAAGATATGAAAAATGTAAAGGGCATAAGGGAAGAAGAATTGTCCTGGAAGGAGTTTGAGGAATGTTTTAGGAGAAAATACCTATCTAGAAGATACTTTGACAACAAGAAGAAGGAGTTCTATGAGCTCAGATAATGACAAATGACAGATGACGAGTACACCACCAAATTTTTAGAATTGTTAAGGCATGTTCCTTACCTTAAGGAAGAGAAGGAAAAGATTCATATGTATATTAGTAGGATACCACAACCTTTCAAGGATAGAATCGAGTTTGATGAGTCCAAGTCAATAGAGGATGAAATTTGGTAATTGATGCACTACTTTGAGAAATCAAGGCATATACTCGAGCATAAACCATACTAGAAATTCAAAGGCAATACCAAATTTAAACAAAAAGGATGAAAATAAACCAAAGGGTAAAGTACGACTCCTATTAATAAAGAGACTCAAAAAATGTCCATCACTGCCAGTAAAGACTATTCTACTCAAGGTGAAGCCAAAATTTATGGGAAAGGTCCTATTGTAGCAGCTACAACCACCCTCCAAAATTTTTCCCTACACCAATTTCGGATCCTCCCTTGAAGATTTTCACTTGATGACTGCACACACTCGGATTCACTCCGTGAGCTTGTGTGAGTCTTTACATCTACCTTGCTTATTCATTCCATTCAATTCTCTGCATGATGATGTCTAAGTCATGCTTGCGACCATGTTCTGGTTATGCTCAAAGTCTTCACTTCGTATGTGCTCGCTATGAAAGAATCTATCGAACTCACACACAACGTCATATTCACTGTTCCGCAAGCATTGTCTCAATCAATGAACAATCAATCATGAGTGTTGTGCTTGTCACATACACCTTTGTTTAGTATTGTTGAACATGTGTGTCTGGATGGTTTGGCCGTTTCGTCGTCAAGTCATGCAAGTGTGTGTTCATATGATCACATATGCATATTTCAATTATTCACACACTTAGCCTTTTTGCTGAAGGTTCTGACGACCAAACTCCCCTCTGACAGCTAGACCATCACCCTACCATCGACTCAATCAACTGTCAACTAGAATAGCGCAGAAACACCAAGCTAGTATTTTCAAGTTACACTTCTCGTAAGTAATCCAATCAACTCTCACGCTGGCCACCCGGACAGTTGGACCCAACAATCACCCTGGGACTAACTCCCCTAGAAAATTATGTAGCGGCCACTGGCCTCACTTGCTCATCTGACTAAGGAAATTACGTAGACAAGCCAGATAAATACCAAGTGCCCATCCCTGTCTCCCTAAGAAAATTGCGTAGCTTTCCCAGTCATTCATCTTGACAGTCGACCAATTTTTCATCTCACAAATTGCACAGTGTCCATGATCAGGCCTTCTGCTGCCCATCAATTAGCTCAGCTCAAAAATTGTGCAGAGATGATCAGTAGGCCGACCTCTTGGCCTTAGTGCAGTTTTCCTTGCCAACAACAGACTCCTAGTTCCCTTTGGGAATTGTGTAGTTTCTGCTGCCAGTATCTTGGGCAGCCAATTGGAAGTTCCCTCTAGGAATTGCGTAGTTTCGGCTTCCAGTGACCACAGCAGTCAACTGGCAGTTCCCTCTAGGAATTGCACAGTTCTGGCTGCCAGTCTCTGTGGAAGTTCCCTAGAAAAATTTTGCAATCTCTACCTGCTGACCCTTCATGCAGCCTAGCCCGTTACTTTGGAAAATTTCTCAAATCTGGCTATCCATCCCCACTACCCATTAGTTTTGAAAAGTGCACAGATCATGCCTACCTCGACTTCTAGCATCCTAGACTGTTCCTCTGAAAATTTGTGCAATTTAACCTCCCAGCTGAGCCAAACCTTACAGAAAGTCATTGTTGACTCAGATTTCCTGTCTCCATCTCTAAGTGACTCTTGTGCAATTTTCATCAGAAGTTGCATGGAGCCATCATCTCGTATCATAGCCTTGCTGCCTCTCATGGTCACCTACATCTGAATGATCATGTGTCATGGTAGACTAGGAGGTTTTGGATTTGATGTTGTCTCGTCATGACTGACTGCAGGTAGAGGTACACCGATGCACATGGCAAGAAAATGAATGGGATGAACGAAGGGATCACATCTAGAATGAGAGGTTCACCAACAAATGAATGAATGAAGCATGTAAAGCAGATGAACACGTTGAAAATGCACCTTCGTAGACAGATGAGCGTGTTAAGCCTTCTAGAATGCAAGCAAGGAACAACATGCTAAAGCTTCATCAAGCGAACCAAGGACCATCGAAGACTCCGCGCACTTCGCCATGTGGAGGTGAAGCTATGATACACCATGAAGACATCCATCACCCAATAGCACTATAGCTCAACATGCACTCTAGCAGCATCACAAATGTACCAACATTGTCATGTCAAGTCATGTCGAGTCAGATCATGAGTCATGTCACCCACATCTCCACTATGGTCTTGTTTTCAATCAATGTGATGTAACATGGAAGTCCAAGAGACCCACTTTTTGAAAGAAGAGTCATGTAAGTCGAAAATTCATGGAAGTCAAATGGTCATGAGGGTAGTCGAAGAGCCACAAGGTTTAGTTTCACCCTTGGTTATAAATACCCCCTCATTTGTACATGCAAAGGACTTTTCACCTCAGCTCCTCCCACATAGCCAAGAGAGTCTATAATATTTTATTTGAGGAGTAAGTAGTGGCTCCAACACCCCGCTGATGGGGTTAGTGATGTATCTTGTAATGATGTGTCTTGGAACTTTCGCTTAATTCAGAAGCATGTTAACAGGCCAACACGCTTTCACACATGTATTGTATTTGTTGTAAGATTACTCTTTAACACTTGTAATGCATGTTGCTTTAACCTGTGTTTTACATTTGAACTACTTCATTTGTTGTAATACATATTATTTTAATGGAAATGTGTTGTATATGTTGTTAATGTTGTCCCATCTATGTCAACTACTCTTTCGGACATCAGACATACCTTTCACCTAAACCTTTCTGTAACAACCGTTTCACTTGTTCGGACTATTCTGTGAGTGCTATATGTGTTGTCTTACCTTGTATATTGTGACTGTCACATGCGAGTGGACTGCTCCACGAAAGCTGTGTATGTCCTTTTGTGCTATGTGTTCCTAGCCGAGTTGGGATTGGTCCCTTTAAACCTGGAACTCACCTTCACCTTCTTCGCCTCACAGTGAAGAACCATTGGCACAAGTACACTTACACTCACCAGGCATGTGAACCTCACTTCTTGAAGACAAAGCGAACCACTCTCATGTGCTGGCAAGCAAGAGTTGAGGCAAATCCTTAAGACAATGGAAACCAGGCCATCATACTGAATGGGACTCCCACACCAAACAGTGTGAGGTCTAGTTGGGACTTCATACCAAGGTGATCCCTCGAATGTTGGCGGGTTTAGCACCATCAATGGGTCCATATAAGTGTTGAAATTTTTGAGAAAATCACCTAAGGAAAGACTGCCCCTAAAAAAATCACATTGGCTCGAGATTTTATAATGCACAAGAGGCAGAGACAGTAAAGTATGTAGCTCAAAGTTTACCCAAAATATACATAGCAGTGGAAAATCACCGAGATGATCATTAGGAAAGGATTATAGAAATGGAAGTTATGCTCCATGACCAAAGAATTTCTGTTTTGATTAATTCTAGTTCAAATTTTAGTTACATTAATCCCATTGTTGTTGAGAAATTCAAACTAAATAAGGAAGCCCATGATGAGTCTTGGCTAGTTTAATTATCCACTAGGAAAATAATAAGAATGGAGTATTAGGTGAAGGCTTTCCGAATCGAATTTAACGGGATGAAAATGGTATAAAATATCAATGTGATGGCATTGGGAGAATATTATGTATTTTTTGGCATGTATTATTTATATGCACATTGAAAAAAGGTTGATTTCTTTGAGAAGACCATTGAGTGCCTTGATGGATTTAGATAATGTAGAATCATCCTAGGAAAACTGAAAGCTACCTCTATGAGATTAATTTCAGCTTATGCAAGCCAAGAGAAGTCATAGAAAGTGATGCCTTTTATTTTTCATTCAAATATCCAAAAATGTTGAAGCTAATTATATTGTTGAGGATAATGAAAATGATGTTATAGGGAACTACCCAGTTCTACAACAAATTTTATATGTATTCCTTCAATGGATTCTTGGTTTGCCTCCTCATGGAGAAGTATACTTTTCATCAAACTAGTTCTAGAGGCGGCTCCAAAATCCAAAATCTGTGTGTAGAATGAGCATTCTAGAATTAGTTGATTTGAAGCTATAGCTCAAGGAGATTTTGGATAAGGGTTGAATAAGGCCAAGTGTGTGTCCATGGGGAGCACCAGTACTACTTTCGATGAAGAAGTATGACACACTCACGTTGTGCATTGATTACTGGTAATTTACTAAACTGACCATCAATAACAAGTATCCATTAACACGAATCGATGATTTATTTGACTAGTTAAGAGGAGTAGCAAGATTCTCCAAGATTGACTTGAGATTAGGCTATCATCAGGTGCATACAAAGGATGAGGATGTCCATTAAAAGGGCATCAAAACTAGGACGGGCATTATGAATTCATGGTAGTTCCCTTTGGGCTTACCAATGCACCTACAAATTTTATGTGCCTAACGAATAACGTGATGCACCCCTATATAGATATGTTTATCATAGTCTTCATTGAAGAAATTTTGGTATATCCAAAGAGAAAGGAGGAGCATGAATAACATTCGTTTGCACTACTATAATTTGCTAAGGGAACATAAGTTTTATGCAAAGATGAGTAAGTGTGATTTCTTCTAATATTAGATTCATTATTTGGGACACATTATCTCAAAGGAAGATGTTGGGAACGAGATCCCCCGAGGAAAGTTTTGGGGCTAAAAGCCCATGTTTTGTGTCATATTCTATAATAAAAGTGCAAAGTCTCAAAATTTTGTGGTCGTAGAGCATGAAGGTGTCATAAGTCATAAAGGGTTGTCTGCCCTTATTTTGTAAAGTGTAAGGTTAGTTGTAAAGATATACCCATGGTCTGCAAACCATGGGATTGTATAAAAAGAGCTAAGTAAGTAAGCTCTAAGTAGTTCTAATAATTCATGGAAAGAAGTCTTGAGCGATAAGGAGTAGGTCTCTCAGAAGTCTATGTTTCGGGTCATAGCATAGGTAGAGGCTCTATAGCTAAGTGCGAAGAGGACTAGGGTGGAAGTTTGCAGCTGAGTCCGTAGACCCCTACAGCTATGTGCACAGGTCAGATAGATTCTATAATCATTTGAGGATACCAATAAAGAGAAGCATTCTACAAATTTTGTGTCTTTGTTTCCTGTTAATGCATCTTGCCATATTGTGTATGGATTTCATTTACAATGCTTATGTGATGCACGAATGTATGTAATTACGTTGTTTAATTGAACACAAGGAAGAATATTTGTTTATGTGGTGCTAACTGTGATTGTTTAGTAAGATAATTAAACACTTAAGGATAATGTGGAAACCTGTTTTATACACTGCTTTAGTAGCGCAAAAGTACCCGGACCGAAGGTTAGGGTTGCGTGAAGGCCAATCGTATCCTTTCGTGGAGGTATCGAAGGGCAGAATAAGGGGCTAAATAGAAATATCCCTAAAACTTAATGACCTGCGCAAAAGCAGGAATATGAGAAATAAACCAACATCATGACCATCACAGGATTCAGAAACTTGGTTCCAGCATCCCCACATACTGCTTCAAGTGAGACTTCAGTCCACGCTCTGCGGGCTGATGCCGAAAGGGCTAGTAGTGTAGGGATTTGTTTGGCTAAATAACGCTGAACCTGGGTCATGACCCACCAAGCGAACAAATGGCTCCGTTGCCGGGACCAGAATCTGCATAAGAGATGTGTGTTGTTGTATCATTGGAATCCAACTAAGAAAGATATCGGAGATTGGTTGGATAGGAAGATCCACAAATTCGTAGCGCAGGAGAACAGAAGTCCACGACTGACAAAGGAACAGTGGCTGGATAGGTACCTATATATAGGGATCCACGAGATCATTTTATGTTCCTTTCCAGTTGAGCTATACAAGTGGATCGCAAAGCTAGTGGATAGCCAAGGAAGGTGGAGACTTGACGGTCCTATTGTTTGGACCTTGGAGTTAGTACAGAGATTGGAAGCATCTAAGGATAAGATAATCTGCGCTATCAATGATTGGCTCAATCGCATCATAGGAGGATTTGTGACTGAATTCGTGGTCAATACCTTAGTCAACTACAGCGAGGCGGAGCAATGATTTTTCAAAGGTCCATGAGGTAAGTACTTGAAGTCATTAAATACCTGGATTAAAAGGTTATTGTGCAAAAAAATGGGTTATGTGGCTACCTTGATGTTTGGAGCTACATGAAGCAGAAAGACTTATAGGAATGAAGGAAGAAAGGGTCTTGAATATAGTCCATTGATTTCACCTCCATTGGGTAACAAAGTGGGAGTAGAGCAGGCTTCTCCTCAAAGTGCTATTTAGTTAATAAAACAAGGATTCCCGCGACTGCCACCTCCACCCACACAACCTCCAACTTCACCACGATCACCTGTGACTTCACCCATACCACCATTGCCTCCACCGTCGTTCATCATCACAAATTCAGTGAAGCTACTGGTGTTTAAAGGCTTGGGAAATGAGGACCCGAACCAGTTCTGGTTCATCGCGAAGGTTGTATGGGAAGCTCAAGGTGTTACAAATGATCACATGAAGAAGGAAACACTAGTTATTACTTTGCAAGATTACATGCTAACCTGGTACATCAAGTACCCTAATGATAATGCAAATGCTAGGGTGGTGGACATCTAGATCGTGTTGAATAAAGAGTTCAGTAGACCTAAATCTGAGGCATAATCGATTGTAGGGTTCAAAGAAATTGTGATGAAACTAGGAGGGACATCTTGGGAATTAGATCAGAGATTGAAGTTTAAAATGTGCGAAGCTAATATGAACTTAACAGATGGACAACACTGCGAATGGTTCGTGGCTTCGCTCCTACCACACCTAAGGGTTGCATTGTCACAACAGAAGATAACGACTCAGGTAGAGGCCTTGGAGATTGCAATGAGACTACATGAAACACCGATGTAGGATCTGAATCTGGGGGTTCAGTAGATCCATGCATAGTTGCAAAATCTTTGCATTGAAATGCAAAGCTTGAAGCAAGACAGAACAGTTCGACTGGAGGTGCGCGAAGAGGTATGGTGCTTGAAATGCAAGGGTTAGGGGCATGACAAAGACCATTGCCTGGTCTTTAAAAACTACATTTCAGGAGGGGGACCAATGCCCTTGAAGCTAGAAGCTCAAGCAAGACCGAGCACGGTGCCTGCATTGTGGTGTGCTATATGTCAGGTAGTAGGAAAAAATATGATGGATAACTGTCATTTGCTGCAGAAGTTTGTACGAAAAATTCAACAACTGTTCTCCAATTTCTATAGGTCAGTAGGGCATGATGAGCGCAACTATAGAAGTTATGAATTGATGATGGACAGAACACCTACCTATAGGGTTCAGGTAGAAACGCGGTCCCCTGAACATAGTGCAAGGATGGTGTGAATAGGCTTCTAGGGGCCCAGACGGGGCCGAGGAGGAGGAGGACCTAGCAGAGGTCAGGGACATCTAATCTGCTACAATTGTGGAGGACCAAGACATTATTCCCATGATTTCACTAACCCAACGCATCCATCATGCAAATATTTCACTTTGTTTGATCATGGAACAGAGGATTGTCCTATGCTGATAGCGAGGATATGTGACAAAGGGGTGCTACCACCTCAGCCAACTCAGAACATACAAATTATGAGGTCTGAGCCTCGTGAAGAGGATCCAAATTTTTATATAGTGCTCTGAAGTGGAATTGCAATAGGGGATGATAAGGGGAAACAACCCGAAGACAACACATGGGTTCGCAAAGCTCTGGGGAAGGAGGTTGAATTTGATTTGGACCACGCACACAAAATGTTCATGGAAGAAAAGAAGAGCTTTGCTGAGGCCTCCACCTCTGGGAGCAAGGATAACCCTAATCAGGAAATGGACCCTTCCATGCTTACAACCTTTCTAGAGACTTGCATGATGTTGTTGCATTACAACAAGGCTATGGAGGGGTTATAGGATCTTATAAATAGACGCACTAGAAACACTCCGGGTGAACTACATGTAGTACGAAAGATTGGTAAGCATAAAATGAGGACAAGGCGAGAGATGAGGCTCACTGCGTAGATAGGAGAATACGAAATGGATTAGGTTATTTTTGATTTGGGTTTAGATGCGAATGTCCTTCCAAAGCAGACTTGGGAATGGATGGGAAGACCCAGACTGCAGTGGTCTCTGATTCAGTTAAGGATGGAAAATTAGTAGAAGATCATCTCCATGGGGTGGCTACAAGGGGTGATTGTAGATATTGAAGGTGCAAGCACACTGGATGACTTTGAAGTAATAGAAATTATGGATGAAAGCAACCCCTACCTTGCACTCCTTAGCATTGATTGGGATACTGATATGAATGGGGTAATCAACCTAAGGAAGCGAAAGATGATATTTGAGAAGAAATCACTCCACGTAATAGTACTCTTAGATCCTACTAAAGGATCGCGCTATACTGAACCAGTCCGTGATTATGAAAGTGATGACGATTTCGACTACATATATAAGATAACAATGCGAGACCAAGATTGGGTGAATCCAACAGGAGATGGATGAATTACATGGGATTGCAAGAGTTCCTTCACCTCGGACTCTGATGAAGAATTAGAGCACTGACAGAATCGGTTACATGAAGTAACCACGCTAAGCTGTAATATGATGAACTAATCGTTGTGTTATGTGTCGTCATAGGTAAGAAATATGCCCACTTATGATGGCCTGAATGATGTAGATATCTTTTTGGATGCATTTGAGAGGGAGGTGTTGGTGCCCGTCATCATGCTAGCATCCCAGTGCGTCCAAGGATTTTGGTTCAATTGGTCGAACTATCCTCGCGGAGAGTTCCTAGTAAATTCCTGCAAAGCACATGAGCTCAACAAGACATTCCACTACATGTGGTTCTTGTTGTCTATTGTGTTGGTAGCATGGGAGATGCCAGAGGAAAGTCAATTCCCTTTGGTTGTTCTAGACCTACCAGAAGTAGCGAAGTATGCTTCTTTGTGGGTGACCAAGGATGCACAGCACATCAAGCATAGCAAGATCTTTTGGATATTGATGTAGATGAACATCTGCATGGCCATCAATCACAAATGCAATTGTCAATTACATTGTTTTCCAACTTGCAGGGATACATAGAGTTTAAAGTAGATTTTCACCATGTGTCCATCAGGGTGTGGAAGGACCTTGCGCAGATGTGGTATGACTTTCCTTACCTGGCAACAAATTATGCCATTGATGTAGTACTTGATCGATGGCCAGCAGAATGGTGCACTACAACAGACTTGGCGATGGGAGGAAGCAAGTTCATCGTGAAGCGCAAGAAGGAGGAGGCTAATCTAAAGATGACGCAACTGGTCAAAAAGAGAAAGAAGGAGGTCACTGACAAGGCCCAAGCAGAGCACGATGCCACTCAGCAGACGGAGAAGAAAGTAGGTGGAATAGAGAGGGGCTCTAACAATGGCATGCGGTTGCCTTCACCTAAGATAGATGAAGAGACGGACGAGCAGATAGAGTAGCATGATGTGGACCCATAGGCGACATCCGCCTACATCAAGCATCTATGTGAGCAAGAGAAAGGAGGGTCTAGGAAGAAATCTATGACCACTAAGACATCGCTAGACCCAATCACGCTCACAGAGGGTGACTTGCATGACATTGGAGACACGGTGCGAGATTTCACTACGGAGGCCCTACAATAGTTTGAGCAGCAACATCAACTAGTATTGGGGGCTATCTAGATAGGTCTGCAAGAGCTATAGACCCACGCGTCACAGGTTGGCACGGTGTCTACTAGCCTTGCTATCGACACTTCAGAAGCTGCCAAGCTGTTATGTGCGAAGGCCTCCAGCATGATAGTGCTGCCTGATGGAGCACTGACCACGGAGAATGAAGCTAAAGGCCCATTATTAGTGCCCTCATGGGAGTAGTGTTGAATCTAGTAGTGCTCCCTGGTGAAGCGCTCCACCTCTTACAGGATGGAGTGATTGCAGAGCTGAGGGCCTGTGAGCACCGCGCCCTCCAAGTGATCAGTGAGTAGCAAATTAATAATGAGCAGATGGCACCACAACAAGACTCTTCCATCACCGCTATGACTGAAGTGACCAACCAAAACAAGCATATAATGAAGGTCATCGAGGAGGCATATTGAATGGTCCCAAAGTTGGCCATTCCTAAGGAAGAACTAGTCGAGGTGCGTGTCCGCAAACTAGTTACAGGGTTCGTGACGCTCGTACAGAAACAATGAGTGTTCAGTCGGAGTTTAACCTACATATCACCGAGTTACAGTTGAGTGCCCAGCCTTCAACTCTGCCAGAAGTAAATGAGCTACATGCAACCATTGTCATAGAGGTAATCACGACAGTTGACAATGCAGTAGAAAACAACACATAACTTTTTGAGTAGTCGTTCGAGGTCCTGACAAGCTTGCAAGAGGACCCTAATGTACAGTGACTCAAGATAGAAGCATGCGAACTACAACAACACTATGATGGGGTCAAAGGCACAACATGAACCGTTGCGCTCAGACAAATATTGGCAAAGCTACAGGAGGATAAGCAGCTAAAAGAGCAGGTGGATGCAGCGTTGCACAAGGAAGTAATGCTAAGGGAATGACTGAAGCCCTTGCTAGATGAGGCTTACACAATCATAGCCTCTATTGAAGGAAATCTTACGACTCTGAAGCAACTCAGCAAAAGCTTCAGGTTGACAGTTTTGGAGTAGTGACCAAGTAAATGGTTGAAGATGCGATGTAGGAGGCTGCATAGTGCACTGCTGAGGTTGTGGTCATATAGATCGAGCTGGGAGGTCTTCATGCTAAGATATTCATGCCTACAGAGTGACTCGAGGGTGAGTCACGATGTTTGTGTTGGGGGCCTGTTGGGAACGGGATCCCGCAAGGAAAGTTTTGGAGCTAAAAGCCCATGTTTTGGGTCAAATTTTGTAATAAAAGTGTAAAGTCTTCGCATTTTGCTGTCGCGAAGTGCGAAGGTGTCATAAGTCATAAAGGGTTGTTTGCCCTTATTTTGTAAACTATAAAGTCAACTATAAAGATCTACCCATGGTCTGCAGATCATGGGATTGTATAAAAAGAGCTAAGCAAGTAAGCTCTAAGTAGTTCTAATAAGTCATGGAAAGAAGTCTTGAGCGATAAGGAGTAAGTCTCTTAGAAGTCTATGTTTCCAGTCATAGCATAGCTAGAGGTTCTATAGCTTAGTGTGGAGAGGCCTAGGGTGGAAGTTTGTAGCTGAGTGTGCAAACCCCTACAGTTGTGTGCGTAGGGCAGGTAGAGTCTGTAATCATCTAAAGATATCAATAAAGAGAAGAATTCTACAAATTATGTGTCTTTGTTTCCTGTTAATGCATCTTGTCATATTTTTTATGGATTTCATTTACAATTCTTATGTGATGCGCAAATGTATGTAATTACATTGGTTAATCGAATGCAAGGAATAATATCTGTTTATGCGGTGCTAACTATGATTATTTAGTAAGATAATTAAATACTTAAGGATAATGTGGAAACCTATTCTATACGATGCTTTAGCAGTGCGAAAGTACCTGAACTGAAGGTTTGGGCTATGCGAAGGCCAATCGTACCCTTTCACGAAGGTATCGAAGGGCGGAATAAGGGGCTAGACAGACAGAGCCCTATAACTTAATGAACTACACGAAAGTAGGAATAGGAGGAATGAACCAACATCATGACCATCTCAGGGTACGGAAACTTGGTTCTAGTGGCCCCCCATACTGCTTCAAGTGAGACTTCAGTTCGCACTCCACCGGCTAATGCCGAAAGGGCCAGTAATGTAGGGATTTGTTCAGCTAACTAATTTTGAACCTGGGTCAGGGCCCACCAAGCCAATAAAAGGGATAACAGCTAATCATGAAAATATCAAGGCCATAACAGAGTCATGAGCACCAAAGAATGTGTCTGAGGTGAGGTGATTTATGGGATTGGTAGGTTATTACGGGATGATCATCAAGAACTTCTCCAAAAACTTCAACCCAATTATTGCATTGCAAAAGAAAAGAAACATTTTTTAATGGACAACTAATTATGTTGTAATCTTTAATTAGCTAAAGAAGTTGTTCACTAATGCACCTGTGATAATAATAACATATCTTAAAAAATATTTCATCATATGTATAGATGCTTACAAGGAGGGACTTCGTGGAGTCTTCATGAAGGAAGACCAAGTGGTTTCCTATGAATATCGAAAATTAAATGAGCATGAGCATAATTATGTAACTCATGATCTGGAATTGGCTGCCATCATTCAGGCCCTAAATATGTGGATGCAATACCTTCTTGGAAGAAAATTCACTCTCACGATTGATCATTGAGGGCTAAAATATTCATTTGAACAACCCAAGTGAAATTCGAGGAAAGCTAGATGGTTGGCCACGCTCAGTGAATTCAACTTTGAAATCAAATATATAAAAGGTAGAGAGAACAAAGTGGCTAACAAATTCAACAAAAGGGTGCATTTAAATCGTTCAGAAGCCATAATTTCCTATGAAACTGATCTTGAAGGGAGGATAAAATAATGTTGGGAATTACAATAACAAATATCAACAACTGAAAAATAAATCATAGAGATCACATGGAGGTGGAAAGGATAAGGAATATAGTCTTGCTGAAAGTGAATTGAGTAAATTCCGAAGAAAAATTTATGTGCCAAATAATAGTGACTTGAAGAAACTCATATTAATATAATTTCATGTGAATTCATATTATGGCCACCTAGGTTATCAAAATACACTAGAAGGCATCAAGAAAGTATATTTCTAGCGCGATTTAAAAATGGAGGTGGCAGATTCCATCTCCAAGTGCAGTCATTTCTAGCAAGTAAAGGTTGAGTGTAAACATATAGTTTGTTTATGTCATCTTATTCTTGCTCTGGATTGGATGTGGGAAGTGATTTCTATGGATTTTATTACAAGGTTTCCAAAGACTCCAAAACAACATGATGCAATCATTGTAGTGGTCAACAAGCTAAGCAAGGTATTTCATTTCGTAGTTATTAACTCTAAAAACTCAACCAATGAAGTGGATCAAACTTTCACCAAGAAGATAGTGAGATTACATAGAGCTCCTAAAAATATTATCTCAAATAGATATGCCAAATTCACATTAATGTTTTGAAGAGAGCTATTTGTAGGATTGGGAACTGAGCTAGTATTTAGCACAAAATACCATCCACAAATTGATGGGAAAATAGAAAGGACAAAAAATATCCTTGAATACATACTAAGAATGTATGTAATGAACCAACCCAAGAAGTGGAAAGAGTACTTTCCCCTATGGAATTTTTATACAACAATGGGCAGCAGGAGTCTTTGGGAATGATTGCATTTGAAGCACTTTATGAGAGTAGTTGTAAGGTTCCTATTAGATCGAGCGATCCATTGGATATGGTCATTATTAGGCCTTATATATTGAAAGATATGGATCAGGAAATGGAAACCATCAGAAGAAATTTAAAAGTGGCAAGGTCAAGCAGAGTAGCATAGAGTGCACAAAGAGTTCCAAGTAGTAGAACATGTATTCTTATGAGTTACATCAAAGAAGAGCTCCTTGAAATTTGGGTTATGTGCCAATTTGGAACCATAGCTTAGTGGGCCATTTGAAGTGCTCAAAAGGATAGGGCTTGTTTCTTATAGGCTGGTCTTGCCTCCATCAATTAGAGTGCATGATATTTTCCATGTTTCATAGCTTAAACTATGTGTGCATGATGCTAATAATGTGATTGATTGGTATTTTTTATAGGTATAACTAAAGGGAGAGTTCCAACCAAAACCTCTATGCATCCTGGATTGAATCCATCCCACACATTAGAATCAGGCAATGGAGAAAGTCAAAGTGTAATGGAGAAACTTTTGACACAGGAAATCCTCATGGGAAATGGTTGACTAGATGTGAGAAACATATTATTTCATATTGAATGAGTAGAAATAAATTTAAATACATTGTAAATGTTGTACAAAGTTGTGTGTATAAAGCAACATAATCAACAATTCTTTGTCTGAAGCATGTTTTTTTGTATGGTTATTGAACATCGAGGATGGTGTGCACCCGCCCCCCCCCCTCCCACCACCCAACAAGGTGGAGGGGACTATGACATCCCCTAGTTAATATTTATCTCATTGTAAATGCTTGTAATTATTTAAAAGGTTGAGAGAACAAGGCACACAGATTCCATTACTTGCAAAGTGGGATTGCTTGAAGGAATTGTTGTTTTAAATATTAATCCTAGTTGGTTGAGTGGTTTTAAATCATCTAACTGTGCCATGAATTAACTAAAAGAGGAAACATCATGACCAGGTTTCCTTTAACATCAATGATAAGAAATAAAAGGACAAAACTTGAAAGCAACATGGGATGCACTATTCAAAAGGGCAAACTTGCATGGATCTAGAAAGAAGATAGACAAATAGTCATTTTGGGAGTGGGAGGACCTTCATTCATGCACTCTCCCACATGCATGCACATAGGAATATGAAAATATAACATTCTCTCTCATTCACTCACTCATAGAGGCAGTGGAAGAGAACATGAAATGAATAAGACTATAAGAAAATTCTTCCTAGGGTGGAGGTGACAGCAAAAAAAAGAAAAAAAAATTAAAAAGGGATAGTGGTCAGGATTCATTGTAGTTAATCTCTGGCGATATTAAAATAAAATCCAATTCAGGAACCTTCATAAAATATTTCTAGGTGAAATCATTATAGAAAACGTTGGCTTGCCTAAAAGGTTGAAGAACCCATTGGAAGCTTTTGGATTGATGAACCTGCTAGATTGGGAAGAATCACTAAGTTGCTTTTGAGGGTTGATGAAGCATGAGGAGTCACCTTAGGGTTGAAGCTCCACTGCTTGACTAGAGTATGAACCACCTGGAGAATGATTTATTTACCCATAAGTATATTTTCCACTAATGAAAGTTCTTTAATGTGGATTCTATCTTCTCCTAAAAGTGAGTTGAAACTCTCTATTCTATGGTATCCTTGTATGGATGTTATTTATGTCTAAAGAGATTGAGTGGAAACTTGTGTAGCCAATGGATGAAGGTAGAATGGCTTCATGGCATCCTATTTCAACTATAATATTGGTGAAATTCTCCTCAATAACAATCCACCTCAAGCACTACAATATAGCTCAGCGGTGATAGCTGCAAGTAACAATGATTATAACTTGTCTATGGTTGGGTGGACATTTGGAGTCCCACTCTCAGTTGCCAAATATAAGATAAGTACGCTCTTATGTTCTGTCTTTTTTTATATTACATCTAAAATCATTTTTTATATCTATGACTATTGTGTAAAATTACTGCTATACTAATTGCTCAAGAGTGTTGTCTCTTGCATAAATGAGGAATTCAACATTCCTGCATTGAAATGATGTGGAATATCCACCGTCATGAATGGTTTATTTCTTAAATTATCTTGATCCTATTATTTGGTCCACATGGTAAAAATATGAAGAGTTCTACAACCTTTGTTAATTAGTTGTGTTTAAGCTCAAGAGAAATAACATTTGGATGTATCTTGGCATATAATATATATGTACATATAAATATGTGTGTGTGTGCCTTGTAAGTTGTAGTCCAATGAGATTTTGAACTAATGTATATGATACGTTAGATATCGGCCTTAGGTTCTACTTTTATCAGATCCTATGTATCCAAGACTTGGACATGGTCCTTCAAAACAAGCCATCATGTTCAAGCGCTGATTATATCTAAGCACACATGCATCAAGTAGGGGATTAGTCTCAATAGCACAAGGGATTGGACACTAAGCATTAAGGGGTTTTTTAGGTCTAAAATGGGCCTCCTAAGAAAAATGTACAACCAAAATAAACTTTATAAGAAATAATAGGATTCAAGATGATGATGTCAACCATGGGGGATAGTTCACCATTTTTGGAGTGAAAAAGTACAAATATTAAAATATAATAAAATAATAAAACTACTTTTTCAACTTATGTCCCTAAGTTTTTACTCAAATTTCAAGCAGGAGTACTCGTTGGGTGAAAAATTTAATTCCTCATCAAAGGAGTACCCATGTTGCATACTCTCGATGGACCCTACTACACAAAAAATGAGAAATACATGAAAACACGTGATTTCAATCACATTTTTCATGTATTTATGATTTTTTGCATAATAGGATCGAAAGTATGCAACATAGGTACTCCTTGGATGAGGAATCAAATTCTGCATCCAACAAGTGTTTTCGCTCGAAATTTGAGTAAACCCATAAGGAGATAAGTTGAAAATACGAGTTCAAAAAATAGTTTTTCCTTTTTTCCCTCTTAAATTTGATGATGTAATCTAATATTATTTTATTATTTCCACTATTATTTTATAATTTCCTTAGGAGGCCCATTTTAGATACAAAAAATCCCCTAATGTCATAAGAAGTCGTCATGTAATAGAACCATCTTGATTGAGTTCTAAGGGAAAAAGGGCCCAAGAAATCCTTAGATTATTTTATCCATGTAGTCAGAAGTTTAGGGCTCGGAAGAATTAGGAGACCCAAGCCTAGTAGGCCAAGTAACCTAGATATATAACTGAGTGAGAAGGTAGAGAGATATGATATGTAGGGAAGAGGAAGCATGAGCACAATCCATGTGCCTTACAGCTTCATCCACATAGAATTGAAAGGGAGGCAGGGAAAATTCCGTTGGGATAGATAAGCTAGGGAGATGTGGCATTGTGGCCAATGGTCATGCATTGTAAATTCATCATGGCGAGAAAACCTAAAGAATTTATAATGCAAGATGCAGTTGTATTGTGCCTCATAAGACTAGGTAGGACTTGGGGTAGTCCATGTCACCTTGGACATTAGACCCCAAAGGTTTCAAGTAGGGCACTCAGGAGAACTATTGAGATTTTATCTGTGAGAGGTTGTGGCATGAGTGTGCTATAATTTGAAAAGATGTTGCCAATTAACTGATGATATGGTGGGAGAGGGGTATTTCAGGGTTCCATGTAATCTTGGAAGGGTTTTCCTTGTAAGGTAAGGCGAGGGGTGGCAAGATAAGCTTCTGAGATGGTTTTTCCAAAATTAGGTGGTAGGGAGAGCGGACCACAACTATATATTATATGTATGCACATATATTACATGCCAATTATGAGTTGGACCTTGTAAGGGGGTTGAACATGTATGCATGGATTGACAGCTATGATAGTATAGCCATGTGGTAGAGAGAGGTTGAATGAGATTTCCATGTGAGCATCATGTCATAGGTTGGTGATGCAGTGCTAATTAAATGACTAATATATGGATGGCCATATATTGGACTCCATGACTTATATTGATGAAAATGTTATATCAATGGAATGGTATTGACAATATGAAGACAATGATATTATTTAGTTCTTGTTTTTGAAGAAGTTGTAAGAGTTGAAAATTTTTGGGCCCCATTTCCATGACGTGACTATGGGGGTTGGGACTCCATAGTATCCAACTCCTTCTAACTTTGTTGGGGTTGGGTTTAGTATGGGGTATTTTACAAAACCTATCTTCACTTGAAAATAAATTATTGAACAAACTCCCTTAGTAAATTGGTTTTGACCTAAATAAGTCAAAGGTGAATTTGGCCTGTGGATTCTCCTGCATCACACCCTTGGGGAAGAAATAAATTTTCATCACCTACTAAACACTTGTAACATACTTGATGATATCTTATTTTTTCATCCACGTAGCATATTCAACTAGTTGTTTCTTCCATTTGACGAAACACTTTTGATACTTCTTATCTGTCATTTTCTTCACTAATTTCTCACCCAATATTGCTTCAATTTCCTTTTGAGATTCTTTGGGCAGTTGCTTCTTCCACATTTTATTCTAAACTTCATCACCTATAGGTTCATCTACTGAAATAATATCTTGTTCCTTGAAGGGGTATAGGTATTCCACAATAAAAATTGACGATATTCTAATGTCCTAACGAAGTTCTAACTCATAGAAATCGATAGAAATTTTCATCATAATTCTACATGGACAAATTTTCTTAAGCTTAATTTTGTTGTATGTTCCCGTAGGAAACCTTTCCTTCCTTAAATGTTCCATTACTAGGTCACAAACTTCAAAATTGATGCCTTATTTTCCTATCTACTCTCTATATGTAGATGTTGCTTTTTTATTATAATTGCTACTTTACTCTTTCCTATAAATGTTGCATACTTATTGCAAAACATCTTCCTGCTACACTTACGAACTCATTCTTTCCAAAATTTCTAGTTCATACAGTCCCCTGGGGATCATTTCACACAATATTTTGAATGGTATCATCCCTGTAATAGTGTGAGGATAATCATTGTAGGAAAAATCAACTTAAGAAAATATTTGGCCCCATTGTTTGGGATGTTAATTCACCAAACTTCTCATAATGTTTCTGAGACTTTTATTCACCATCTCTATTTGTCCATCTATTTGTGGGTGTTAAGTTGAGTTGTAACTTAAACTGGTTCCTAGTTTCTTCCACAAAGTTATCCAAAATAGGTCCATGAATCGTGTATCCTTATCTAAAACAATGCTTTTGTGTAATCCATGTAATCTTATAATTTTTTTAAATAATAAATTTGTCACACTAGTTTCACCAGTAGTTCTTGTACATGCAATAAAATGTGCCATTTTAGAAAAACTACCCACAATAACAAAAGTGGAATCATTACCTCTCCCTGTTTGAGGTAAACCCAAAACAAAATCCATGCTAACAGAATCCCAAGGTGTGTTGGGAATTGGAAATGGTTGGTACAATCCTTGATTTTCAATCCTACCCTTTGTTTGTTGGCATACTCTGAATATTTCTACAAATATTTCACATTAACTTGCATACCTGGCCAATTATAACAAGAATGTAGTACAATAAGTTTTTATCAGCTCCAAAGTGTCTCTCCTATCATCCATTATGCTTCTCTTTTCTTATGTTCTCCCTCATGGAACATATAGGGATGAAAATCTTATAATGCTTCAACAACAAACTTTCTTGTATCATGTGACTTGACCATGGAATTCAATTGATGCTCATTGGGTTCTCATATGCTGTATAGGATTATTTAAAATCTACATCACTTTTGTACATTTTTCTTATTTCACGAAATCCTGAAACATGGAAATGAAATTATTGGAGAATTAAAATAAACCTAATTAAAAAAATTCTCTACTTTATTTCATGAGTCACTTGTATGTTTTATTACAAAAGTGAGATCTTACAAAAAATCCACCCATTTAGCATGACTCTGGTTCAATTTTCGACGGCTTCTTATAAATTGCATAACATGATTATTAGTTAGAAAAACAAATTCCTAGAGCATGAGATAATGTCACTGCTTCTTCAAATCCTAAAAAATATCATAAAAATCCTAATCATATGAAGAGTACTTATTCTTTGCCTCATTTAATTTTTTTTCTAAAACAATTGATTGGTCACCCTTCTTTCCTCAACATATCTCGAATAGATATCCCTGTGGAATTATATTCAACCAAACATGACTTTCTAAATTCTAGAAATGCTAGAAAAGGTTGCTCTGTAATTCTTTGCTTCAACATTTTAAAGTTGTGGTTTGCTCCTACATTCCACTCAAATGACTAATTATTCTCCATGATAGTTTTATGAATGGGTGTACACAAACTGTTGATATTGTTTATAAATATTATAGAGAAATGGAAATAATATGAAATATTCTTACCTCAAACATGTTTCTTGGAACCAATCAGTTAATTATAACTTTCACATTTTCCAGATCCATCTTTAGTTCACCCTTTGAAATTATTAAATCAAATTATACTAGCTCATTCTTCATGAATCTTCATTTTAAATTTATCAACAATTTATCTTGCTATAGTGTGCTCAAAACTAATTTGAGATGTCTCATGTGCTCTTCCATTATTTGTTTTTACACTAAAATATCATCTAGATTCACAATTACAAACTTGCATATAAACACCTTTAAGATTTCATTCATTAATCTCATGAAAATACTATTGCATTAGTTTGGAAAAAAGGTATTACAAGTCACTCATATAGCCCATGATTGGTCGTAGAGGTAGTTTTCCACTCGTTCCTTTCTCTAATTCTAATTTGGTGGTACCCACTCTATAAATAATTGTTATATAGATACATAGCACCACTAAAACAATCAATCAAGTCATAAATATGTGGAAATTGAAATATATACCTGATTGTGACCTTATTTATGGCCCTTGAACTGATGAATATCCTCCATCCCCAGTCGTTTTTTAGACTAAGCACTATTGGTACAACATAAGTAATAAAACACAAGTAATTCTTTCTTTGACAATTCCCTTATCTACAAACTCTTGATTCTATCTCTTTACTTCCTTATTTTCCCGTTGATTCATTCGATATGTTGCTTTGTTTAGAAGACTAGATCCTACGATCAACTCTATATGATGGATGATGCTTATTATAGGAGGAAAATTGGTTATTAACTCATAAACTACTATGTTATCAAACTCATCCATCATTCTTCTAAATTCTTCAAGGAAGTCATTTAATTTAGTGCTTGTAAGGATTACCTAAGGGTTCCCAACTAAAGAAAAATGTAGCTCCTCTTTGCTTAATTCTTGAAACAGTTCTTTCCCACTTATCAACAATACCCTTGGACTGCGTTCATCCTTTGTTTCTTCATTCGGAAAGGTAACAAGGTTCACATATGACCATTTTTCTCAAGGGTATATGTATTTCTTCTACCATCATGGATTGTTTTCCTACCATATTTCCATGGTATCCCAAATAAAACATGGGAAATGTCCATTGAAATCACATCACATACAATTTCATCTTTGTATTTCTCAATTTGGAAATCCAGCTTACATTGTTCATTAACTAAAACCTGATGCCATTTTTGTAACCAAGATTCATTGTAAGGGTGAGGCTGTGATGTCTTCCTCAAATTTCATTTCTCTATCATTTCAGTGGAGACTAAGTTATCAATGCTACCACTATTAATTACGACTTTGCAACACTTATCTTTAGATATACACTTGGTCCTAAATAGACTTCTCCTTTGAGCTAGTTCCTTAACTTATTTCTCTACTTTTGTCAACACTCTCTTCATTAATTACGACTCCCCTACTTCAGGAAATTCTTCAATTGTGGATGGATTCTGGTTCTCCTCCATTTCTTTTGCAACATCAGAACCTCTTTGGCCCACTAGTGAATTTAGGATATTCCCAAGACTTATGTGATAGTTTACCACATTTGACACATTTAAGTTGATAATCACTTCCTTCACCTATACCATAGATAATGATCTTCTTCCTCTCGAATCATCTCCTCTTGTTGAATGACTCCTAGAGTTTCCTCCTTCTTCTCTTGTAGATTAGGATATTCCTCTTCAACTCTATTTTCCTTTTCCTCTTGCATGAGTCCTTCCTTGATTCTTTTGAATTTGTGTTTGAGCACCTCCATTTTTCCTTCAAGGAAGCTTGGTATGCATCCTCAACACTTTTCAAAGATAACAAGCTAATTTCGTCTTCAATATCAAACCTCAAACCATTAATGTATCTTATAATTTTCTTAACGTCATGATCTACATGAGAAACTGTAATGTGTAACTTGTAAAAATCTTCAGTGTATTCTTTGATTGACATAGAATTTGGTCTAAGGTTTTGTAACTCTTCAAAAAAAATTATTTGATAATCTTTGGGTAGTATTTTACCTTCAATATTATCCACAATTCTCTCCTAATCCTTAATTTTGGTCTTACCAAATTCCAACCTCTGGATCTTTGGGATGAGGGATCCATATATAGATATTTGTAGGGGGGTGAGTCAGCTTCTGGGATTTTGATTAGTGTCATATCTCTGATAGTTCTTGGTTCCACTTGGAGATTTCATGATCTCTTACTCAACATTAGGAAAATTCAGGGAGGCAAGTGTCAAATGAGAAGCTTCTAGAAGATTCTCAGGGTTTCCACCTAGCAAACTGCTTGTGCCATTTGTTTGCTCTCGCTCATCCCACCCTACAGAAGGGCTTTCTAGTATGCATCGCACTTTTTGCATGTGGCAGGTGAGATGCATCGCACCCTTAGCACTGAGCAGTCTGTATGGTCCTGCTTTGACCAGTTTTGAGTAGTTTTTCATGGAGAACTTTTGGGAGATGATGTAATCAGCTGACCTTGTTCCTTTAGGGTATGAAACAACACTTTTAGGGACTTATAAGTCCTTGGTTTATGGACATATGTGATTGGGGTTGCAGTGCCCAAATTTGTCTATAATAGTTTCCCCCTAAAGCATGAGGTCGTAAATCTTTTGATGTCGGGTGAAATGCTTTATAATGAGGATCCGAGGTTTTTCGAACTAGAAGGTGACCTATAATAAGATACAATACAATACATTATCTTCATAATATTTTCATGATTTAGCTGAGGCGGTCATTCCCATGCTCAGCTTGATAAATTCATTTTCATGTACATAGGACAGACAACCGTCTGTGTCCAGACTGATGATTCTGGTAGAGCCATCATCCCTTAGTTTGGATGATTATCTATGTAGAAATGATGTACATTTGATGTCTTTATTTTCCTGAATATATTGTAGCCCGGATGGATGAAACTAGATCCGGGGTCTTCAAAACTCGTTCAATCTTCGCCCAAAAGCACAAGTTGATCCATGTGAAAAGATGTTCTGATGTCGAACATGGAAGGATATCCCTTGATTACCATCCAATGATGTAAGCTGTTAACAAGCATGAAAGGAATCACCAATGATGATGGTGACCCTCAAGGTACTGCAGTACAATTCACGTGGTGTGAATACATGAGTTGATGTCGAACACCATGCAAAATTTTCCAGTCGAAGGCCATTAATGTAAACCTGTCGCCGGAAGTGAGAAACTTGCCATTGAGGTATGCAAGCTTCAAAGTACTGAAAGGGTTGTCCCTAGGTCAGCTTCTTGGATAATGAGCTGATGTCTACAAGAAGTGACCCGTCGTAGGAGGGCATTAATGGATCCCACATCTACGACATGGAATGGAGCAAATGATTTCGTAGAGGTGAAAACGATCTGATGATACAAGGTTCAGGGTGGTGGTCATGAAATAATGAAGCGTGAAGGTATTGCAGTGAATGAGACATAAGTTCGGTAGGTGAATTGTCTAAGCGAATTCTCTTGAACATATCAGCGACACTGAAATGGATTGGTAGTGTTAACCCCAAAAGTGGATGGTACGGTGGACCAATGGTGATATGACCGGTGAACGGAATAACCCAACCCGACTCAATCATGGTGATGGAGTGAAAGTGTCATGTTCAAGAGCGACCTGCTACCAATAATGTTTTTTCAAGTTTTCTTCCCAATTTTCCCCAATCATTTCTGACCAGTAACTCTTCATTCTTGTCAAGCTTGAGGAGGATAACATATGCTTGTTCTATAATTTTCCCTTCGGGCAAACCTGACGCTATGTTTTAACGAGCCTAGTGACAGTGAAACTCGCTCTTGTCTGAATGGACAAGTTTGTCGCTATTGTTTTAACGAGTTTAACGACAAGGATAACTCGGTCCTTTTCAATTTTAGAGAGTCTGAAAAGAGACGGAAAGGAAACTCCAATATTCCTTTTTCGTAGTATAATCCCTTATGTCCAAAAAAGTATAAAACAATGCAAAAGGGATGACTTTTCGATAGTTTTAACGAGCCAAACAAGACAAACGCTCAATCTTTTTTTGTAATAATCCCTCAGGTCCAAAAAGATTAAAATATAGAGGAGGGATGGCACTTCCAATCACTTTAACGAGCTAGAGAGGCCAATTTCTCGGCAATATTTTCATATTTTACGAGTCAGATGAAAAGAGCTTAAAGGAGACTCGCTTTTGAGGAACGAGTGATATTTCGGGTAGCAGCTAGTTCCAGGTGAGGGTTGGAACTTTCCAATCATGGCAGTGTTAAGAAGATGGCTAACAGAATCACTCATCACAGTTGTTCCTCAAAAGGGGTAAACAATCAAATGGAGGTGTATGATCAGCTAAAATAGAGTGGAGGTGATAGTAAGAACACGACCAAGGCTCAAAAGATGATGATAATGCGTTTGCAATGGTTATTTACCAGAGGTGGGTTCATTTTCTAATGAGCTTAAACTCTAGTGGAACATATGCTTATTGCTAGGTTTAATTTTTAACGAGCTTGAACTTTGCTTAAAACTACTTGTGCCAGTCGTATAATAAGGATGTCTCATCGATAGGTTCATTTTTTAGGGAGATTGCACCATTCGAAATTATGCTCTGACTGCTTTTATTATGTAAGCTAGGAATGACCAATCCTACGAGTTTAAAGGGTTAAGAACCTACAAACTAAGAAAATAAATGGTCACTTTTCACTTTCATGCAAGAAGGTTTGCATGCCCCCAGGTTACCCTTCAATTTGCAGACAAAACTCTTGCTCTTTTGGGAAAGGCATACCCAACTTACCCTTCAATTTGCAGACAAAACACTTGCTCTATCGGGAAAGGCATACCTTCTGATGGAGGTATCCTATTCTAGTCTAATCCCATTTTCCTACACGGATGGGTGTGTCAGACTAGTCATATATCCCCCGCCGAAACCTACCCTATACCTGAAGTTTTTCTACCGAAGCAGACGAGCGTGCATGCCCCCTGGGTTTCAGTCACAACCACCGAATCATTCGCGTTCATCAGGTGGATGGACTGGAGATTGATGAGACATTCCTTGCGAAAAAAGACCTGTTAGGGATGGAATTTGACTATTAGCTATGTGTGAACCAGGGAATGAAAGCTGGTCTACAAGCTGGGCCACTCTTCATTCATGCAGAAAACACATCACTCGCAAGAGTGAGGAAAAAATAGCTCCCATGCTATAAATGTAGTCACATCCAAGGAGTAGATTGTAATCTAAAGGTCCTTTGACTACCATTACGTTCAGATAAATGGTTTTCCTTCTCAAAGTTATAGGAAAATTTGGAAGGATCCCTAACAGTCGATTGGTTTCTTTATCGAAGCCTATCAGATTTCACATCTTAGGCAAAAGTGATGGCGAACCAAGCGCTTTCCAAGCAGTTGAGGAAAGGATACTCATAGAAGCGCCTTCATCTGTGATGGTACCAACCATGACCATTCTGTAAGTTTGCACTATGATTCGAAATGGTACATTAGATGGTAAACAGGGTCTGCCTAGTAGATTCCAATCGAAGGAGACAACTAGGTTGCTTGGAGGTGGGACCGAATAAATGGCCAGATACATCTCTGATGAACTTCCTTCTTGTGGTAAAGGAACAAGTACATTACCCCCATGTTCATCGGAGTCTGTGTTTACGAAAATAATTTGAACGGTGTCATTCTCATTCTCTTTGGTGACTGTATCATCTGAAGGTAAATCCTTTGAAGACAAGATGGGGTCGACTGTTGTCTCGACCTGTTGACTTTGGTCCGATGTGGACCCAGAGGTTTCATCTTCAATGATAGGTGCTTCGACCGACAACAAAGGTGCATCAGTTGGATTTTCAGCTAGCAATGGGCTTGGCAAGAGTTTCTTGTATCCAGGAGGGAGTCACTGCGGTGATGTAGGACCGTTATCCAAGACTCTTTTAGCTTCGTCCAGGAAGGGACAACGATGGAGGGCATGATCACCTTCACACAGTTTGCAAGGAAATTTAGATTTTTTGTTTTGCCCGGTGACTTCGTTTTCACTAGTTGACAGTGTACTCTCAACATGATCGTTAGAGGTTGATGACACCGGATTGTGCAAGCGGGGAGACCAGTCCCTTAAGATCCATGGGATGCAAGGACAATCTCGATGATAATGGTCTCCTTTTCAAATGACACATGGAGATTTAGGTTTGGATGGTGCAGTGTGTGGATTTTCACTAGACGATGCATGGTTGCCCCTTTTTGCCATTGGCTCCTTCTTCTTCTTCTCCTTCCCTTTCTTCTTCTTCTCAGTTACTTGGTTTTTAGTTTTACTATCTTCACCAAGTGAAGAGGAAGAAGGAGAGGGAGAAACAAATGAAGTAGAAGGTTGGGGGGTAACTCTCGTATCATCCAGTTGCTGATTTGATTGCTCAGGAATCACGGTGCTTTGAATGACAAAGGTCGAGAAAAGCCATACCGACAGGCCAATTGTCAGTCCTGGAAGGGACAATGTGGCCATATGAGGTGCACCAACATCTCCCCAAGAGGAGGAAGGACTAGGATTTCCCCCAAGGGGAAATCCTTGGTTGGTGGACTCCATTTTCACAACCTAATATCAATGAGGGAATAGTGATGTTATTCTAATTAAAATAAATTTTAGATGCTTTGACACAACTTGCTTTTTCAATTTTTAAGAGTTGAGAAAAAGCTAAAGATGACTCTAGTCACCTTCGATTTTTAATGAGCTTGAAGTGACAAGTGCTCAGATGGACCTTTTCCTTTAAGGAGTCTAAAAAGGAGAACAAGAGACTACTCTGGAAATCTAGACAGAGGGATTACCAAATCAATCACAAAACTGTAGAATACTTTTTACGGTATGGCAGTCAATCTTCCCGAATGCTGTGTTCAGTGCATTACGATCAATAGGGCAACAGACACGGCTTCCTAAGGATAAAGGATATAGCCTATTATGGTCTCCCAATATATACTCGACGGTACATGGGAGCACAAGTCCGTACTGGCACTTGTCGTCTCAGAGAGGAGGAATCACCCAACCTATGATGAAAGCGATAGTTACCAAGCTTTACGACGCCGGAATACGTCTCTAGCCTAGACTTCTAGATGTTGTGCGTTAGGTTCCAAAGCGCTTTTATGTTCATTGAATTTATTTTACAGTTGATCATTCTTAAGAAGTTTACCTTTAAGGTTCACCATGTGATGTAGATATAAAACTCCTAAATATGCAATCTAAGATGATAAACAGTCATTTACTCTTCCTTTTGCAATGAAAATCCTAGCTACTAAGGAAAGAGAAATGAAATCCTTTCAACATAGAGTAGAGAGCACACACTAGATGCACTGTCCTAAATCAAAATCAACAAGCAGTCTAAATGCAAATGCACATGCATGTATTTGTTTTCTGCTTTCTTAATGTGTGAATGAAAAAAAGAATGCTAAGTACAAATATGAATTATATCTTCTTTCAAAGCGACAGTACTAACGATTTTCTTTTCAAAAAACGAAAAGGAGACAAGACGACACTTTGCGATTTTGAATTGAAAAATGCTTTCAACACTTGAAATACTATTAATTCAGATCAAATACAAGAGTAATAGTGTAATCGACTATCAAAAAGAGAGGGATTCTTTTCCTTGACTGAAAACGACACTTGCGACACTTTCAAATCAAAAGATGACAGTTTGATTAAGCTACTATTTTGTAAATGAGAACTGTGAATGGCGAAAAATACACAAAAACATTCACAAATATTTGTACAGTGGAGGCTAGATGATGCAAAGGAAGGGGGTTTTAACAGTGGTCTACTAATCACAGACAGCAAAACTCCTGAATAAAGCTGAAGACAGTGAGGAAAAAACCAAAATCTGGAGGCAGAAACAGTCTTATCTGATCATCACACCTATAACACAGGGAAATAGGGATGCATCTCACCTACTACACACGGGAGGTGTGATGCATCCAGATTGCCAAGAAGAGAAGGTGCGATGGTCCAGGGACGAGACTTTAACTTGGTTTTTGGTCACAGTTTGCAGCTTAGTTCAGGGATTTAGGCCGAGCTAATGATAGTCAGTAAATACAAAGTATAGGGGTTGATCTAATGAGGTTACTTGAGCTACCTTTATGGAACTTAGGATGTTTGCAAGTCAATTGTTCAATTCATAAACAAACCTAGAGATTTACTGAAGTAGCGTTAATCTACTTTGCACTTGCATAGAAAATGCAATTTGAAGGCTAGTTGGCTTAACTTCAGGCTCCGTCTGTGGTTTATGAATAAAAAAAATAGAGACAAGCAATCAAACTAATTCATCCCCAGCTGAGTCACCATTTTGTTACTGGGAAAACTGGTGTCTATTCAGAACTGCTAGTCCCACAAAGACAGGTACCTATCTTAGAAACAAACAAACTAAAGTTACTTGTATTTTCCTTTACGAGAGATAGATGAGAAAGAAGCAGAGAGTACCGAACTCAGTCTTTCGCTTGGCTCCTTGCTTGTTTCCTTTCCCCTTTGACAGAATCTCGCCACTGCTTCCTTACTTGTCCTACTTCAAAGAGCATCTGTAGAATCGCAACAACATAATACCATCAAAGCATAGAGATCTATCACCGTAAACAATATAGGATCAGATATATATTGACCATACAAATGCATATATCAACACAATATTCAGAGATACACAAGAATATGGAGGAAAACTCAAATAGCTTTATTGATGAAAGTAGTAGAAGAGAGGATTACAACCACTTGGTCTAACCTAGTGCCATCCTCCCAGCTTGAAGCCCTCTTCACCTCATACAAAGCAAGATCACCCAACAATGTCTTCAAAGAGAAACCAACAACACTTCTTTGCAAATTACCAAATTCCAACCTCTGGATCTCTGGGATGAGGGATCCATATATAGATATTTGTAGGGGGCTGAGTCAGCTTCTGGGATTTTGATTAGTGTCATCTCTTTGATAGTTCTTGGTTCCACTTGGAGATTTCATGATCTCTTACTCATCCTTGGGTGAATTCAGGGAGGCAAGTGTCAAATGAGCAGCTTCTAGAAGATTCTTAGGGTTTCCACCTAGCAAACTGCTTGTGCTATTTGACTACTCTCACTCATAGAACCCTACAGAAGGGCTCTCTAGTATGCATCGCACTTTTTGCATGTGGCAGGTGAGATGCATCACATCCTTAGCATTGGGCAGTCTGTATGGTCCTACTTTGACCAGTTCTGAGTGGTTTTTCATGGAGAACTTCTAGGAGATGATGTAATCAGCTGACCTTGTTCCTCTAGGGTATGAAACAACACTTTTAGGGACTTAGAAGTCCTTGGTTTAGGGACATATGTGATTGGGGTTGCAGTGCCCAAATTTGTCTATAACAGGTTGCAGTCGACAGTCACGTCGAAACTTGTATTCTAACTTTCACAAAGCTAAGTTTAAAATATCACACTTATAAATAAGTGTTTCTTTGTTTCCTTTTCATTGTATGCATGTTGATTTTAGGTACTATGAATTATTTTGGCTTGTTTTGATGTTATCTGAGTGAGAGGTCACTATTTCATGACTTCTTTGCATATCTTGTTCTCCCTTGTCTCACTGATCCCACAATTAGTCATTTTCGGGAATTTCTCTATCTTTGCAACTTGCTAACATTTCTAGCTCCTAGAAATATACACTATGCAGTCTTAATTAATAGTGGAGGAGCCTTTTCCTATTGGAACTACACAATGTGTAGTCCTAAAGGATGAACTCCCTCAACTATACATAGAGAAACCTTGAATTTTGGTATATCACATTGGTTGCTTAGCCCTATCAACTATGCAGTACCTTGGCACATATTGACTTGGATTGTGCATTGCAAAATTGAAATGGAAATGTGGCCATCCCTGTGTCATTGTCATGCCCAACTTCATAGTCCCCTACACCTCCTCTTAAGCTACTACGCATTGTGCATTTACTCTTGAAAATGTAACTAGTTTTAGTCTTCATAATTGTTGTCATACTCATTTCAATATGTATCTTACGTAATAAACAAAATAAGAAAATAAATCATCATTACTATCAAAGCATGGGTTTCATGTTCATTTTTTATGGTCTCTTAGGTATAAGCATTTTCTTCATGCTTCTAGGGCTTGTTACGTCTTAATATTTATTATTGTAAGTCAAAGGAGTCAAAATCATGTTTGTAAGACCCTTCTTAGAAAAATGTAATTGGAAAAAGAATTTATTTTGAGTCTAGAAACTCCTAGAAACTCCAAAAAGTATAAGTTGACCTAAAGTAGGGTATTTGAGCCTTTGGAAAAGCTATATAAAGGATGATTTCAACCTCATTTGTCACTCACTCACCAAGAAGTTCGATATCTCAAGGAAGAATTTGATTTGTAGCTTGGAAGTTGGAAAAAGGAAGAGAGAAGATCTAGAAGGAAAGAAGAATCCAAGGAGCAAGTGAAATATCTATTTTTGGGCTCCATCTCTCTCACACATGTGAAATCTAGGGTTTCTGCAACTTCCTAGAAGCACCAAAATTGTAGATTCGAGTTGCAGGTCCCACATTAGGTTGCAAGAAGAGTGAGTATTCTGTTTGGACCTCATTGTTATAGACATTTTTTTGCCTTACAGCATTGAGCATGAAATGTCCATAATCTAAGGGATCCAAAGTCCCTAAACATGTTGTTCCTACCCCTAGAGGAACAAGGCTAACAAACCACAGCAATTCACAGAAGTTCTCCACCTGAAACTGCTCAAAAACAAGTCAATTCAGGATCATGTCAACTGCTCCACTGACCATCTGCGCTGAATGTCAATGGCTACACTGGCTACCTGCGCTGAATGTCAACTCCAACACTGGCTACCTGCGCTGAGCGAGATTGGACATGTGGCAGGTCATTCCTCAAGGTGTCAAAACCCAGGAAGCTTCCAAAATGACACATGCCTCAGGGAATTCGACTGGTGATGAGTAAGAGGTTCCAAATCTCCAAGTGGAAGCAAGAACCTCCAAGTGGACTCAAGAACTAACAGAGGGAGAGGACACTAGTCAGATCTCAAGCTGACTCATCCTCTCTCCAAACATCTATATATGGATCTCTCCTCCATGAGATCCAGAGGCTGGAATTTTGTTATTGCAAAGAATTGCTGTTGGTTTGAGATTGGAATCATTGGGTGTCTAATGTTTTGAAGGGAGGTGAAGATAGGAATTCCATTCTGCTGGGAAGGAGATGCTGGATTGGAGCCCTCTGGGTTGTATCTCTTCCTGAACCTTGTTATTTATCAATAAAGCTATCTTGGTTTTCTCGTATATACTGATGTATCTTTGATGTATGATTGCATTAGTGTATTTGATTTACTTCTAATCCTGAATCATTTATGAATATGAATATTTGCCTTTGTGTTGTGTTGTTCTCTTGTCGCAAGTAGCTGTTCTCTTGTGATCTCGCAGGAATCAAGTAGCTGTTCTCTTGGGCGAGCGAGGAGGCAAGTAGCTGTGAACACCCAAAGAGAAGAGGATCTGGATTGAGGGACAAACGGAAGACACCGGTAAGTCCATTGATCTCCCCTCTTTCACATTTCATAAAGGAAGAAACCAGAATAACTGTCTCTGTTTGTTGCTAAGGCACTGTCACACCTTAGGTGGATAGGATCGTCCTGCATAGGCATTTTTGCCCACAACAAATTGGCGACTCCACTAGGGAAGATTTGTTTTAGTCATTTTATTTTTGTTTCTATCATTGTTTACCTCATAGACTCAATAGCAACAATCGAACTGCTTCTGCTATTCTCAGTTGCAAAGTAGACAGTTGCTGCCTTGATCCTTCACTGGATTTTGTCTATGATCTGAACAATGGACTCACAAATGATTTGATGATCCTTTGTGATAGATCTTAGTACCCTCTCAAAGCATCCCTTTGATTATACCTTGCTTGTGTTTCTGATTTGGCCTGAAACCATTGATTATTGAGCAATCTGTGACCTAGAACCCAGTGAGAAACGAGAGTTTCTCCTTCAGCGCAACTGCTATGAAGGCATTCTGCATTTCAACACAGTTCCCGTGAAGACTACCTGCCTTGAATGTCAAAACCACAGTGTTGAGGTTGCGCTGAACCAGTCTTGCCTTGTGTAGCTGGGGTTCTCTGCTCTCTGTTGCCCTATTTTGATCTCTGTTTTTTGCAGCCTGTAACCAGCATAGGTACCAGTCTGATAACCCCTTTTCTCTGCTTAAATTCCGCCTCCTTTTGTACAAAAATACCGTGAGTGTTTTTATGTGTTTGTGGCATCATTTACAGTTTTCCTTTGCATGAGTGAAATAATCATCCTGTAGCCCTTGATTCAGATCTGTTGATTGTGATCTTAGGAGAGAGTTCATTGGCTGTTTACAGTTGATTATACATTTGCTTTTCCTTATTGGTTTGAGTTTGTCTCTTTTAAGTGTCGAAACAAGTGTCCGTTTCGAAAGTCGCAAAGTGTTGTAATCTCCTCTACCCTTGTTAATTTCGAAAAAAGTAAACTTGTTTGTATCTGTCATTTAAAAGCAAATTCAAAGTTGTACAAAAAGCTTTCTTTGTAGGCATCAATACTAAGAAAGCGGAAAACAAACACCTGCATTGTGCATTTGCATTTTGATAAGTTTGCATGCTTGATTTAGGAACAGTGCATTAGAGTGTGCTGATTGCTCTTTGAGAAAAGATGGTGTCTTTCTTTTCCCTTAGCAGCTAGGATTTTCAAAGTTGAAAAGATATAAAGCTTGCTTATCATCTTTAGACTGCATTTAGGAATTTGTATCATACATCTCGTGGCGAACCTTGAAAGGAAAAATTCTAAAAAGATCAACTTAAAATAAACTGAATGAACCTAACAACGCTTTGCAACATAACACACAACATAGAGGTCTAGGCTAGAGACGTGTTCCGGTGTCGTTAAGCCTAGTAACTGTCGATCTCGTGGAAGGTGGGTGATTCCTCCTGAGGGACGATAGCGCTAGTATGGATTGTGCTCCCACGTACCGTCGCGTATATATTGGGAGACCCCTATAGGCATATATCCTTTATCCTTAGGAAGCCGTGTCGGCCGCCCTACTGATCGCAATGCAGTGAACACAGCATTCACGAAGATCGACCGCCCGTACCTTAAAAAGTATTCTGTGGTTTTGCGAAAAGTTTGGCACACCCTCTGCCTAGAACTCCAGAGCAGTTTCTTTTGGCCTTTTTCAGACTTTATAACAGAAAAAGTCCATCCAAGCATTTGTCACTTCGGGCTCGTTAAAACATCGAAGGAGACTAGAATCATCTTTAGCTTTTTCTCGACTCTTTAAAAGTGAAAAAGCAAGTTGTGTCTAAAGCGTCTAAAAAATTCATTCAATTCGGAAACACACTTTCCCCTTTTGTATTTTAGTTGATCAAGTAATCCGCAATCGTGGAAGAAAGTCAATTGAAACCTCATCGTTCGATGAGGCTTACGAGTCAACCGTCTTTTTCTCCGGAATCGAAAACAGTACGGACAAAGCGAACTCGTTTAACCAGTTCGAAATCTCCTATCAAAGTTAGAACAACTGTTCCGACAACATCTGAGATTCCGGTTACTCCAAACATTTCTGGAAACCCTGCCTCTATTGAAGAAGTTCAACAGCCACAGAGGGACAGTGACACTGATCCTAGTCTAAGAACAAATACTTGTGTTACTGAACCAGTTCCATCTGTAATCGGTCCAGAGAGTATTGTTCCTCAAACAACTGTCGCTGTCAATTCAACCCCTTCTTTGGCACCAGAAATATTTTACGGACCTGACGGTCTTCCTCTTCCACCTGGATTGATTGCGATAGAGGAAATTGTAGAAGACCCGCAAGCAAGTACTCCAACCCACTTTGGAGTAGGGGTCACTCTATTTCCTTCTACATCAGAAGTTAGTCCATCACCAGTGGAAGTTCCTGTAGAATCACTAGGCAATCTATTGGATAGACTCAAAATGTCTGAGCAACCATCGACATCTAGGACTGTGTCAAATGACACAGCGACAACAGAACTCCCTGCCGTCACTCCGACGATGTTTGCCGGTGTACCATCTGTCCCAACTAGCTCGCAACCGCTAGAAGGAGTCCACCCAGGGACTATTTCGACAGTGTGGTCTGTTCCAGTTTGTTCCTCCGGAGTAATATCCGGTAACTCTTATGTCGAGACTCGACAAATTGATCCCTATGGAGGTCAATTTGGGCCATCTAGTCCCCAAGGGCAAACAATCCCCTTGAGTTCCGGGTTGCTACCGTATGGGGGGCAGTATGCCCTTTCATTACCCCCTTCGGGAGGATATCCATATGACAGTTCTCAATAGTATTCAGGTTATACTGGAGTTACGACAAGTGGTTGGGTACCTATGCTACCCCAACAACCAAGAGTTGTGTATTCTATGCAACAATGTGTACCTATGTCGAACATTCCGACAACACCAGCCATTGTAACAGTGTCACAAGTTCAATCGGTGCCTGTTGTATGTCAACCGCAGATTTCTCAGGTTGTAATGCAACAGCCCCTTGACCCTGTGACACAACCACAATCGCCGACTGGTGGGGCGACACAGGTCCAAACGGGTACAATTACCCCACATCTTGGTCCGTCGGTTAGTATAGCACAACAGAGCATGGCTTCACAACCATGGCTGGTGCAATACCAACAACCACAATTCCAGCAAGTGTACCAAGGTTCTGAGCAGCAGATCTTTGCGAACAGTGGACAACCGTATATTCAAAACGGTCAAAACCAACCGCTTTACAGTGGTCAAGTCCACCAACCGTATCAGTCATACCAACATCAATTACATTATGCTGGTATGCAAAGGCCTACTGCTCAGGCGATTCCATCGTATCCTGGGTACGCCTCACCTAACCTAAATCAACAGTTACCATTCGTGGCAACTTTAGAATTACCGGATTTACACCGATTAACGAACGATCCAATTGCTTACGCCCCTTGGTGGCCAGCGATTCCTCACAAACTTCCATCGGACATTCCTAAATTCAATGGAAATCCTGGCGAAGACCCGTCGAATCACGTGATGACTTTTCATCTGTGGTGTTCGTCGAACACCCTGAATGATGATTTGATAAGGCTTCGCCTTTTTCAGAGGACATTGACAGGTCCAGCGGCTAAATGGTATATTGAATTACCTAGAGCCTCTTTCGACAATTTCAGTTCCCTAGCCACGACTTTCTTAACCCATTTTCAATTACCGATAAGGTATGAAACGGGAACGGAAATATTAACCAACTTCAAGCAGACGACGGCAACTCATATATCCGATCATATACATGAGTGGCGTCGTCGTCGTAGGATGGTGAAGACTTACGTTCCCGATCAGCTATTAGCTGAATGGTTTATAAAGTCGTTACTTCCTGCCATAACGGAAGATGTGGCCAAGGGGGGAGTCGTAACAGAGGAGCAAGTTATTGCTCGTGCACAGTATCTAGACTTAGTATACACTCAGTCTGGCACGCTCTACGACAAAATACCTGATGCCCCTAGACCGGAATTCTCAATTCCTCCTCCTCCTAAATCAAATAGTGACTCTCATGCCGGCGATGGTGTGATTGGCACGGCAAACGCGAAATCGACAAAGGCTTCGTCTAAGAAAGCCCGTAAGAATTCGGATCAAAATGCAAAAGAAGAAATTCTTGCTTCGGAAGTAAATGCCGTATCAGCAGATAAAGGCAAAGAACCCAATCAACCAGGAAGCAAGAAGAAGCAAAACAAAGGGAAGAAGAAGAAACAGGGTGATTCATCCCCTGAAAAAACTTCTTCAAGCCCTCCTAAGAAAGGGAAACCAAAAAGTCCATGCGTCATATGTGACGAGGATCATTGGACAGCCGATTGTCCATACAAAGCTTAGCTTAAAAGATTTTTCAAAAGTTCGCAAACCTCAGCTGTGTTAACTGATCGATTTCCCAATCCAGGTCAAAATCTGGTTGATAGTGGAAATGCTTCCCCATCGCAAGTGCTTATGTTGTCGGTTTCAAAACAGCAGAATGATGCTTTGATTTCGACAAGGAACAAAGATTACGGGAATCCGCAGCTGTCGAACGACAAAGGTAAAGATCAACCGAGTAGTTCGACAACAACTTCGACATAAGTTGTACCACCAATCATTCCTGAATTAACAATAAAACCGCCAAAGGGAGTAGTACACAAGTCGACATTTAATCCTCGTGCCAGAGCGGCGCAGCATTATAACATAGTGGAAGATTTGGCCCAATCGCCATCCGCTATGTCGACTCTTGAAGTACTACAAAATTGTCCATCCCAAAGGCAGGCTTTGTTATTGGCTATTGGTGGGGTTGATCCCAAGGATTCCAATCTAGTATCCTTCGACCACAAAGGATACGATCCTCAGTTACCAGCTCAACTAGCTTTCCTTATTCAAGTGAAAGCCCTCAACAAAACTGTTCACCGAACGATTATTGATGAGGGGGCATCTACATGTATCATGTCAATGAGTTGCTGGAAAACTCTAGGATCTCCAACCTTGTTGCGATCTTCGACAACACTGAAAGCATTCGACGGGAGGACGTACACCCCATACGGCATCCTAAATAACTTGAAGGTTGAACTAGGAGGAAAAACAGTAGAGATAGATGTCGAAGTCATCGATGGGAATCTTGACTATAACATCCTACTGGGAAGACCATGGATATATGCCATGGCGGCTGTAGTGTCGACTTATTTTAGGAAGATTGCATTCCCTTTTCAAGGAGGGATTATGGTCGTCGACCAACAGAACTTCCTCCCTAATGGTTCACAAGTTACAGGAAGCATTCCCATGATCCATGAGAGCAACCATTCGCTTCAAGATATCGGAGTAGGCCTACTGAAAGACCCCACATTGATGGGAACTTTCGCGCTTCCGCCTCCCATCTATATAGGAAATATAGCGTTAGTAGCAACCTGCAACATGATATCTTCCACGAAGGTCGCAGAAAATGAAGACATGGATCATGCAATGGTTTTGCCCCCAAGCCCTATAGAAATATTGTAGCAATCAATGTTCCAGGCATGGGAGGCAAACCCGAGTCAACGCTCATCAAGCGTTTGGGTAGATAGGTCTAGAGAATACGGTACCCCATTAGATCCTTGGTCGAAAGTACATGGGACTGACGAAGGAATCCTACAATCAATGTTGATTAAGGGGGCACCATGGAATGATTGCCACCATCGTTCCCTTCTTCCAGAATATGAAGAAGATACTCAAAATGACCTTTACCACCCTTCAGTCTTTGAATTCCTATCAAATACTGTAAATACGGTGGATTCCGAGCGAAACTTATCCAATATTGAAGAGACTATAGCCATAAATATCTCAACTAAAACAAATGTTGTAGAGAATATTTATGTCGGCAAAGGTTGTTCCCCTTCAGAACTGGAAATATATAACGCTCTTTTCCGTGAATTCAGAGATGTCTTTGCCTGGTCATATGATGAAATGCCAGGCATTGACTCGAGTATCGTTGAACATGAAATTAAAATGTATCCTGATGTCAAACCAGTAAGACAACGGCTTCGGCAGGTGCACCCCAAGAAAGCCGCTGCCATTAAAGCAGAAGTTGAAAAGCTTCTCCATGCTGGTTTCATCTACCCGGTTCCTCTAACCGATTGGGTATCGAATATTGTCCCTGTTATGAAGAAACAAGGAACGATTAGAGTGTGTGTCGACTATAGGGATGTAAACCAAGCTTGTCCGAAGGACAACTACCCTACACCCTTCATCGACCAGATAATTGATGAATGCGCCAGATGTGAAATATTTTCATTTATGGATGGATTTTCCGGGTATAATCAAATAAATATCCGCCCACAGGACCAGTCAAAGACTGCATTCATTTGTCCGTGGGGCACGTTCGCTTATCGAAAATTACCTTTTGGTTTAAATAACGCAGGGGCGACGTTTCAGAGGGCAATGAATTATGCCTTCCATGACATCAAGAACATAGTTCAACCATATCGCGACGACCTTCCGGCTCATTCGCGAAAGCGGACTGATCATCCGCAGCATTTAAGAGCGATATTTCTACGTTGCCGACACTACAAGATAAGACTCAATCCACATAAATGTGTGTTTTGCGTCAGTTCTGGTTGTTTACTTGGCTTTGTAGTCTCCAAGGATGGGATTCGCCTCAACCCTTGCAAGGTTCAGGCAATCATTAATTTGCCTCCACCTTCAAATTTGCTTCAGATTCAGAAACTCCAAGGGAAAGCAAACTTTCTGAGGAGGTTCATTCCAAATTACGTGGAACTTGCTAAAGGTTATACTCGCCTTTTGAAAAAGGATGTACCTTTTATCCGGGATCAGGTAGCGCAAGCTTCCTTTGATGCTCTGAAAGATTCTCTAGTAAAAGCATCATTAATGTATGCCCCTGACTATCAAAGAGATTTTAACGTGTATCTGGCTGCAGCAGATACAACCATTGCAATGGTTTTAGTTCAAGAAGTCGATGGAATTGAACATCCTATATATTATTTAAGTAAGAACTTAAATGATACAGAAAGCAAATATTCTTATGTTGAAAAACTAGCGCTTGCAGTTGTTCAAGCGATTCAAAGATTTCGACATTATGTCCTCTTTCGGAAAACTACCATTTTATCAGATTGCAACCCCATGACTTATATACTGTCGCGACAGTTGCTGGGGGGCAAATATTCAAAATGGATAGCGATCCTTCAAAAGTTTGATTTGGAATTTGTAAAATCCAAATCAAAGAAAGCTCTAGTTTTCTCAGAATTATTGTGCGATCTCCCATCATCGTCCAACGATGAAACATCCGAAGAATCAATCGTGGACGAGAGTTTGTTTCTGATATCTGCAAGCAATGAGTTTATGGAGATATCATAATTTATCTCCAAACCCAAAAGTTCAGGCCTGACACCTCTCACTCAGAACAGAAACATATACGATACCGAGCGAAAGACTACATGATCATTGGTGATATGCTTTACCGTCGTGGTATCGATACAGTTCTGAGGAGGTGCCTCACCCATGAAGAGGCCGAAAAAGCCCTGAATGAGTGTCATTCAGGCGCGTGTGGGGGGTATCAATCTAGATATGCAACAGCACAAAAAATCTTACGAGCGGGATACTTCTGGCCAACCATGTTCAAAGATTGCATAATCGCAGTCAGAAGTTTCCATGCTTGTCAAATTTTTGATAGCAAAACCAGAAGACTACCCGCACCTTTACAGCCAATAGTTGCTGTTGGGACTTTCGCCAAATGGGGCATCGATTTCATGCAATGTAACCCCACCTCGACCGGGGGGCATGGGTATATTATAGTCGCCGTAGACTATTTTACCAAATGGGTTGAGGCGATGCCTACATTGGATAACACTGGTGAAACAGCTGCCCTTTTCTTTTTCAATCATGTAGTCGCCAGGTTCGGCGTACCACAGGCCATAGTTACAGATCATGGATTGCATTTTTGCAATCACATGATGGTTGAATTAGATGCCAAGCTAGGGCTATCTCACGACAGCTCTACCCCGTATTATCCGCAAGCCAATGGACAAGTTGAAGCAATCAACAAGGTCCTGAAGCGTATGTTGCAAAGGATGATCGGAGTTCACAAAAGAAGGTGGCAGCTAATCCTGTACTCAGCCTTGTGGGCTTACCAAACATCGTTAAAGAATGCGACTGGGTTCACACCTTTCCAACTGGTGTATGGCCTAGAAGCAGTCTTACCAGTCCAGTGCGAAATTTCGTCCCTTAAACTCGCAATCGACCTCCTCCCCAGAACTTCAGAAGAAGAGGCCCATTTCTTGGAATTAATCCAATTGGATGAAACCCGTCGTGACACCACTTTGGCTAACGAAGCCCATAAGAAATGAGTCAAGGCGCAGTTCGACAAAAATGTCAAACCCCGTGTCTTCTCGGAAGGTGACTTGGTCTTGCTTTATGACCAAGAATCCGATAAATTGGGAGCAGGTAAATTTAATTCTTTATGGATGGGCCCCTATATTGTTAAATGAGTGTTAGCAAAAGGAGCCTACGAGTTAATGGATTATGACGGAATCCCACTGGCGCAACCCCGCAATGGGTTGTACCTCAAGCGTTACTATGCTTAAATAGTAACCTGTGTGCTTTTGTTGTATTTTGTTTTCGCTAAAGTGTTTGTTTTGGTCGAGTAATCCACCTTTTTACATTTATTGTAGATGTCGAACCTTTCTGAGACATGTGTGGGATATGCTGACGGAGCGAGTCGTAGTTCGCGGAACCTGTCCTCCGCGGCCTGGGCCATTTTTGATCCAAGCGGTGAGTTAGTGAGTTTCAGAGGTGTGTGTATTGGGCAATCAACGAATAATATCGCTGAGTATAGCGCGTTGATAGAACTCCTCTCTGATGCCATCACCCATGGTATACGCTGACTAATCGTCAGGCTAGACTCACAACTCGTGATACTACAACTCAATGGTATATATTCTGTCCGCAATCCAGCTATTTATCGCATGTTTCTAAGGGTTAAGATTTTGGAAAGACAGTTTGATTTAATTCAATACCAACATATTTCCAGGAACTTAAACACATTAACCGACTCATTAGCAAACTATGTGTTAGATAGACATTTGCGACATTTATAAAAAAAAAATGCATCATCAGTGTTGTACAAGTGGATCATATAACTCAACCAGAATAAACCCCGAAAATCAAAATATATATATAAAAGTTGTTTATCGTTCATACATAATGTTCTGTAACCAAGACAAAAATCGGTCGCATGACCCAAAAACTCAAAAATGCTAGGGGGCACCCTAGCCTAGTGATGCTCATGATAGCACGTCACGGCCTGTGCAATCATGCGCAAGAGACGAGTCCATCATCTAGGCACACCAGTAGTATGCCGTTGCAACTGTAAAGGTAACTCATCAATCCTCACATCGGGAATGCCGAGAGTAAGGCTCTCAACCTGCTCCTGCACAGCTGTAAGGGTCTCGGTCATGTCAAGATCGCGGAGAATAACCCTCCCAGCAGTCTCCCCTGCTGGGGCAGCGACTGGCGCTCTCGGGCGAATTGCTGGACGAACAGGACCAACATCTGCATGCACACATGAGTTTGATTAAAGTCTTGATAGAATAAAGCACAAGGACATTATAAATAAGAACAGTAAACAGTAATATGGTCGAAGATTTTACCAATAGCGCCCCACTGTTCGCCATCCGGTAGTACCAAGTCCGGATCACCTCGGAAATCCATACCAACGTATGGATACTCGGAATAGACCATCTCCTGACGCCCGAACCACCTGAAGAAGGTATCAGTGAAAGAAATCTGAGATTGACCAGCATGCCTAGACATGTGATCAACCCAACTCTTCATGCGTGGCTCGGTAGGAGAAGGCAAGTCAAGTGCGATATACTGAGGTTGCATCAGTGGTATTTTCTCCAAGGCAAAGGCAGTCAGAATAGAACCAAATCCAAAGTTCTTCAGCTTCCCGTCCTTTACCTTGTTCAACTGACTTTTCATCTGAAGAAGTACTGCATCACACCAGTTGAATAATTTCGGTTGGAGACACTCCAAGGCGTGCTGCACATAAGATCTGTTGGCAACATGAAGAGATGCACTACCATCCATCCTACCAATAGTATACAGAATGGACCTGAGAGACCTGTCAGTAATCTCACGGATAACAACCTTGCCGTCTCTGCTCGGCTGGGAACCTTCCCTGCAATACTGGCGGACATAATCTCTCACGGAGTCATTCCCTCGGGCCTAACCTGACAAAGAAATGGGGGCACCCCGCCTTGACAACCCAGTCAAGAAGTAAATGTCTACGATGGTCAAGGGGATGGATTTGCCCCTAATCTGGAATACTTGGTTGATAGGATCCCAAGCATCAAGCATATACTGTAGTAAGGAGATCTGTGCTCTCATACTAGAGATACGGGAGAACTTCAGTAGGCCACAGTTCCGCAGCGCGTTCACCGTGACAGGGTCATGGAGGGCAATCATGTCCTCTTCTTCATGTTCTCATTCTCGCCATGTGAGGGTCATTTTGCTCAAAAGTACCTGCAAAACAAACAAGAGAAAGAGTAAGATCCTGGATTTGATGAGAAACTGGCAAAATTTTCATCAAAAACTGTGCAACAGAGCTGTTTTTCTATGCTCAACACAACTGGCTAGTGTCCCACCTACGTTGAAGGTCAAACTACCTTCATGCAGCTTGACATTCAACGCAGGTTTCGAATGGACTGCCTGCGTTGATGGCAGAGCGCCCTAACAAAACCCCAGGGGCTCAGGAGAACAGGAAAACAGGCACAGAATGGAAAAAGGAAACCATGAAAAGAAAGAGCTAGGGTTTAGCTCCTACCTGGTCCAGACGGCGCCGAGAATCGTCCACAGAATCTCCCGAAATCAGCTGGTGAAAATCAAGGGGGAAGAGGCACCTCCAGAGCTCCAACAAACCAAGTTCAAATGAAATGGTAAAATGAGAGGTAAAAACACTTTTTAATTGCTTTTTACGTAGTTCAAAGCGAAATATTAGGGTTTTAATCTCATTTTCAAATAAATGTTATTCATTTCTAACTAAGTTTGGTGCAGCAATTGAGAATGCAGTACTATCTTTGAAAAGAGCAAAACTAGTTGTGGTAAAAAATCAAAGTTTGACCATAAAACGAGCAGTTTTAGCATAAAGTTCATGCTCGTTAAAAAATAAACGCAAGGTCCGAGCAGTTTTAACGTAGAATTCATGCTCGTTAAAAAATAAACATAAGCGCCACCTGGTAAATAACTACTGTGAATGTAATATCATCAGCCATTAAAGCCTTGGTCGTGTTTGCACCGTCACCTCCACTTTTCATTTGGCCGATCGTTCACCTCCATATGATTGTTTACCCATTTTGAGGAACAGCTGCAAAGAGTGATTTCACCTAGCCATCCTTGTGAAACTGCCGTGATTGGAAAATTCCAACCTGTACCTGGAATCAGCTGCTAACCCTGTTTATGACTCGTTCCTCAAAAGACGAGTCTTCTTTAAGCTCTTTTCAACTGACTCGTAAAATATGAAAAGATTGCCGAGTTTTGGCCTTCCAACTCGTTAAAGCGACCGGAAGAGCTATCCCTCCTCTAGATTTTAATCTTTTTGGACCTGAGGGATTATTGCACAAAAAGATCGAGCGCTTGTTTCTTCGGCTCGTTAAAACGATCGAAAACTCATCCCTTCTGTATTGTTTTATACTTTTTCGGACTTAAGGGATTAGATGACGAAAAAGGAATTGTGGAGTTAACTTTATGTACCTTTTCAGACTCTCTAAAAATGAAAAGGAACCGAGTTGTCTTTGTCGTTAGACTCATTAAAATCATTAAATAGCGACAAACTTGTCTTTAGGCGAGAACAAGTTTCACTATCGCTAGGCTCGTTAAAACATAGCGATGGGCTTGCCCGAAGGGCAGGTTATAGAACAAGCATATGTTATCCTCCTCAAGCTTGACAAAAATAAAGAGGTACTGGTCAGCAATGCTTGGGGAAAAATTGGGAGGAACTAAAGAAAACTTTGATGATAGCAGGTCGCTCTTGAACATGACACTTTTCCTCCGTACCACAATCGGGTTGGGTTGTTTCATTCACCAGTCACATCACCATGGTCTCGCCATACCATCCATATTTGGGTTAATGCTACCGATCCATCACATCAGTGTCGCCATATTTTCAAGAGAAGTCGTTCAGAAAGAGTCAACCGGGTCCCATCCACTGCCATACATTATCCTTCTTCCATTCATGACCGCCACCCTGAATCATATGTCACAGATCGTTTTCACCTCCATTAAAATCATTAGCTCCATTCCGCGTCACTGATGTGGGATTCATTAAGGCCCTCCTTTGACGGATCGCTTCTTGTCGACATCAGCTCATTATCCAAGAAGTTGATCTAGGAACAACCCCTTCAGTACTTTGAAGCTTGCATGCCTCAATGGCAGGTTTCTCACTTTCGGCGACAGGTATACATCAATGACCTTCGACCAAAATATTTTGCGTGGTGTTCGACACCAAGTCCTTTATTCACACCACATGAATTGTACTGCAGTACCTTGAGGGTCATTATCATTATCGGTGATTCCTCTCGCGCTTGTTAACGGTTTACATCATTGACCGGTAATCAAGCGATGTCTTTCCATGTTCGACTTCAGAACAATTCTCACATGGATCGACTTGTACCTAGAGTGAAGATCGAACGAGTTTGAAGACCCCGGATCTAGTTTCATCCATCCGGGTTGCGATATATATTCAGGAAAAATTAAGACATTTGACATGTACATCATTGCAGCAGATGATCATCCTACTCAAAGGATGATAATTTCACCAAAATTATCAGTCTACCATCAGACGATTGTCTGTTCTATGTACAGAAAATGAATTTATAAAGCTGAGCATGGGAATGCCCGCCTCAGCTAGATCATGAAAGCAGTATGAAAAATAATGTATTGTATTGTATCTTATTACAGGTTTCCTCCCAGCAATTGGATGAACTTCGGACCCTCCTGGATAAAGCAGTTCACCCGATAAACGGCCTCATACTTTAGGGGGCAACTGTTATAGACATTTTTGTGCCTTACAGCATTGAGCATGAAATGTCCATAATCTAAGGGATCCAAAGTCCCTAAACATGTTGTTCCTACCCCTAGAGGAACAAGGCTAACAAACCACAGCAATTCACAGAAGTTCTCCACCTGAAACTGCTCAAAAACAAGTCAATTCAGGATCATGTCAACTGCTCCACTGACCATCTGCGCTGAATGTCAATGGCTACACTGGCTACCTGCGCTGAATGTCAACTCCAACACTGGCTACCTGCGCTGAGCGAGATTGGACATGTGGCAGGTCATTCCTCAAGGTGTCAAAACCCAGGAAGCTTCCAAAATGACACATGCCTCAGGGAATTCGACTGGTGATGAGTAAGAGGTTCCAAATCTCCAAGTGGAAGCAAGAACCTCCAAGTGGACTCAAGAACTAACAGAGGGAGAGGACACTAGTCAGATCTCAAGCTGACTCATCCTCTCTCCAAACATCTATATATGGATCTCTCCTCCATGAGATCCAAAGGCTGGAATTTTGTTATTGCAAAGAATTGCTGTTGGTTTGAGATTGGAATCATTGGGTGTCTAATGTTTTGAAGGGAGGTGAAGATAGGAATTCCATTCTGCTGGGAAGGAGATGCTGGATTGGAGCCCTCTGGGTTGTATCTCTTCCTGAACCTTGTTATTTATCAATAAAGCTATCTTGGTTTTCTCCTATATACTGATGTATCTTTGATGTATGATTGCATTAGTGTATTTGATTTACTTCTAATCCTGAATCATTTATGAATATGAATATTTGCCTTTGTGTTGTGTTGTTCTCTTGTGATCTCGCAGGAATCAAGTAGCTGTTCTCTTGGGCGAGCGAGGAGGCAAGTAGCTGTGAACACCCAAAGAGAAGAGGATCTGGATCGAGGGACAAACGGAAGACACCGGTAAGTCCATTGATCTCCCCTCTTTCACATTTCATAAATGAAGAAACCAGAATAGCTGTCTCTGTTTGTTGCTAAGGCACTGTCACACCTTAGGTGGATAGGATTGTCCTGCATAGGCATTTTTCCCCACAACACTCGTTGACCCTGGGAAGACTTGTTTCTCTCAAAGGAGGATTTAAGGAAGAGTTGGCTTATGATTTTTGTGCACTTGTTGTAGTATGGAAGTTGTAAAAGAGTTGCAGTATTGATGTTAGTAGGTCAAAGTTGTAGTTTTGAAGTTCATTGGAGTAAGGTCAAGGAAGGACTTGTTGAAATGGATAACTTGGTACTTGGAGGAGGACTTGATCTGGGACTTGGGTCTTTTTGTCTCATTTGAAGCAGATTATACAAGAAGAGAAGATTTTTTTGGGTTTCCCCTTATAGCAGTTTCGCCCTGGCTGAGAGCCTTATATATGTGTCTTCTATTTTTATTGTTTCATTATCAATATTTTTTTGATGAAAAGATCTAACTAAATAACCTAAGAAGAATAACTAAGTTCACAAGAAAATTTTAAGGTTAACTAAAATTGATATAATAAGTTGCTACTGTGAATTTTCCAACATGGTGTAAGAGCTAAGGTGAATAAGAAGGCAATTCGAAGGATCATATTGTGGACATAAATAAGGTTTTTGTTTTCAAGGGGAATCATTTGCGAAATAAAGTAGATTGAGACCTATTGATCTAAAAGGAGGCTTTCTAAATTAAAGAAGATCAAGACCACATCAAGCTTTCATCTAAGGAAGGATTGGAAGGAAGAATGCAAGGAAGGTTCTCTCTTGAAGGAAGGGGATTTATATATAAAGGATCATTGAAAGGCATATTTAAAGGAAAAATTAAAATGATATTGATATCATTCATCACTCTTAGAATTTGTTGTCGGAGGAATCATAGGAAACATCTTTCAAGGACATTATTAAAGTTTATTCAAGGTCTAGAAGGCATCAAGAAATTTGAACACATCGTCAAGGAAGAGGATAATATTGATCATCAAGTAAGTATCATATTATTACTCTATGTCTAAATACAAATTTCATATGGTTTCCTTTTGGAATGAGAGGAATAATCTCATTGGAGCATCAAATTACCTAGAATGGAAGAAAAGGATTGAATTGTATCCTATAGAGCATGAGGTAATGGAATATGTAACTGGGGAAATCATTGAATCCATCAAAGACAGGACTCAAGAACTATACAAATAGAATGAAGGGGAAGTAAGGTCACAAACGATCATCATCGAATCAATCAAGGACCATCGTATTCCACTAATTGCAAAATTGAAAAACTCCAAGGTTATGCATGACAAACTAATGAACTTGTACATTATAAGTACATCGGGACAAAATATGTCTTTTGAGAATAAGTTATAAAAAAATGAATAAATTGAAGGATGAGGACATGGCATCCCTTATAATGAAAATCTCTCAACTAAGATATCATTTGTAGGGACTTGGAGAGACAATTTCTTATTCGGAAATGGCCATTTGTGTATTAAATGAATTGCCACCAAAATCTACCATCTTTGCAACGAGAATATATTATAATAAAGATTCAACTCCCTTTGATGAGTTTTCAGCTCAATTCATTTTGGAAGAATATAGGATCAATGTGAAATACAACATTGGATTAGATGAACAGTCTAAAGCCATTCTAGCTTGAGTCAAGAATCTTAAGAAGTGAATGTTTGGGAAGTCCAAGAAAAAATATATTTCCAAATTTCAATTCTTCAAGTGCAATGAATATGGAAATATAAGGAGGACTTTCCAAACCAACAAAATACAAATATTAAGGAATGAAATGAGGGTCACATAGCTGAGGAGATGAGAGTACCTCAAAATAATTCGAAGAAAGAATCTGTGAAATATCTCTACTGTTAAATGAGGTATCTTGGTTGTCAAGATCTTTGTAAAGTTGGTCTTTCCTTTAGGATAGTATGCATTGTTGTTGTTTACTTGATTTTTTATATCGTCATATATATAAGCATGTGGTAGCAGCATATGTAGAGTCTACTTGGTTAGTTTTATTTGTAGAAATCATCTAGCTTTTAAGAAGATAAACCATTTTTCATATTTATGATCCAAACATTATCTAACATTATGTTGGAGGAAATAATATTGCTTAGATCGATCATCATGATCCCAGAAGGTCCATGATTTTGGAGGGTTCTTGGGAAAAGCATTATGACAAGGTTAGTGTATGTTCCATGTAATGTGTAAACAATATTGTTAAAGGATGAAGGAATTCAATAGGTTAGGTTGTAGAATCCTTGGGGGATATATGTAGCTAGATGAGGGAATAAGAACCATAGGAATGTGCATTAAAAGTGACTCTTGGATAAGATTCTTGTAGAACCTTGTAACATGCTTAGTATGATTGTATAATGTTTCGAAGGAAGAATTCAACTTACTTAAGGATGTCTCAAAGATTAATAATTTCTATAGAATATATAAAATGGTGATTAACATCCATTATAATCTCTGAAATACATGGTTGTACCTTGGTAATCAAGTTTGATCCTTGGGCACTTTGATGCATGAAGGAAGATTCAAGTGGAGATTAACTATGAGGATGTTGATATATGGAAGAGAAGGTCATCATGAGGAGGTAAGTCTATTTTAATTTGTAACTCACTCCTCCCACATTTACCCAAGTTAATCGGTCTGCTAGGTAAACATGTGATGAGAGGATACTATAATCTAATTAAAATCCCCATGTACAATTAAGGAAGTGGAACTGGTACAACATAACCAATCTAACCCTTTCCACATACCATAGAACCTACATGACCCAACCAACCCTTCTAGGTGATCAACCGCTACAACAAATTGACACTTCACTACCCTAGAGCCTCAGTTGCTCCCATGACATGGGCATGCATGTGACTAAGGCCCTCTAGTCTCTCTAACAACATTGGCATGCAAGAAACTTGGGTCTTTTTCAGCTAGTTCTGATTCAGAGACTCCATATTATGTGCCACTATTTAAGGGCCAAGACTCAAGCCACTACATAGAACTCCATGAAACCTTGAGGAATGAAAAGTAACATTAAAACCAGGATACAAATAAAAATACTTTAACAAAGACTTGGCTAAACCCTTACTAGCCATGACAAGAATTTCATCAAACATGTCACAAATATACATTCTACAGGTCATAATAACAAATCTAAGCATAGGGCTCTTATACTTATCTGAGAATCGTTAAGAAACATTGATGCCTTATCAAATTAGGTACATTACCATATATTATGTCATAGATTCACTACAACAAAAAAAGTCATTGGTGAGGGTTATGCCTATGATAAACCTTTAATGTTTATCACAAATGTTGCATATGGTGGTGGTCCTTAAAAAACCATTGTTATAAGTACATATAGTGATGGTCCTTTAAGGTTTGTCACCAAAGCCCTTTTCAATGGAACTTTTGGTGGCTGATGTTAAATGCACATCACTATTTCTCTCTTTGGTGACACTTCTAGTGACAATATTTTATTAGCCATCACCAATTCTCTTTTTGGTTAATTTTGTTCATGGTCAAAAAATCTTCATCATCATTGATCATTCCAATGATTCTTTGATGATGCTATGTTATTTTTATATTTTTTATATGTCAAATGATTATGATACCATTATTATGGAGTCATTTTCATTATGTGTCTAAGGGCATAGTGGCTAAACTCAATTAATTTTTTAAGAAATAATTAGGGTGTATCATTTCCCTAAAGTATTGTGAATATAGCTTTCCTATGAGTCTACAAATGATTCATCTTTGTTAGTTTTATTATGTAGAAAAATACCTTTAGATGAAGTTCCACTAGTGTGTGTAGGAACCATATTATTTAACACATAATCAATATTTATTAATTATATTAATGAGAAAGACTTAACACTCTTCAACACTCATGGCACACCTTAACATGCATTGACATACATTAGGACTTGGCACACATTGGCACTTGGCATGTATTAGAAACTATTATTAGTGTTCCTAGCATGGCCCTCTTGAAAAAGGTAAAGTCATGACTTATTAATTCTCTTATGTGTTCATTTTCTTGCACTTTATCTTGGTTCTCCCTTTTGTTGCCTTGACACTACTTGACACATGTTGACATACCCTAGCACCTTGAAATCTTAGCAATCCTTAGCACCTAGCATGTACTTACATGCCATGACACTATTTGGCACATTTTAGCACACCCTAGAACTCCCTAACACACTCTAGCACTTCTTGACATGCCTTGGCATTTCCTAACATGCATTTCCATTGCCTAACATACATTTCCACTCCCTCCTTACATGCCTAGCACTTGTTGACAACCTCTGGAACACCCTCATATTAATTCACTTCCATGCATTTTGATATAGTTTCGTTTGTGTTTCTCTAATACTCCCTAACACTCCTCGACATGCATTAGCACTCTCTGGCACACCTTAGCACTCTTTGAGATGCCCTGCCACTCCCTAGCATGTGTAACACTCCTTCACAGACATTGGCACTTGGCATGTGTTGGTAGTTGGAAAGTCTTAGCATGTGTGGAAAGAATTTATATGCCTTTGTATTCTTTGGCATGTGTTGGCATGGTTTGTCATGGTTTAAGATAAAATTTATTTGAGATCAATTACTGGAAAGTAGAAGAAAAGTAACAAAGTAAGATTTAGCACTTATAATGCACTAACACTCAATACTTGGCATGTATTGGGACCTAGTGTTGGTGTACCTACTATGCCCCTATTGGAAAAGGTAAATTGATTACTTATTGACCCTCTTATGTGTTAGGTTCCTTGTAATTTAAATTTTTTCTCCCTTCTTTTTCCTTGACACTCCCTATCACACATTTCCACACTCTCACACATCTTGGAATTCCTTAGAAATTGGCACATATTAACATGTTTGACATGCCTTCACACTATATGGCACATGTTAGCATTCCCTAGCATGCCTTGGGACTAATGCCCTCACAACTAGCCTTAAATGTTTTATGACTTGGGAACCCAATCAAGTCCTTGGCTACTGTAGTTCCTATGACATTTCCTTGCTTCAACCACAACAACTTGAAGAATTGTGCCTATTGGTGAGCCCTAGTATTTCAATGAGTGTTGCAACCCCCAAGGGATCCCAAACTCTATTTATCAACCTGAGGTTTATACAAACTTGAAGGTGACAATGCTATATGCACAGTAGATGGGATTCTACTCATGCCACCCTCAACTACGACATCTAATCAATAGTGTTCCAAGACCATTCCTCCTACTGAATTATAATGAACACTAGTTGATTAAGGTGAGACTTAGAAGCTACCTATAACTATGAAAATGAAAATTCTATTAACTTCAACTTGCAAATTCCATAGAAGCAATTCATGAAAAGGTAAGAGCTAAACTACATGTAGAAAGGAAACTACATTATCTTGCAATCATCCATCTAGTTATCAGATCTACTTGTAGAAAATAAGCTAAACTACCAAACCATAATTAAATATTCTATGTACCATCTATCTAGCTCACACTTTCATGTAAATCAATGCTCTATTTGTGTCAAATATGTGATAAGAAAACTAACACTATTTTGTTTTTGCATTGAAGGAAAAGGAGTATTTGGAGTGGCCTAAGAGATTCCCTTGATCATGAAGTCATATTTGGGGGTCAACATACTTCTAAACTAAGTCCAAATTGTAGCAAGGATCAAAACAAATGAAAAAACAGGTTGTTATAGGTGTGCTATAGGAGGTTGCTACATGTGCCCTGTATTTCTACAAGAACGCCCGTAATGCTGCAAGAGTGTTTTTTAGAAGGTTTAAGAGGTGGAAATGATGGTTTCAGGGTCTGGAAAGGAGGGTGGAGTTTGAGGTAGATGAATGAAGGGTGGATAAATCCCCTATACAAGCTCAAAGCATTTTGAAGGCTTGTTTTGCACTAGGAGGGGTGCTCTCGATGATCCTAGGAATATGATATCATGAACAAAAATTTTAGGACATAATTTGGGGTTCCAAAGAGGAGGTGAGGTAGTGCAATATGGATGTGGTTAAGGTTCCCTTGCCAACAGATCCAAACAACCCTACAATCATCACATGCATATACCCATTTATCATTGAAAAAATGAAACAACTAGTAGTGGAAAATATGAGTTGAATTTAACTTCTATCTAATCTATGCCAAAACTTTGATCTAATAAATAAACCAACCCCTACGCTATAGCAAGCACATGAAAAATAAGATTACTAACACAAATATTCTTCCAAGAAATTATAAACATAATGATTTTGTATTGTGGTTATAAATCCTTCTATTCATGCTCCCATGAGAGAGATGAGGTAGAGGCTGCAATTACAAATTTTGAGGGATTATTCTCTACTGAAATGCACGAAACTAGAAATTCTCTGGACTAAAAGAGATACAAATACACAAGAGAGACCTAAGCCACTGGGGTTGGGCCCAAACCCAAGAGTCTCATCCCTCTAGAACTAACTCAATGATGAATCAATAAGCAACTTCTCATTATCATTGAATCAATGTGTAATACATCACATAACAATCAAAATTAATAGTTCCAAGGTCTTGAGCTCAATATCTACCTAGTTGAAAACAAAACTCGAATCCTAATGAGCTCTTATACATGCTTATTTATACAAGAGGGTAGCTACTAGCATCTCCCTAGAAAATAGGAATATTTGTCTCCCACAACTCGAGAATGGTGGATCTTGTTCCTCATTACTTGCACTTTCTTGGCTTCCAATGACCACGTTAATTTCACTTGCTTGGTTGTCAATACCGCGATTTGATGAGAGAGAGTGTGTTGTGATCCTAGGCTGATTGAGGGAGTTAAAGAGGTGAAAAACCCCCTATATTCTCTCCTTGCTATCTACTCCAAGCCCCTTCATAGAAATCATCTCAAAAATTCCTCCATTTCATGTAATTAAACCATATTAGGCCACATGACATAACAAACATATTTGATCATTCTCACTAAGCATAATATAACAAAAAATGTAAATAAATTTGAGAAATATATAGTTCTAAAGTTGGAGGATGGCATCATGACCCTTACAATGTACCTATTGATGAGACTCATCACCTACTACAATTAGATTGTGCCTTGTTCACCTAAGTACTACCGATAACTCATCTTAGGCCACTCATGTCCAAAGTCAACTTGTACCACTTAACAAGTTACCAAGACAAGGATCACATCTATCCATGGCCATAAAAAAACTAAGAAACACAACTTACACTTAGGCAATATTTCACATATGAGTCTAGTTCATATAAATGATAGAGTGTTAACTAGGACTTTGCAAGAACTGCAAGATGCACAACACTTGCAAGATATAAGCCAACACAAGTCAAGTGCTCCAAAACTTATACACAACATTGTACAATATTAAATAGTCCAAAATATTTTCAAACATGAGCATGTGACCAAAGTGTGCCACATCTCGTATAAAAATAATAGTGAAAAGAAAAATATCATTGTGCCCAAAACAAGGTATCCCTTTGTCTAGACCCTTATCACAGTTGCACACTTGCCTCCTACAAATCATATTTTGAACTTCTCCAAACATAATTCATCGTCGGGACACTTGGAATTCCCTGTCACTCCCTGACACACACTCTTATTTGTTCATTTCCATGCATTTTGATCCATTTCTCCCTTGTGATGCCCTGAAACTCCCTAACACTCCTCGAAATTTGTTGACATGGTTTTGCATGTGTTATAATGCCTTTTCATTCCTTGGCATTCCCTGGCACTCCTTAGCTATCATGCCCTCATAACTTCCCTTACTTTTTTTGTGACTTTGAAATCCAACTAAATCCTACCTTGACTACAATAACTTGACCAAGTTATGGTTACTACAACTAGACTATGCCTTGTTCACCTAAGAACTACCTATAACTCATATTAGGCTACTCATGTCCAATCTCAACTCATCCAAATTAACAAGTTACGAAGAGAAGGCTCAAATCCAATTGTGGTCATAAAACAACTAAGCAACATAATTTACAGATTCTTGACATGCCATCATAGATGGCATGTTTAACGATACCTTGGCACTATGTGGCATGTGTTAGCATCCCATACATTCTTTCACATGCTTCACGTTAGCATCCCTACATTCTTTGACATGCTTTGGCACTCCTTAGCACACCCTAGAATGCCCTGACATGCATTGGAACTCTAGCATGCCTTGGCACTACCTATAATATAACCTTCCCACTCCCTCCTTAGCACACTTGGAACTTGTTGACCCTCCCTATCACACACTCTTATTTGTTCATTTCCATGCATTTTTACCTAGTTATCCCTTGTGTTTTCCTGGAACTCCCTAACACTTTGTGGCATGCATTGGCACACCGTGGCACCTAACACATCTTGGCATGTTATCTAGGAACTCTAACATTCCTTAGAAATACCTAGCATACCTCATCACTCCCTCCTTATTAGACTTGTAAATTGTTCACACTCCCCATCACGCACTCTTATTCATTCATTTCCATGCATTTCAAACTAGTTCTCCCTTATGTTTCCCTGACATTCCTTAACACTCCTCGGCATGTGTTGGCACACCATGGCACCTGGCACATCTTGGCATGCCTTATAAATTAAGATTCTTTTGGATGCTTAACAATCCTTGTAACTATTTAGAATTTATTAGCACTTCATGGAATTCCCTGGCACACCTCAACACTCTCCAGTTTTCATGCCCTCATAGATAGCCTTACCTTTTCTGCATCTTGGGAACCCAATGAAGTCATTGGAATAATAGTGTTTCACCTAGAATAAATTCTCCCTTTGTCTAAAACTTGTTTTTCCAACCCCTTATCACAATCATAGGCTTGCCTCCTACAAATTCTATTTTGAACTTCTCTTAACATACTTCATCCTTGGCACACTTATAATTCAATGACATTGTCTTGGACACATTCTTATTCATTCATTTCCATGCATTTTCACCTAGTTCTCCCTCGTGATGCGCTGACACTCCCTAACACTCCTTCGCATGCTTGAACACTGTCTGGCATGTTTTTGTATGCCTTTTCATTCCTTGGCATACCCATGTAGTCCCTAACTATCATTCCCTCACAACTACCCTTAAGTTTTTGTGACTTGGGAATCAAACCAAGTCCTGGATTGACTATAACAACTTGACCATTTCATTTCCATGCATTTTGACCTAGTTCTCGCTTGTGTTTCCCTAGCACTCCCTAACATTCCCTAGTATACATTAGCACAACGTGGCACCTGACACATCTTGGCATGTTTCCCTGGCACTCTGGCATTCCTTCACATTATCTATCATACTTTGT